>BSBK01000119.1:0-600000 GCA_027943335.1 Chamaecyparis obtusa | reverse complement strand
AGACTAGAGAAGATCATTTGTTGCATGTTAGACAAGTTTTGCAGAGATTGAAAGAAGAAAAGTTGCCGATAAATCTGAAAAAGTGTTCATTCATGAAAGAGGAGATTGTGTATTTGAGATTTTTGATTTCAGCTGATGGTGTGAAAATGGATCCTGAAAAGGTTGAAGCTATTTTGAATTGGCTTCCACCTATGAATGCTAGTGAGGTAAGATCATTTCATGGTTTGGCAAGTTTTTACCGAAAGTTCATTAGGAATTTTAGTTCAATTTGTAATGCTATGACTAAGACTATGAGAGGAGACAAAAGAGAATTCAAGTGGACATATGGAGCTAATAAAAGTTTTGAGACTCTGAAGTAGAAAGTTGTTGAATTACTTGTTTTGGCATTACCTAATTTCAATAAGATATTTCAAGTGGAATGTGATGAAAGTGGAAGTGCAATTGGAGTTGTGTTGAGTCAAGAAGGTAAACATGTTGCTTTCTTTAGTGAAAAGTTGAATGATGCAAAAAGGAAATATTTTGTGTATGATCAAGAATTATATGCTGTTGTTCAAGCCCTGAAGAAATGGAGACATTATTTGATACCGAGTGTTGTATACCCATCATAAGTCTTTACAGTATTTGGGTAGTCAGAATAAGTTGAATCAGAGACATATGAAATGGGTTGAGTATTTGTAGAGTTATACATTTGTGATAAAGCATAAGGGTGGAATTGCTAACTGAGTTGATGATGCATTGAATAGAAGGAGATCTTTGATGACCGAGATGAAAATTGGAATTATAGGCTTTGATGACATGAGAGATTCTTATGAATTTGATTGTGATTTTTTAGAGCCGTGGAGAAAGTACAGAGCACCTATTCAAGATCAACAAAGTACTAAATAGAATGAATATTTTATGCAAGGAGGTATGTTGCTTAAAGGTATTTAGTTGTGTATACTGAGAGGACTAATAAGAACTAATTTGATAAAAGAGAAACATAGTAGTGGTTTGGCTAGACATTTTGGAATTGATAAGACATTGAATTTTCTTAAGGAGAAATACTTTTGGCTATAGATGTATAAAGATGTTTGAAAATTTGTGAAAATTTGTGGAGTTTGTCAAGTTGCAAAAAGAGTAAGTTAGAATACTGGATTGTATACACCGATTGTTGTACCTGAGAAACCTTGGATTTACATCTGTATGGATTTTTTTCTTGGCTTACCGAAGACAATAAGAGGTAATGATTCTATATTTGTGGTTGTGGATAGATTTTCTAAAATGGCACATTTTATACCTTGTAGAAAGACATCAGATGTAGTACATGTAGCAGATCTTTTCTTTAAGGAAATTGTCAGATTGCATGGATTATCGAGGATTATTATGTCTGACTGAGACAATAAATTTGTTAGATACTTTTGGAAGACTCTTTGGAGAAAGTTGGATATTGAGTTGAAATATAGTTCTACATTTCACTCACAAACCAATGGATGGAAAAAAGTTGTGAATAGAAGCTTGGGAAATATTTTGAGATGTTTAGTTAGAGACACACCAAGTAATTGGGATTCTATGTTGGCACAAGCAAAATTTGCATACAATAATTCAATGAATAGGAGTATTGGAAAAACAACTTTTGAGATTGTAAATGGCATACAACCGAGAGGTATATCAGATTTGAGAGACATTGATGATGAGAGAAAGAGAAGTGCTGAAGGAGTAAAATTTACTGAGTACATGAAGATATTGCATGAAGATGTGAAGCTTAAGCTGGAAAAGAGTAATAAAAAATACAAAGACAGAGCTGATGGATCAAGAAGACATAAGACTTTTGATGTTGGTGATGAAGTGATGGTTCATCTAAAGAAAGGTAGATTTCCTGTTGGAACATATGGGAAGCTGAAGATGAAGTTTGGACCTTCCAAGATTTTGAGGAAATTTGACAGTGGAAATGCATATGAAGTTGAGTTACCTGATGACATGGATATTTCACCTATATTCAACATTGCTGATTTGTATGAGTTTCATGAACCTAAATAAGACATGATAGTATCGATGGATTATCCTACGAAGCAGAATGAATAAATTGAGCATATTTTGGAGCAAAGAATTGGTAGAAGTACAAGAGGAAAATAGTATATGGAATATCTAGTAAAGTGGAAGAATAGACCGATCCAAGAAAGTTCATGGATTTCATAGTCTGAGTTGGATGTAGCTCGGATCATGCCTACTGAATGATTCGGAGAACCATTTTCAAATAACCCCATGTGTCTAATGCAGGAGCATCTCAGGTCCTTAGAAATTTCGTGTCACCAAAAATAGATTTGAGTTGTTTGTGTTTCTCGGTTCTTGCTTTGACCGAGTTGGTTCAGTGTTGCTTGGTTTCCTTTATTTTCTAGTGTTGGTCGGTTATCTCTCTAGTGCTCGGTAATTTCCCTGGTGCTTGGTGATGCTTTTCTAGCACTGGGTTGGCTTTTCTTACTGACAGATTTCTTTGAGTTTTTGTTGAGGTTGACTTGTGCATTTAATTTAGGTCACAGATTTAATATTGGTATCCATTATTGGGAAGTGTGTGGACCTAGATCTGGTCGTCCCTTCTATTGATTATGGATCTAAAGGCCGCCTCAATTCGGTAAGCTCTTGTATAAATGTAGTTGTTTGGTTAGAGTTTTGGGAGGAAGCTGAAGGAAGTTTAAGGGTAGAAGATAGAAGATAGAAGATTAGAGATTATTTATAGATCCTCACATGTTTTGGGACTTTTGTATTTGATTGTAATATCTGGCCGTAATTGGGAAGGCCTTATAGCCTGGCATGTATGAATCAATTTGAAGATAATATATGAAAGTTTGCATTCTCTCTCTCATTGTTGTATGTTTGTTGCTTCCACGTGTTGTTGAGGGTGGTTCACATTAGGGTGTGCCATTGTTGGCCCCTCCTGCCCCTCTCTTGTGTCATTATGAGATTGAGTTACCTGATCACATGGATATATCACCTATATTCAACATTACTAATTTGTATGAGTACCATGAACCAAATGAAGAAATGACAGTACCAAATGATTATCCTAAGAAACAACAGAAGAATTTGAGAAGATTTTGGAACAAAGAGTTGGTAGAAGTACAAGAGGGAAACAATATATGGAATATCTAGTAAAGTGGAAGAACAGACCGATTGAAGACAGTTCATGGATTTCACAATCTGAGTTGGATTCAGCTTGGGTTGTACCTACTACATGATTCAGAGAATCATTTCAAACAACCCCAGGTGTCTGATGTAGGAGCATCTCGGGTCCTTGGCAATCCTATGTCACCAAAAAAAAAAACAAGTTTGATTTTTCTATGTTGCTCGGTTCCTACTTTGACTGAGTTGGCTCGGGAGTTTCTCAGTTCCTTTGTTAACTGAGTTGGTCGGTTAATTCCCTGGCGGTCAGTTATCCTTGCTTACTGAGTTGTTTGTTTTAGTTTATGTTGAGGCCAACTTGTGCACTTAATTATGGTCATAGATTTAATGTTGGTATCTATCATTGGGAAGTGTGTGGACCTAGATCTAGTTGTTCCTTCCATTAATGGTGGATCTAAAGGCCGACTTATTCGATAGCCTCTTGTATATATTGTAGTTGTTGGTTGTAGTTTGGGGAGCAGTTTTGGATAGGAGATAGAAGTTAGAAGATTAAAGATAGTTTTTGAATCTTCACATGTTGGAGGATTGTAGTAAATGAATTGTAATATCTGGCCCTAACTGGGAAGGGCTTACAGACTGGCATGTATGAATCAATCTGATAAAATATTAAGGATCTGATATGCATTCTCTCTCTCTCTCTCTCTCATTTTTGTGTGTTGTTGCTTCCATGTGTGATCTCTGTAGGGTAGTTTGGTTTAGGGCATGCCTTTGGCCTCTATCCTCCTTTGCCTTGCACCATCTAAACAAGGAGTCAATGGAAGTGAAAGTGCATCAAATACCTCTAGAGAAGAATAAGGAACCTTTGAAGAATGTTTTCCTCATCTTATGAAGTTTCAAAGTACTTCATGCAATCAAATTCCTAAATAGTCTCATAGTCATAGGGCATCCTTTTCTGAAAAGTGAAGAGAGAGATATTACAATCTTAAACATGGTCATATGGGAATTTTTTATTATTAGGATCTCTATATACAATTCCCAAAATTTAGTCCAAAGAGCATGAGGACACTCAAAATCAATAATAGACTTCAATATGCCATCATCAACATACATTTCTATAACTTCTAAGACATGATCCCTTTTACAATGCCAAAAAGAATCTTATTAGGTGAGCCAGGAGAAGGAACAATATCGCAAAATTTTGGTAACAAACTAAGCTATCTAGAATATTTTATGATTCTATTTCTCCATTGTTTATAGTTTCCCCTTTTGAGAATAATTAGTGAAGAATGAAATGGAAATCTCATTACAAACTATGATATTTATCCAAAATTATAAAGATATAAACCCTCAACAACATATATAAACTTGCAAATATGATCAATACTACAAATAAAGCCTTTCCAAAATGGAACCTATCCAAGAGTTAGGATGTCCAAGTAATCAATCAAAATAATGCCTGAGCTTGAATCCAACAAAAGTGCATGGGCATAATGATAGAGCTCCCCAATAGCTTTCCAACACTATAAGAATTGTGATAATTAGAAACCGTGCAAAAATTTATGAGCTTGAAGGTTCTATGTATGTCTATTGGTATACAGATTTGTTACTACGAGTGTTTCTCTAGAACTTACCCTATTTTCCCAAAGAGCACTGACAATCATGCCAATAATTGGAGAGATTGTTGTGAAACTACAACCTTCCTCTGGTTTGAGAGGGCTAGCTCCCTTGTATGATGGGGGTTTTACAATTTTTGTGTACATTTGACTTGAAAGTACATAATGGTGAAACAAAAAAATAAAATAGGATGCACACCAAAAATCCTATTAGAAGACATATGAAGATCAAATAGGATTCCGTAATGGATAAAAATTACAAAGGGGGTTATCAACAAATATGTTTATCCATGCAATAACAATGAATGAAGAATCACAAATCTTGACATACAAAGAGATGGACTACTTCAACAATTTCAAACTAAGATATCCAACCTGATTGTATATCATTACATCAACTATGCATATTATCAATGTCTTATACATATGCATAAAAAGGTTACCAACTTAACATACGAGAAGTCAACAATGATAACATAAGAACGCATTTAGAACACACAAACTAAATTGCATTCTTCATTAACTTTAGGAATTGTACAATTCCAAACTCCTTTCCATACAAAGTGTTAACATAAAATTTCTTCAAAATATCTCTAAAAATTTCTCCAAAGTTTTCCCTCCATAGGAATCCCCATTTATAATGGAAATAGCCTTGCATTTATAGGCTTCACAAGCTAATCACCTTCTAACTACTTTCTAACCGCTTAGTAAATATCTTGATGAATAAACCCGAACTACCTTTTTGAAAATACATTGGCTTTGAAAATAACAAACTTTACTTGGTTAGGATTTTTGTCACTTTTATGCAAGTAAGACTAATTTCCAAACTTTAAGTCACTTTTTTAAAAAATAACTAGGAACTTATAACCTTAAAGAAAGACCATGTTATTGAATTTTCTGAGGTGGCTTTTCATCCTTATCTGCTTCATTCATACTTGTACAATCATGTTGTAATCTAATTATTTGGGGATGCAAAACATATATCTAACCATTTAAAAAGGAAAAATAACTCCAAGGATCTCCATTAAGATGAAAATGATCATGCATTGCAAAATATCTTCAGGTTATTACCTTCATCAATAAGAAAAAGGTAATATTTCACCAACATATTTCTTTCATGGAAACACAATCCAACTAGATCAACTACACATCATTCATTTCCACCTCACCATTGTTTCAATTGTTTTTGGGAAATATTTTCCATCCTAAAATATCTCACATGTCACTCATGCTTCCTTGGGATCCTTTGGACACAATACAACATCAAAAAGTTATACATCTTCATTATGTAGTTATCTTATACCCATCAATACATTCTTTACACTTATGACATGCACATTGTATGTGTGATGCAGTAATGTATCAATATATCACTCTTTGAATTGAACACTCAGGTTGTCTTCCTTAGCAGTTTATAAAAAATGATTTTCAAGCATGATCTTTCACAAGAGAATATTGCAATGATCATTAACAAATATATCAAATCATCAGTTTAGTTCATCATTTATCCTTTATATCTTATTATCATGCTTTTACATTGCATCTCTTGCCATCATTCGAGTTATGTTGATCATTGTTAGAGTTTTAGGTGAGTCTACAACACCACGAGATCAAATGAAAGACCAAGATAACTTCCACAAGAGAATGGAAATAAAATTGCATTAAGATGCAAGAATGATATTATTGATAATGGACACTAAAAATAATTAAAATTTACATAATAGACCTTCTTATATAGGCAAGACAATAACTAGAGACAATGATAAGAAGTTGATAAGCTATCACCTACATAAGGTGGAATCACATGTCCACCAAAGGTGGATCATCCTCCATCATGCAATGAAGTATGTGCCATATGATGAGGATGATAATGTGATATGTTCACTAAAGGTGGATCTCAAACCTAAAGTGGAATTCTCCTACACCATGTGCTTAAATTAGGTGCAAACTCCTAGGTGTGCTTTCAATGACAAACTAGTATGTAATACATTATCTTAAATAAGCTTAAGTAAAGTGTAATTAGGAATATTTAATTATACCAACAATCATTAAATATGCCTTGGACATTACTTTAATTGAATACATTTGTTCTATCAACATGAGAAACCCTTTCCTATGGTAGTAGCATTTTCTCCTTTTACCCAACTTTATAGATCTTATCTTAAGAAAACACACATGTTTCAAACATATATAATAGAAGTTCCATCCCTTGTTTTTCAGAAGGTTCTAATGATGATCCATATATCACAGTGACAAACTGCACTTAATACAAAATCTTCATCAATTATTCGAATCTAAATATTTATGTTTTGAATGCTAATAGTAGTATCAATCTTTTGCAAGCATATAAATCTCTAGTTTCTCTCCTTATAGTTGTAAACCATTCTATTTGCGTTGACCCAATTGTGCTACATATGAAGATGTAGTTCGACCTTCTAGGAAAAAATTTACTTTCTTGCATGAATTTGGGGAACCTCAAAGTAGTGCAACCTGTTTCATTATGACCATCAAAGGAAATCATTACTTCATTAGCAATGTCTAGTCAATTCCTTTGAATCTACAATACTCCCACATAAGTTACACTTTATTAGTGTTTTGCTACCTGCATAAGTTAATTCATAAAAATACATTCCACTCAAGGCGTTTCATTGAGCCTTTTTTTTTTTTTTGTTTGTATTATAAATCTATTGTATCTCTTCTGCAATTATTATCTCCCTATGAGATGACATCTTTTTGAGGCATTTTATCAAACTGTTCACGTGTCTTGAATATACTTCCCACTTTGTATGCATTTTCATCGTAAGCATTTCTTTTGGGACAATATTTATTTGGTTGTTCTTAAATCACAGTCAAATTTGAATATTTGACACTTTTAAGCTTAGAAATCAACCCTTGGCGAGTGTGATTTAAGCCAATAGTATTTATTGAAGGCTTTCAGAAAAATATTTTAGAGGCATTGTACATAATTCCACAATTTGTATGCATGTCTTCAAGGGTAGCAGTGAGGATCATGAAAATAGTTGTATGCTTCCATAGTTGGCATGTATGTGTACACAGGTTTCTAGCCACAATATTTGACAAAAATTTGTATTTTTCGTCAATCTCGTACTATTTTAACACCACTGTGCTAACACAAAATATAAGTTACAATCTTTTTAAGAGCAAATCGAATATTCAACTCATATTCATATATGATAATGATAGGATGCACTAGAGAGTGCTTCATTAATTTAGATATTTGGATAGCTTCCTTGCAAAATCTGTTTCGTGCATATTCTACAATCATTTCATTTCATTCTTTGAAACAAGTCTCTTTAAGGCATTTTGTCAAACAATTCTGGTTTGTTGTCTATGACTCCCAATTTTTGCAGGTATGTCTACGGCTACACACTTTGCAACTATATATTAGTTTTTAATTCTAACTACCAATTCTCACCTTCAGTTATACTGCATGATTTTTCTAGTCACTATTTTGACATTTTTTTCTAATCTGTTATTTATAGAGAAGAGGTTATTCATGTTTAGTCTAAATGGTGTATTGAGGATGATTCCTACATGCACGTCTGACTAGAGGAGAACAGTAGATAATTCTTGTACAACTCACTGTGATTTCTTATGCTATGCGGTGATTAAACTTTGTATAAATCCTCATACTTTGCTTTGCAATTATGAATTGAGCACAATATAATTAATCATGTTTTAACTTTGTTCAGCTCTATTTTTTATTTCTGCAAGTATTATTTTCTCTTTTTTTCTTATAGCTAGATCTATGCTACAAAATTCTACATGGTATTAGAGTTAAGACTGCTAGGAAGAAGAGTAAATTGTTTTTTTGTAGGTACAAAACATTAGAGCTCAAATAATGGATTTTTTAGCTTCTGACATTCTCATGCTATTCAACTATTTTGAATGCACGCCAAAGATTTTACTTCAGCCCACAAGTAGAGGCTTGTATCGAACAGTTATGGAAACAAAGGTTGAACTGAATTCTACATTAAAGATGCGTCAAGGTCATGCTCTCTTCGCATGGGTATTTCCTTTATTTCCTCTTTAGTGACATGCATTTTAGTGGACTTGTCATGCCTCTTTGTGCTAATGCTTCCTTTGGTCCCATAGTTGATCAATTTTATAGACAATTGACACCTATATTTTCAATTAGCAATTTGTTCTTGCATGGTTGATTAGTGTCATTAGGGGCACTCGTACAGATTTATGTTTCATTTGCATCCTTTATTAATAGATGTTTTGCCTTTATTTTCCATCTATTCATTATTTGGGAGCACATATGCAAATTATTGTCTTCTACATCTTCGAATGACATATCTTTTTCCTTTATTTGTCATCTTCTCATTGTTCGAGTAGTGTTGTTGGGGGCACTTGTGTAGATTGACCTTGATCTTCATTTTGGTTTCAAGGAAGTCTCTTCATTCACCACAATGGCAGTTATCATTCAACAGATGTTCACAATTTTCTCGTCACAAAGAATTTTTAGTTGAATCTCTTGTTAATTTTGAGGAGGGGTTTTATTCCCACTGGCTTTTCCCTCTTTCCTCATTCCTTTCTTTAGGTTTTTATTTTCTCCTTAGTTAGTATTAAGGGGGGGTGTTAGTGTTTAATTCTAACTATCAATTCTCACCTTTAGTTCTATCACGTGATTTTTCTAATCACTATTTTGACATTTTGTTCTAATCCATTCTTTGCAGAGGAGAGGTTGTTCATGTTCAGTCTAAATGGTGTAACCAAGGATGATTCTTGCATGCATGTCTAACTAGAGGAGAACAATAGATTATTCTTATGCAACATACCGTGATTTATTATGCTATGTGGTGATTAAACTTTGTATAAATCCTCATGCTTTGCTTTGCAATTATGAATCAAGTACAATGTAATCAATCATATTTTTATTTTGTGCAACTCCATTTTTTTATTTTTACAAATATTGTTTTCTCTTTTTTCTTATAACTAGATCTATGTTGCAAAACTCTACACTATAACATTCAACTAAAATCTCCCTACCAATATGTTTTGATGCATGTCCACTCCATATTATGTAGTTGGAAGAATGCTAGTAAAAGGTTACTGAATTCAACTTTGGACCTATGGATTGTATTTTCTCGAAAGTTTCTAAAACTTTTCCAATAAATTTTTTTCTGCCAATCTTGCAATCATTTCATTCATTCCTTGAATCGACATTTCTTTGAGGTAATCTGTCAAAGAGTTCAGCTGCCTTGTCTTTTCTTTCATAATTAATGCATGTCGAACAACACATACAACTTGAAAGTTTTTAGAGACTTTTCAATAAATCTATCTTGTGCATATTGTTGGCTTACCTTTGGCACCCCAACCCTAAACTTTTCAAAATTGAGCGTCATGGATAAATCCCCAATTTTCCCATAATTTATGTCAGTTTTTGTTAAATATGTTATACTTTGTAAAAGGGCAGCATTGCAAGAGGAGATGTTGAACTTGAACCTTGAACTGCAAGTTCAAAGTTCAAAATGTTCTAAGTTCAAAGCTATGGTGTAGTTTCAATATGCATCATTGAACTTGAACCTTGAACTGCAAGTTCAAAGTTCCAAGTACGGACTACAAGGTTCAAATTTCAAAGTTCAAACCACAGTTCACAGGTTCAAAGTTCAAAGTGCAGTTCGAAGGTTCAAAGTTCAAAGTTCAAAATGCAGTTTGCAAGTTCAAAGTTCAAGAACCACTGGTCTCAAAAAAAAGTTGTTGGCGTCCTTGTCTTAACTCAGTGTAATGTGTACTCTGCACATTGAACCTTGAACCTCATAATTTTGGTTCAAAGTTCAAAGTTCATTTTGTTTCCCCTCATGCTGGCAAAGACAAGATTTCAAATGAAGACTCAGTAGTTTAAGTAACAGTATTGGCCCCAAAAACATAATTTTTATTCCAATTACAATCAAATCTTGCGGGCTAATAACTCCTTTATTTGGATAATATCGGGGAGGTCTCTCTCCATGTGATGCAATTAAGATGCAACTGAGGATAGTAGAGCTCAAAATTATCAAACTATCTAAGATCAAAATTTTCTTAATCCATTTGAAGAAAAGTGGGAATGATTATTATAAGCACCATCTTAAAGATCGACAACAATGGGTAAGACTTTGGGGATGTTGGCATGGTTATGAGGAGAGTGTAGGTAATGCATGTACATAATTTGACAAAAGGTTGATCCGAGCATGGAAACTAGTCATCTTGTTGGAAGGGTTTGTTGTGCAGTAATCTTAGGGACAAAAGAAAATTAGAATATATCAAATCCTTTGCAAGCACAACATAAATTACAAAGGCATTCATGCAAAATAACAGATGATAACCATTTCAAAGGATTTCTTCAGAAACTTGTAATCATGAATTTGTTGATGACATAAAAAATTCATGTTGTGGGGGACATAAATTTCAACTCCATCATTGGATTGAGTTTAATTTTGGATATGTTTTAAAAAACCTAGTTTTCTAAATTTTCACCAGAGGGATTTCTAAAATTATATCTGGTTTGCAAGATATGAATAATATAATACAGGTCTATAAAACTAGACATGTTTCCAGATTTTTATGATGTCAGGAAATAAGTCTTGTTGCAAGAGCCATATCTCTCAATTTAATAGTTGGACTTTTCTCAAAATTTTATATGTTTTTAATAGTCAATTTTCAAAGCCTTCCATCGGAGAGATCGAGAAAATATTTCCTGGTCTGAAAGTTATGAAGGACTGTGTATGGGTCTACATGGAAATCCAACAAGTGTCCAATTTGCAGAAGAGTTTCTTCAAAGAACAAAACAAAGGAGTTATTAAGGCCATGTCACATGTAAAATATAAATGATAAATGTGGAATATGTTCTTTAATGAAATTATGGATATAAAAGATAACTGAGTACACCTGTCAACTGCTTCCTAGTGGAATGATTTTTATCTACATCATGACATAAAAAAAGTTGAGAAGAAGAGAATATATGAATTATGAAAACAAGACATGGAAAAGGGGAAAAAGAGTCAATTTACAAGAATCAGTTACAATAACTATGCAAGACATTATATATTGTAAAAACTTAGCATAATCAGGTTTCTTCTTTTCCAATAGTCAATTGGCTACAGAAAGGGATATCATTTTTTGGGTATTGAATGTAATAGAGAAGGAAGAGGAGCATATGATTTTTCATTTTGTAGACTTGTTTATGGGTAAAAGGCAAAGTAATCAGTTAGTTATCTTGCTTGTATATACTGAATAAGGATAAATCCAATTTAAATCCATTGGTTTGAATTCACATTTCTCTTATTGTAAATGATCTGTTGGTTATTACAGTCATATTTCTAATATTTTCTTGTTCCATGCATCAAGTTTTGTGTGTTTTGAAATCAGTTGGTTTCATGCATCTAAATGTGTAAAATGGGTATTTAATCTTCCTTTGATTTCTCTGTGATTGGGAAAGTTTGTATAGATGATCAGTTGGTCATTTATCTATTTTTCTCTGAATCTTTCAAGTTATTATCACATTCATTTCATAGTGATGAATGAATGCCAATAGCCTTTGTGTCTTCAGGTTAAGGACATAATCAATTTTGACTAAATTCATTGAATATATTTTGAAGGGAGTTGTATCTCTCAATTCAAAGGAGAGCTATCAATCTCATGATAGTCTTTCCAACTATTAGTTGAATTTGTTTTTTGTTTGGGGCATTCTGAGTCATTCTTTATCACTCTTTTTGAAGGACAAATATGTTAACTAACAAATATCATGTAATCATTGCATGCCAAAACAACATAAAAATGATAGCATTTTATACTATGATGAATGCTTATGCGTTGTTCAAATATTCTAATATGTGCACAAATATATAATCATTTCATTTCTTTCCTTAGGATGACATCCTTTGCGGTTTTTTTTCACAATCAATTCAAATGCCCTGTTAGTGATTTTCCATTTTGCATACACATCTATGCAAGCATTTCTCAATAAAATAACAATTCTTTGAGGCATTTAGAATGCTTTTTATGCTTTGTTTGAGGTTCCACAAAGTATTTCAAATTATAACATCTGACAAAATCCTCTACCTTTTATGCTTTGAAGGATGCTCAAATCCTATTCTAATTTGTGAATGAACAGAGAGGGTGTGATCATAATCATGAAATTAAATTTTATACCCATGTATCACATTTGCTTGGAATCAACAAATCCATTTTGGGTTGATGCTACAACCATTGCATTTTCTTTTCATAGTATTTTTAGAGCAGTGAGAATGTAGTAAAAGGAATTTTGAAAATTAATCAAAGTTTTTCTTGTTGTCTTTTTCATTTTATTTTTCTATAAGTTTACTAATTATTTGTTATTATTTCTAACTTATCTTTGGATTCCACATTTACTTTTTGAAACTCATAATCTGATTATGAATTGTGGATTTCGATTTTACAACATTTATTTTTTTACCATTTCTAACTTACCTCTTCATTCACTTTTCACCATTCAAAACTTTTTGTATTCACTATTCCAAACTCATAACCTAATTATGAGTTGTGATTTTCAATTTCGCAAGTTTGGTTTTTCAAAATCACCTCTTTATGTTCGACTTTTTAGAATCACAACTTAGTTCTGAGTTGTGAATTTGAATTGCACAACCTTTTAACTTAAAAATTTTAAGAAGTGAATTTAATGAATTTTAAATATAATTTAATTTTAATTTATTCACTTTGGTTTCTCTCTTTTGAATGGGAAGGGATTTGAACTTGAAATTTTGACTAGATGTCAAAGAATGAGATTTTAATATTTTTTGAATATATGCTCACAAAAATGTAAGTATTAATCTCACAAATGATAAAGTTTGTTTTCATGAAAATTGACCACATAATGTATTCGACAGTTTTTCTTGAAGCCTCCTAATTTTTAAAATTTTAATGTTTTTGAGTTTTGACAAATACATAACAAGTTTCTACATAACGAGGCTTGGAGACGATGGCCTTGAGCTAAAACCACATAATTACATATCTTGAAAACTTTTGACAAGTACACATTAAATACAAGCCAAACATTGGATTCAATGTAAAATTTTAAATTTTGGCTTGTTGAAAATAGGGGTAACAATGTTGAAATGTAGCCTTATTGTAAAGCCCTCAAGAACCCAACCACAAGCCTAAGATAAAAAATCAAATCAATAGTTCACTAATATAACTCTAAATCAAGTGCATCCAAATAAGTAAACAAGATATACCTTACACACAAGATAAACTTACCCATGACTATCCAATAAACTAAACCTCATGACATATAAAGAGAATTTTTTTTAAAAAAAACTATTCCCCTTCATAAGCTATGAATTTTTTGTTTGTTTCCCAGATGTTTTCAATAAGATGTACTCCATTATTCTCATATCCTTCAAGATCTTGTAGATTATAATATTTTCTTTCACCATTAAGTACTAGCACAAGCTTACATAAAGGAATGAAATGTGGTTGATTGATAATACAAGTACAATAGCGCGATGATAGCAAGTAAGTAAAGTGATTACAATATAGTTATTACAACAATTGTGGTTAGTCCATCCTCCAAAAGAATGGAGGTTTAAATTAAGAGGTTAAATGATAAATAATTAAGATTATGAGGGTAGGTGAAAATGAATAGGATTAAGAGGTTAAATGGAATAGAGGGATGAATTAAGAGGTGTAATAACTTTTGGCAACACATCTTTAAGTTCAATGAACCTAGACATGTAGAGAGGAGAGATAAAAGGTCAAATGAAGAGACATGCAACACTTGTCACGCGACTACAAATTTAGCCTATGATCCATGTGAACAAGATGGAAGGTTGGGATTAAAAAGAAAATATTGAATTGATTAAATACACTAGTACATTTTGCACCATTTTTCGACAGACTATTAGTTGAAGTTTCTACCCAACTCAGTCAAATAGTCGACCAACTGGTTCATCGCTATTATTGGCATCAAAATATCGACCCATTATTGCAACCGTAGAATGATCGACGCTAATATTGGTAAAAAATGAGGGCAATCTTGGTCGAAAATAACATTAGCAAGTGTTGGTATATTGGTTGATCATTCGACCAATATAGATTAATATTGGTCAAAATATTTGGTCACTCCAACCAGGATGCCAAACTCACTGTGGTCATATTTCGACCAAAGTCAGTCACACTTTAGACCAATATTGGTTGAAATATTTAGCGGCTCCGACTAGGATTCCAAACCCACGACGCCACATTTCGACATAGAATGGTCAATTTTTAGACCAAACTAGGCCAGACTTTTGATGAAGGTGAGTCGAAACGTTGACCACAGAGAGTCAAAATTTTGATGAAATATGTAGTGTTTAAAAAAAATTGAAGATAAATATCCAGACTAATCACCAATGGCATCGTGATCGGTGATTAGTCTAGATATTTATCTTTAGGTGTCCACACTCATTCTGATGCTTGTTGCCAACGGGTCCCTACTCGTTCTATTTTCCAAACTGCTTTGGGCTCTAGCAATCCATCTACTCTGCTCTGCATGAAATATGGGTTTTTTCATTTTGTTTGAACTATTTGAGGGATAGGCTCTTACTAGTGATCCGTGAATTGGTAGAGCTTCCTCTTAGATGCCCACAACTCTTCAAATCCATTAGTGTGAAGCCCCCAAAGGGTATTCTACTCTATGGGCCTCCTGGTTCTGGGAAAACTTTAATTGCTAGGGCAATGGAAAATGAAACTGGTGCCTTCTTTTTCGGTATCAATGGACCTGAGATCATGTAAAGTTGGCTGGAGAAAGTGAAAGAAATCTCTGGAAGGCTTTTGAGGAGGCTGAGAAGAATGCCCCGTCCATTATATTTATTGATGAGATATTACAGAGATTTGTCAGTGGGCTTGCAAGTATGCTATTAGAGAAAATATTGAGAAGGTGAGTTTCAATTGTGGCAACTTTTGCAAACTAGATTTGGTTATGAATTTCTTAATAGTTTTTTTTTAACTGGTTTGTTAGAATTTTACATTTTTTGATTCAATTTTCCTCAACTTGTATCTTATTATTTCAATTTGTCATGTTCTCTTTCCTCTGCAGTTTTACAGGATATTGAACGTGAAAGAAAAAGAAGTGAGAACCCCGAGGCAATGGATGAGGATGATAGTGATGAGGTAGCTGAAATAAAGGCTGCTCATTTTGAGGAGTCAATGAAATATGCCCAAAGAAGTGTCAGTGATGCTAATATTTGGAAGTATCAAGCCTTTGCACAAACACTACAACAATCTTGAGGCTTTGGTTTTGAATTTTGATTTCCTGGTGCTTATGCTAGTGCTTTAGATGTATTTGCTACAACAGATAATAAAGATGATGATGACTTATATAGTTAGGAAACTTAGTACACAATTGTCATCTTAATGAAGTGACAAATGTGTCTGTTCTAGCAAAGACCTTCGGCTGACAAATAGCCAATGCTATTCAATTTGGCTCTGGCTTTTGCTTGTATGAGTTTTATCTGTTCATATATTTGAAACTTTATTTAGTTTATCAGCCCTTTAGCTGAGGAATTACTAACTTGTAAGTCTTTAGAGAAATATTAACTGTGGAAAGGAAATTTAGCTATGGAAACTTTTTCTCAAGTGGTAGATAATGCTACGAAAACCTTGCTTTAAAAAAAAAAATCCTGTTGGAAAATATTCTATACTAAATCAATTCTACAACAAAGAAAGTCTAGTTCAAATGATAGGTATGGTGTGCATCCATTTTATGGAGATCTGCCAAGATGATTTCCCCCGCCAAGATGATGTGCATCCATTTTATGGAGATCTACGAAATGTTTTATATGATAAAGATCACTACAAGTTGGCCCTTGGCTAGATCAATATTGCTCACAATTTGATTGCCAAAGTGGCCAAAGACTATGTTAGGATGATAAAATATGGGGATTCTCTTTAACGCTGCAAATCTTTGAAGGTTGCTGCACTTGGATGGATATGTACCATTGTTAAGAGAATTTGACCAAGTTTGGCTTACCTCAAATAGGTGAGGCAACATATGGTTATGTTCTTTTTTCTATCTATCTGGTTTTCACTACCTGTCATTCCTTGGGATATCTTGCAAGGGTTCTATAAATTGATGGTCTATATTTTGGTGGGTGTCTTGTATGGGCCTATGAACTTTTTTAGGGTACTTGTTCTAAATTAGATGTAATAAGTTAGAGAAGTTTGTCTCAAGGAGAATTTATTTTGTAAATTCAAAGTTTATAAGAGTAGAGATGTTTTATTTTGAGGGTATTGATACTCAAAATTTCACCTTTACATATGGTTGCTTCACATAATATTTGTGTTCTTGAAGCTATCCATGTTATACCTAATAGATATTTTGGACGTTTTCTCTCAAAGAGTTAAATGAGACAACTGCAAACATTTTAATAGATTTTTATTATTAAATAATGAAATCTGCATATACTAGTGTTCTAAGCCCCCTCATTACATGATTTATTATTGTAAGCCCCCTCTGACTTACAAATCTAGAAAATGAAACTACAACCTATTGGGATTGAGACAAACCTCATAAAACAACAACAGCTAAGAAGGATTGCTTGCCAACATCTGTTGTATTCAACAGATGTTGGCAAGCAATCCTTCTTAGCTGTTGTTGTTTTATGAGGTTTGTCTCAATCCCAATAGGTTGTAGTTTTATTTTCTAGATGCGTAAGTTAGAGGGGGCTTACAATAATAAATCATGTATTCAATAGATGTTTGCAAGTGATCCTTCTTAGTTGTTGTTGTTCTATAAGGTTTGTCTCAATCCCAATAGGTTTTAGTTTCATTTTCTAGATGCATAAGTTGGAGGGGGCTTACAATAATAAATCATGTAATGAGGGGGCTTAGAACACTAGTATATGTAAATTTCATTATTTAATAAAAAAAATCTATTAAAATGTTTATAGTTGCCTCATTTAACTTGAGATTTGTCCTGTATTATTTTGGTCATTATGACCCTCCTCCGCTCTCTAAATTTATTCCTTATCTATGGTCTTTGGATCCCACAGTGTCAACTTGGAATCGAAGGAGTAGAAGTTGCTCTACATCGCCTGGGTATACAACTCAATTATGTTGTCTCCAAAAAAATGTGACCATGATGCCCACAATTATGTTTGTCAGCTATTGTGAAATCTATATTTATGTTTCTCAGCCCTCTGTAGTACTCTTCTTCAATCTGTATTCGACGATAAGCATCTTCTTCTTCTTACTAATTGTAGCAAGAGCTTCCTTTTCATTAGGATTCAACTCCACTTCCCCCATCTCATCATCCGCATCACCCTTAGTTGCCATTCAAAGCCCTTCTTCCCTCTCTAGTTCTTCAAGCCTCTGCGAGATATCTGGATCAATAAAATCTACAATATTGTGTCCATCCATGATCTTAGGAATATCATCTTCTTTCCACTCTTCATTTTCCAAAATATACTACTTCTTCAAGCTTGAAGAGTAAACTCCAACCCCACCATTTTCATTCTCAATATTCTTCTCCAGCTTCATGGCCTCCTTGGTAGCACATGCTCTGGCATCCAAAACAACTTGAGGAATACAAGGGGGCCTCTCTTTCCCATCTCACAGCTTGGGCATTGCAACATGAATCCTATTGAGACAACTACTGATCTTCTTCAACTTCATCTTAATTTACACTCTCTGATCGAACAACCTCTTGCATGCCACAATATTCTTCACCACAATCACCCCTTCTTCCTTCAAAGCACTCATAGAGAGTAGCATGCCATCATCCCCCCCTCTTGATTCCCAAAGAACCCACCCATATTTTTCCCAGCCTCAGATCTCATCTCCACAACCAATTTTGCATCTTCCTCCAATAGTGTCTCTAGTGTTAATTTATTTCAGATTCTAGCAAGGAATGAACAAACTATAGAGGTCTTCCAAATACTAAACACATGATAACATAAACTCAAGACAAAGAAGAGATAGTACATAATTAGACCTTTATTTTAAATGTATTTAACACAAAAAAAAATTACAAAACTGAACCAATGGCATGTTTACAACAAAGAAATAGAATGATAATAATATGCTAAAAATTTGATTCTGTTTAATACACGCCAAAGGACCAGTAGGGGGAGAGAGAGAGAGAGAGAGAGAGAGAGAGAGAGAGAGAGAGAGAGAGAGAGGAATGATGAGGATATTGATGCTCTGCTTAGTTGTTATCTTAGAAAAATGAGCAAGAAACCAAAAAAGAAATTATTGTAATTAACATTTTTTGCTAATCATTTCTTTTTTGGTTTCTTGCTCATTTTTCTAAGGTAACGACTAGTAAGCAGAGCATCAATATCCTCTTCATTCCCCTCCTCTCTCTCTCTCATGCTAGTTTATAACTCATGTACCTCACGCTAGTGTGCTTGGATTAGACTAGACATTATCCAACTGCCTGTGAGGGTTGTCACTGTTATTAATTGGTGTAAAAGGAGGACTGCCTATGTGTTATAGCACTTTATATAAATACTCACTATTTGGATAATGTCTAGTTTTGGATAATTTGGCAATTCTGGACTTGGACCTTTGATCTTCGAGCACTTTATATAATTTCAGCATTCTAGACTTGGGCCTTTGATCTTCGAGCACTTTATATAAATACTCACTATTTGGATAATGTCTAGTCTAATGCAAAATAGTGTATACAAGGTATCCAAGCACACTAGCATGAGGTACATGAGTTATATTCATCTCACTAGATATAGATGGGTATTAATGCTCAATTGAATGATACGTTCCCATAAAAATGTGAACTCCTATTAATCTACAAACTCTCATATTAAATAACTACAAAATAAAGTCAACATAGTTCCTTTAACACAACCAAAGTTAAAATTAAATTATCTCTATCCCTAAGATAAACTAAGTGGACTTCATATATGTTATGTCAAATCTTCCTTCGTGCTAGCAGTTGGTGCAAGAGCACCAAGGTCAAAGGCATGAGTCATGAAGAGCACCAGGGTCACTGATGGATCCTTAGGTGTAGTTAAAATTACCAAATGGCCTTCAAAGGTCAAGCAACAAATGGAATAACCAAGAAAACACTATACATTAAATCATGTGATTGATAGCATACCTGAGCCATAAACATGAAGAATTATTCTAAAAAAAGATGTAAACTAGATATATTCGCACTTGAGGCAAAGAGAAGTTATGTCATATCCATATTAAAATATTAGTTACAATATAAAAATACTAAACTGACTAATTCTTGAGTTCATCTCTGCATATGGTCACAACAAAGATATGTGATTACAATACAGAGAAGACATCGTAAAAATATAATTTCAGAATTTGTCCTAGCCTGAAACGTTTTGCACTCAAATCCTTCATCGCGGATAAGTGGAGATGGGCGGATAGATGCAGATGAGTTTTCATCGACCCAACTAAAGTATCCACAACCATTATTTCCCTGTGATGCCCAATCTACATTAGTTCTTATAATATAATGAATAGTATTTACATTAGAAACATTAAATATATACACATTAGCAACCTTTTTTCTATTTGGACAACACCAAAATTGTCGTCCAAGGTTGCTCTATGTCCGTGAAGTCTTCAACACACACTGCCCACCACCACATTGACAATTTGGTACATTGACAAGAGTCATCGAGCCTATATCAATAATGCACCACACCATCGTTACTACATTTATTACATAAATATTATAACATATAATCATATGATTATAATAATCATACATTCACCACTATTATTCTATTGTAGATTCAAGCACTTAAAAAATGTTTGCAATCAATGGTTTGATCAAAGATGTCATTCTAGGGCAGCAAGGACAATTTAACTATACTTGAGCTAGAATTAGTCAACTTCAATACTTTCAAAATTGAATATGAAATAGGGATATAAACAAGAACTATCCACATAGGTTATAGAGACTAAACCTTGCCATTGATCCATACGGGTATAACACAAAACTTTACAACAATTTAGAAAACCTGAATGATATTATACCATTGTTTACTTCAAAACTAACATGGGTGCTAAAACCAAGCAGAGAGTTTATCAAGATAACAGTTGCTGAAATAGATTTACATAAACAAATTAACTCAAAGCACAAACCCTTTTTCAAATAATTTAATTTGAACTTTGGTTGTGTTAAAGGAACTATGTTGACTTTATTTTGTAGTTGTTTAACATGAGAGTTTGTAGATTAATAGGAGTTCACATTTTTATGGGAACGTATCATTCAATTGAGCATTAATGCCCATCAATATCTAGTGAGATGAGCATAACTCATGTACCTCATGCTAGTGTGCTTAGATTGGACTAGACATTATCCAACCGCCTGTGAGGGTTGTCACTGTTATTAATTGGTGTAAAAGGAGGATTGTCTGTGTGTTATAACACTTTATACAAATACTCACTATTTGGATAATGTATAGTCTAATGAAAAATAGTGTATACAAGGTATCCAAGAACACTAGCATGAGGTACATGAGTTATGTGCATCTCACTAGTTATAGATGGACAACTATGGCACACTAGTATCTGTGAACTCCTATTAATCTACAAACTCTCATGTTAAACAACTACAAAATAAAGTCAACATAGTTCTATTAACACAACCAAAGTTAAAATTAAATTATCTCTATCCCTAAGATAAACTAAGTAGCCTTCATATATTTTATGTCAAACTACTGTTAAACTGACTGTACCCTAGATGTTTAATAAAGAAGAAAACCCAAATTACTTTCATAGCCTACATAAGGAAAAAAAATTCCTTCAAAAATAAGGGTGCTGACCACAAAACCAATATCGTTCACCATATAAAGTTTTATTATGCAAAATCATTGCACATAATTTCAAAGGTGACATGTATTGAATGCCTAAGCTATCACCATATTTGCTACTAAGATAGTTTAATCCTTGATTTTTCCATTCCTTACTTCTCATTTAAAAGAATGGAATAATTGTAGTGGTATATAGTATTATATAAGAGAAGTATGAAATAGCATTTGGGCAATTACAAGAGTTCCTACAACTATAATGAATGCTATCATCATTGACAACATATTCCAGTGACCCCTAAACCGGGCTATCCAAGCAATCTGAGAATGTTCTTCCACTTCACTGTCTACCCTGCATTCAAGAACATTTGAAACACATAACATAATGACAATCCATCCTTCACAACTCCCTTCCATTCATGGAAAACATTAAGTACTATCTCATTACCCTGTCCTCATGGTATTTCATTGGTGCACTATGTAGGAACAGTCACTGTTGGTTGTGTTTCAACACACCAACTTCCTTTACACCCTTAGATACTCATGAATGGATTTAACTTGATAAAAAAGAACCATTCTAACATACTCGTTATGCATGAAAATGAAACAATCTTAATTCCAAACTTTGCATCTATCTAATCTGACTAGTGTATACCCTGACTGTATAGGGACAATCACATCCAGAGGACCCAAAAATGTTTTCAAACCTACACAAAACTATTCATAACTCCAATGACATGCAACACCATACCCTAGCAATCATTTGGATCCATATCAACCATAAAAATAAACATTTTTCAATAGAATAGTCAAACTGTACCCTCACGGGCAGTGACTTGTAGATTACCAATGAATTTACATTTTCATTACTTGAAAATAGTTTACATTCATTACTATTTTGTGAATCTATTGGACTTTGTTTTAATCAGTGGAAGGCATTCTAGTTTAATTCATGTTATAATTTAGCTATATAAATAGAAATATCAATGGTAAGGTAAATTACTTTTAGTCTCATCCTCCAACTTTTGAGATAAAAAAAGAAAGGTTTAGTTTGTTATATTATATACTATGAACTTTGTTGTATTATATATGGAAGATCATTGTGCATGGCAATATTCTCTTATAGTCCTTTATTATGATTATTTTCTTATGCCTCATGTCAGTAAGGTAAGTGTTCAAGGAGAGAAGGACTTAAATAGGACAATGGAATAAGCTGTAATCTGATCTGTATGTGACAAGATACCAATTCAATAATTTCTGATGTGAACAATGATCTGCTTATTAAAGATATTATAGATTATATCCATCTAGAATCTAAAACTTAATACTGGTCAGATTATGTTATATAAAGAAATATCCAAGAGGACTATCTGTATTCAATATATATATATATATATATATATATATATATATATATATATATATATATATATATATATATATATATATATATATATATATATATATATATATATATATATATATATATATATATATATATCCCTCACTATTTATTGGATTCTTACAACACTGTCATCTCAGTCTGATCCTAATATGGCTAAGATGAATTAAGATTCCAATGCAATGATTCTTCCTACTTATCGAGAGTTACTAGTTACCAGCTAATATGTTCGTGATAGTATGGATGTTCCTCTAATAAGGTCGTTGGGTCATAATATTTGATGTTACTCCCCTTTCTTAAATCTATCTTCAATTGTTGACTGTGTTTATCTATCCATTATTTTAATAGTTCCCATTTCTTTTTATGGCTAATTGTATATCTTAGTCATTTAACTCTCATGTTCTTTTCCTTCTCGTTGGATTATATGCAATGTGTACATACTATACATGCACATGTAGAGACTTTGTAATTATTGATCCATGTGTTATCTTTTAGGTACTGACAAAGTGTATTTTATTGGATTTGTAGCATCACTGACATTGAGCTTGGGAGTTTATGGTACATCTCAATTGGTGCTTCCACCAAACTATTCCCATCTAATAGAAGCTAGCCCCATTTTTGTTAAGGAGATTCAGGTAATTTAACTTCCAATTGTTTTCACATTTAATGTACCAAGTCCCACCATACAAAAGCCCATTCAATCCTAAACTTGAAATTGAAATCCCCATAAGGATGAGTGCAATTAGAAATTTATATTTTCACTTTTATTTCCCAATCTGACTTCAACATTATTTAATGAGATGTAATATGAATTTTTTTAATGAATTTAGACATGTTTTCATATCTCAAGTTGGTTGATGTTTTTTTGAAATTTTTGGTGTTTGGAAAAAGTTAAGCTTGAAAGCATGGTAATAAAAACTTGTCATTTTTTAGTTAGGAGGTGGTAGGCTTAGAATAGTAATTAAACTTACTCATTTTCAGGTAATAGCTGATGAGAAACAGGGTGGTCCTGTGCTGTATGGTTTCTCAAACAAGCCAAAAATTGATGTGGAAAGGAACTGGAGCTTGAAGCACACTCTCATGTATATCAATCTTGATTATCATAAGGTTCATTTTAGTTCTTTTTTTTGCATGATCTTGGATCTTATCTTCATTTCTACTCTCCTTAGAACATATAAATTGAATACAAATGGTGCCTTAGAGACCACATATTCTATATAAAGGACACTCAATGGTAAAAAATAGTGATATGTTATCCATGAATCAATGAGTAAAGTGATTATAACCCATCCTAATGTTATCTCAATTACGGCTTATGATAGTCCGCCCCTCCCAAATTTGCTTGTCCTCAAGGAACTATTAAATGATCATATCTAGACCTATTTATAGTACTTTTCCCATCACTTGATATTACCCCATATGTTTTGTCCCTTATTATGATCCGATAGTAAAGACTTGGTGAAGGATAAGACAAGTTTCAGTCGTCTTCTAAAACAGTTATAAATATTTCATACTAAGAATACTTGTGAAAACACTTCAAACATAAGGCATGCATGTCTATGAAGTAATCATGCTAACACAACTCAAACATGGAGCAACATATAAATTCTCTGAAGATGTGAAGTATATCCATGAATACACATGAATTCACCCAAGACATGGAGCATACCTGAATATATGTAGCACATAAAGTATGAATTCTTTTAAGTCATGAGACATACTCATATCACACAAATTTAATTAAGTCAGGAAGCACATATGTAAAGAAGGATCTCTACAATGCCACATATGTCAACATCGAGTTTAATGCATAAAACCATCACACGTTGCCATGTGGTAAACAACAAATAAGAATGATTCTAAAATTCACGGGCTTTGGGCGAGTGAGACTAATGAATAGACATAGGGTCCACGATGCCAGGAGCCTAACTCCTTGGCTGTTTATGAGCAGAGAAAGGGACAGTAAGCAAGATATCACAACAATATTAATAGGGCACAAGTATAGAAATAAACATAGCATAGATGACATGGCAAACTCATGGGCTAACTAGTAATCAACACTAGGAGTGTCGAAAGCAATGAGAAAACACAACTTGTTCACTATATTGTATACTTGTTCGCTATGACAATAGGAATACAAAGAACATGATCAATATTGAAGGATCTATAGCAATCATAAACCTAACACTAGTACATTTACAATGTAACATGATACGGTGATTCATAAATTTAGGGTTTTGCAAGTTCATCTCTAAATCAAATGTATATAAAAAATGATAAAAAAATGTGCCAGCAAATACCCAATACATGATGCCCTAGCACATTGCTCATGGGCCCTAAGTAGGCAACCAACAAGTACCAATAGCATAGATGCATAAAACAATGCCAGACAAATGCAGAGTAAGGAAATCCTTATAGGCGGTCCTCCTTTTACACCAAATCACAGTGGCAACCCTTGCAGTTAGGCGGTCCTCCTAAAACTCTCACCAAATAACAGTTCAAACAACCATAGGCTCCAGCTCCTTCGCGCACTCCAAGTTAATACCAAATAATGAAATGAGATACAAAATCTTTTTTCTTTTTAAAGTTATACCCGTGTTGGTCAAAATTTTGACCTACATGGTATTGGTCGAAATTTTGACCAACACGGGCATGGATTAAAAAAAAAGGAAGTTTTCCTTCTATAATCCGATCAACCTTAACCTTTTTAATTGATGGTCGAAAATTTTGGTAGAAAAATGAGGTTAAATGTAGTAGTGATCAATAAGATCATTTATTTAACTAATAGTGAAAAGGGTTGGAAGTAGTATAATTATAGGAGAGAAAAAGCTAATGAAGTAAATAAATAAATAAAATTAATTATTTAATTAATATCTTGGAAGAGGCTAATGAATTAATTAAGTAAAAAATATTTATTTAATTAAGTGAGACAAACTTTAGTGTCTACAATAAATGTTAATTAGTTTAGCCTCACATGTTCCCTAGGCATCTAACCCATTTGAAGAAACACGGAGACACATGGAAAAGTTTCTTAGTTACAAGGCTAATGTCATCTAATCCTAATAATTTTATATTATTTTTTTAAATATTTGTATTACACCTCAATTAGGGTGTTGGAATTTGTGTAAAGCATCTAAAGCTAAATGCTTGTACCTTTGTTGATGAGTTGTTAGATGTCAAAGGGTGGATACATATGGTAGATCTGGGGCCCTTTTTTTAATAAGATTCTATGATAAGTTATGACATCTTATAACATATAAGAGCTAAACTTGGAGGGGGTTACTTTGAAATGTTAATCAACTACGTCTCTAGCTTTATTATTTGTCATATGGTGCCTATATTGAGATAGTATGACAAGCTAAGTTTGGTGCCTATTGTAAACTGATTGAATTGTGAGTTGCTACTATATTATTAACTTATTGTTACTAGCATGTGACATGGAATCTTCATGTGTGGCATTGGAAAGTCTTTGAAACATTTTGGGCTTCCTAATTTTGTCATTTGTCTATAAATTGGTACATCGGGAAAGAGTTTCATGAGCTAAATTCGCAAGAACATAAGTGTTGTTGGAATCT
This sequence comes from Chamaecyparis obtusa, assembly GCA_027943335.1. Classification (NCBI taxonomy): domain Eukaryota; kingdom Viridiplantae; phylum Streptophyta; class Pinopsida; order Cupressales; family Cupressaceae; genus Chamaecyparis; species Chamaecyparis obtusa. The sequence goes on along the minus strand of BSBK01000119.1, from coordinate 573,560 downwards.
TATTGATTCTTTTATAAGTGTATTATAATCCTCATTGAATTTGATAACACATTATGTAAGTCTTGGAGTGAGATTTTTTTTCTCACATAATTTTCCCATATAAATCATTGTGTTCTAGTATAAGTATCTATATATTTATGATTGAATTTCTCTACATTTTGTAATAAATTTAAACTAGTTAGTTTTTATAAATAATTTTCTAGAACCTTTATGTTTTAGAAATAGTATTAGAGATTGATCACCTTTCTTTCTAGCTGTTGGATAGAGAGGTTTTTGAGCGAATAATCTATTTAGTGAGAGGTTGTGTAGAGGGAAAGTTTTTTATCTTTATTGCAAGAAATAAAGATGGCAAGCACATCAAGGGGGATTGAAGTATACAAAATTTTAGGCATGAAATTTGAGATTACAAATAAAAAATTGGAGACTTGTTAATTAACTATAATCTATGTGATGTAGTCAAAATTCCTTTAACAATTAATAGACACATAAGAGAGAAAAAAACATAGTATTCCAATTCTTCTTCATTATTCTTCCAAATACTCTTCCCATTACAAAGAAATTTTTTTTAAAAAAACCATTTTAATGAAAATTACTTTTTTTGGCAATTTTTCACAAAAAATAGTTTTTTCCCATTTTTGGTAATTTTTAAAACAACTCCTAAAAAGCTAATTTTTTTCATGAAGTTTCCTAAAACTAAGATAAGATGACCTGCCAACTAACCTTTGAAATTGGAAATGATATTTTGAAGTTATTAAAAAAACAACTTTTAAAAAAACAAAAAAAAAACACTAAAAGATGAATTTGAGACCTCATATGATGGAATTTGCCCCCCCAAAAAATGTTGAGATCTAGTCCAACGAAATTGGAATTTTCATGAACACTAGAAGACTCATTTGCCTACAAAATTTCAGCCCAAACGAACAACTGAGTCAAAATTTACGACTCTTGGAAGTCCCTGAATAATTCTCCTCTGGTTGAAAAGAACACAACTCCTACAAATTTCTGTCCTCAAACTGCTGCCCTTTAGACTGATCCAACTTCTTCAATTCCCACTCTATAATCTATGTGCTATCTATTGTTGGTAACCATTCCACTATACCAAATACCTAAAAATTCAAGTCCTCTTGAATGAAAGTCTTCTCCTTCTTCCTGGTCTTCCAATTCTTTGGCAATATGTCCTTCATCTTTGCAATTGTCCCTGGGTTCTCCTTCCTCTTCTTTTTCTTAACCCATCTCCTATTCAATGCTAGCTCGACTTTTAGGTTCCAAATTTCTATTGCTTGTGCATATACCTCAATAGCATCATCATTTATGTCGTCATCATATAATATAACATCATATTCTCCATTACCACAATTTGCATAATACCATTCCAAATTAGCGTATACCTCATTAACAAAAAAACCTGCAACATATTCATTAATAACCTTATTATCAATAGGAGTTTCCACTTGCTCAATTTGAACATCAGATTCAAATAATTGAAAATGACAGGGAGTCTCATTCGTAACTATGTTTACCTTGTCTTCTTCATTGCTTGATGTCAATATAATCATAGATATACTTACCATTTCATTTTCTACCTCTTCCTCTATTATTTTTTTCCTTGCTTGTGTTTTCCTCTTTTGAATAATCTTTCTAATAGGCTATGTGATCTTCTTCTTGACCGATAAGTACCACTTTCACATCTCTAGGGCAATTCTTGTTGCCAATACTTTTAAGGCTTGATCCAACCTTTATACCTCCTTCTTAAAATGTTCTAAATCTACCTTGTCAACTTCCTTCTTCTTCACAATTGTGTATTTCCTCTTCTCTTGTTTTTTGTGTTTCTTCTTTGGTGAATCCTCACTCTGTAAACACCTCTTCAACAAATCCATCTTCCTTCAAGCAAGTCCCTTTAAACATGCTTCCACTTCACCTTTGTCTCACCTAGGTCTCTTCCCTTCCCTACCTATCCTTTTGGCAACCGGGCTCTCTCTTCAATCTACACAAGCACAAACACACAAAAACCAAACTCTTTTGCCTAGACCTTCTGAGCTCTAATACCAGATGATGCAACACAATCATATGCATTCAAGCTAATTCAACTATTACATAATAAGAATAACCAAAAATCAAGATAGATTAAAAAATTCTTTATTTCAATTCACCAACTCTACTTATACAATGATCAAAACAACTTTAAATAAAAGAGAACTCTAAAAAAACCTAAAAAATTGCCAAACCATGACCAAAACCATTGCAAATCAGAGATTTGCAAGTATGATAGTTTGTGATAAATTAAAGCTATTTAGTTTTTAGAAGAACCAACATATCATTTTACATACCTTCACCCTAGCGTGAGGATTTCATCTACCCCCATGTCCATCACAAGACATTCAATCATTGTCATTCCTTGGCCCTTTCAAGGGCATTAAGCAAGCCACAACACACTACAAATAGAGCCATTATCAAACAAGGTAGCTAATCATCTTTCTAGTTAGTGACCTATTCACACCTAACTTAAGTTTTATTGGGGCTTTTTTGTTCTATTGTCTCACTTCATAGCAACGAGGCACGTGTCCTTATCACATGAGACACCAAGTGCATTCATCTATGAGACTTGCTCACACATGTTAAGTAACTCACAAGTGTTGCATGTTTGATGGGATAGTTAGAGTTTCATTCCTACCCTATGACCTCCTCATCCTTGCCTATATATGCACAGTCGATCATTATATTATATACGAGCTGCACTTGTATATGATATACATGCTATTGTGCTCATTTATTTTCACTTATGAAAGGTTATTTATTCACACTTTATGATCTTGTCTATCTCCAACAAAAGTTACTCACCCACAAACTCTTATTAAGCATTTAACAAATGCTCATTATATTGTTATTCATGTGTTACCTTCTCTTTCGAGCAAGAGTCATCCCCCTCCTCAATAGTACAAGTGTGGGCATACCCATTGTGATTGATCCATACATCACTTTCATGGCTCACATGGATCTCCCCAATATGGAGAATGTAATTAGTCCCAAAAGATATGTGGTTAGATAATTGCACCTCAACCTTTCCCATAGAACTTTCTACATAGCTTAATAGTAACAATTTTTCACATCCGAATCTCATCATTTCTATTGTAATCAAGAAAAAGAAAAAAAAAAGGAAAAAGATGAGGAAGGTAGGTAGTGATGTGAGCTTATCCTTTTGATGTTGAACATCTGTAAATGGATGGAAGAATATTTCACATAATTGACTCCTTACTCCTTATTTTTATATTTGTTTTGTTTAAGATTTTCCTTTATTTATTCCGCCCATTTTTCAAATTATTGTATACTATTTATAAAAATTAATATAAATGGTTCTTATTCATCGAAAAGAATCACTGACAATGACAAGTACCATTTTCTTTCATTGACAATGACCAGTACCATTTTCTGTTGTCCTTTCTGATTAGTTCATCGATCCTGCTCTTTCCGTCTCCTTGTCACTTTCCCCTGCCTTATACACTTTCTCTCCATACTCTCTCTTTCTTATCATCCATTGTTTTCATTTATACATCAAATACCAGTTCTCGTAAAACCAAATAAGCAGCAATTTTCAAATTATGGGTTCAGATTTGCAGACCACACCACAGTGAGTATGAGCGCGTGAGTTATTATTTAGATTACAAGTTTTAAGACATATCTGAGCAAAACTTGTGCTTCTGCGAATCTGCTGTTAATTGAGTGTTAAGGGATTAGTAGGCCTCGTGAAACTAATTGTAGTGGAAATTAGAGACGACCTTGGTCGTAAAACAACATGGAACTGTTATTGGATGCTCAAATGACACTATAAATCTGAACCTTTCTTTTGACAAATTTAAGTGGGTTTTACCAGAAAAGCATTTGTTTTTAGTGGATTTTGAATTTTCTTTCTGCAATTAACAACGAGGTAAGAATTGATTTTGTAATGCCCAGGTGGTGCTAACTTATACAATTAATTGTTATAGGTTCACTGTCGGTCGGGAATTAGCAACTCTGATTACTTCCTGCGGGATTCTGGACAAGGCTTGGGAAGAGATATGTAATGTTTCTAAAGATAATGTAGATTTTCTTCTGAAAGAAGATGACGGTGTAGCATATGTGACTTTCCCTTCTTTTTCTAGAGAAGATTTCATTGTCACAGACAGCAAATATGGAGAGTACAGTATCCAGGATGAGAAAATCTTCTCTGCCTGTCTCAAGGGTAATGATGATAAGAAGGCCCTTGTTCATAAGGGAGCTTTCAACCGATTCCTGCGTATTGTGGAAAGTTCTAATTTCAAAGCCAAGGTAAATATAGGCCCTTTGTTCCTTATTTAAAAATTCTTCTGTGATGTGGGATCCCTGTTATTGGATTCCCCAAGCCTAATTCTCCATATTCATCAAGAAAGATTTTTCTCCAGAAAATTTATGCAATTTCTAATTTTACAGGGCATTTAGCATATGTATTAAGTTAAATTTTCATCACCTAAACAGGTAGTACTTGTTAAAGATAACGAAAACGAATTCCCCGTTATAAATACATTGCAAGTGAAGTGAATCAAATGTCATTGTGATTGGGCTATTGAGAACGCAGGACATCCAGTTTTAAACCCTGCTGAGAAGAGCCCACAATATTTGTATTGCTCCGGCAGGTCCATACTGTTGTGGCGTAATGCTTGTATTTAAGTAGCATCTTTTTGTGCCTCTAATATTGTTAAGTTTCAATTTCGTGTCCTTATGTGTAAGGGAATATCATGCAATATTTTGTTTGGTTTGGTCAATGAGGGTTTACATCAGATCCCTCAAATATTTGGCCCACTTTATTGTGGCCGCAATAATGCAGGATCGGCTCCTGCAGTTGATGGAGAGATATGAAATGGATGTTTGTCATGCTTATGCTCCAGCTTTAGTATTGTTGACAGCCAAATATTGAAAAAAAAAAATATACATGGATCAATAAGTTTGATTCAAAAAACTTCACAGTTAAATCGTAATAGCAATATCACAAACTAAATATTCTTTAATTGTTTAGTGCATCATTGAAAACACCTTCCATTCTTCATTTCGGAAAGATTTATAGCTGTAAATATAAGAAATGTTTGCTTGCTTGTCTGTTCTATCAGATGCAAGGTTTAAAGGAACAAACAATTATATTAGCAGGCCATTCCATGGGGGGTGCAGTTGCAACCCTGGCCACTCTCTGGTTTCTACAAAAGGAGGCGAGGAATATACATTATTTTTGCATTACATTTGGTTCTCCTTTGGTGGGAAATGCTATACTTGGGCAGGCAATTGGGCGTGAAGATTGGACAGGAAGATTTTGTCATGTTGTCTCTAAGTATGATATTGTTCCTAGGATGCTTCTCGCACCAATTGAATCAATTGCTGAGCCTTTGAGTGCAACGCCTCACTGGGGGAGCATAACGGGCATTGACTATGTTGCCGCAACACATCTTTCTATACCAGAGGCTTGCAAAACTCTTCTTGAGAAAATCCTACAATGCACATCTACAATAGCAAATAGTTACCCAGGAGAATCTGGTATTGAGAGCCCGTATAGACCTTTTGGTACTTACATGTTTTGTACAACCCAAGGTGCAGCTTGTATTGATGACCCTGAAGCTGTCCTGAAGATGTTGCATTTCACCATGCAAGGAATGCCTTTTGATCAACTTGCAGGCAACTGTCTTTCAGATCGTACAGGTTATGGCCAAATTTTGGAAACTATCACTGAACACTTGCTAAATGCAATGTCAAATGCAAACTTTGTTGAAGACGCCTTTCGGATGGGAATGGCACTGGAATTGGAAGCAATAGGTGTTGGGGCTCAGGTAATGTCATAATTTCTGCTTTCTTTTTTATGTATCATAGTCGTATAATTCATGCTCTGCAAGTGCAAAACATAGACACCATATCAAGAACTTGACCTTTTTATATATCTCATTATTAGTAGTTTTTTTGCCAACCGAATTTTGAAACTCAAATTTCTAGTTAGACAAATAGGCATATGGAATATAAAAAATGAAAAATGAGTGTCTTACCTCAAGGCCAGTTCCATAGTAAGATTTAGATTAAGACAAGCTAGAGAAAGTACATGAGTAACATGAGCAGGCATGAGCAGAGTATGCCTTCCTCAAATCTGCATCTGTTGATGTTTTATCCTGGGTTAGAACTAGAAGCTATGATTCCCCGGTGATTGTGTGTATATCTCAAGCTACCAGCCAGACTCTTTTATCAATAGCCTTACCTCCAACCATGCATTGAATCTGGAAAATCAGTAAGTCTAATCTCTATATTTTGACCAACTCAAAATCAAAATGATGTTTATATGTCGCAAATAGTTCAACGGCTTGTAATTACTACTTGGGTTATCCTCCCAACATTTACGTAACTTCATTTATTAGTTGTTCCTATTTAGCATTTATTTCAATATGTGCATTTTCTTTATCTGTCAATTTTGCTCTCTCATTCTAGACAAAGAGGTTGATGATTTTTTTATTCTTGAGCACAACCATCATGCATCTTTTGTACTCAGAAATTGATTATTTTTTTTTAGCAGAACCATCATGCATCTTCTGTACTCAGAGAAGCTGGAGAGATGAAAAATGAGCAAGATCTAAACATTGAGAAACTAAATAATGATTTGAGCAAAAGCCGAAGTTTAATGGCACGGGTGGAATGGTATAAAGGGCGCTGTAAGAAGGGCTCTGGCTACTATGATACTTTCAAACAACAAGGTGGAAGGCCAGAGTTTCTTGTAAATTTGGCTAGAATAAAGTTGAGAGCATTCTGGGATGAAATTGTTGACAAGGAGGAGAAACATGTCTTGCCCTCTGACTTCCGATGGCAAAATAAATGGATCAATGCTGGCACTGCATATAGAAGACTTGTAGAACCTCTGGACATTGCACACTACTATCGTAGACGGAAGGATAACAAAAGCTATCTCTCAGATGGGGTGAGACCTCACTGTCACGTGGTTCTGGCGAAATGGTTGAAAGATAAAGACCAAACTCGTGCAGGTAGTGATAATAAGAATCGAACAAAGTTTGCATCCTTAACCCTGGACTCCTGTTTTTGGGCTCGTGTGGAAGACGCTTGTCAAGCGTTGACAAAGCTCCAGCAAGACCAACATCAAGTCTTCAATGCCTTACAGCCAGAGTGCCAAGAGTTTGAAAATTATGTTTGGGATATGATAAAAAACAAGAGTATCTCTGTAGAGATTTTCCTGGAGCAGAGTAGCTTCATGAATTGGTGGAAACAATACAGTAGATATCTTCAACTTCAAACCCCACAAAGGTTATCAAGCTCTCCTTTGTTCAACTTCATGGCAAATGAAAGCTGGAAGTAAAAAATTCGGAATTTTTCTACTTTGAAAAAGTTTTTCAAAATTATGCTCTGTAGTTTCTTCCTTCTGCTCTATAAGTTAATTTTCTTTTCAATTAGAAGAATCTATGTTACATTTCGTAAAACGAGTGGATAAATGGACAGCGTAATGCATGTTTTAAAAATGTAATTTTGTACTAATGGGACTGTGCTTCATTTGGAATTGACTCTTCTGTAGTTTACAAGAGTTTCAATCCTGTTGATGACCTAAACCATAAAAGGACTGATCACAAAGAGGGCTGATAGCTTATGGCAAAGCCCTCCAATAGTAAATAGGAGGCCCCAGATTCAAATTGTAGCTAGTCTGGAAAGTTTAACATGGTTGTAAAACCAGAGCCAGGCCAGGAGTCCCAAGCAACTCCAATGTGGCATGAGGGTTTATTGGAGGTCTTAGATTTAAATTCTAGTTGGTCCATGAAAAATTTAACAAATCCAAAAGAGCCTTTATATCTAAGTAAACGCTGTTTCCCATTAGATGTAATCTTTGATGGGCATTTTTGTTGGGGGAATACATTGATTTTGAAAAACAGTACAGATAAAAACAAATGACCTTATAAAAAGTGTACATGGATAGTATACACCATCGAATTTTACAGTAGTAGATTTGCTTTCGTCACAGTACACTACTAAATTGATCAAGATATTGGCCAATATGTAATCATATTATATAACAAGTACCCAACAACCAGGCATTAAGAAAATTTAATAGGGATTTCAAATTTGTAGAACACCATTTCGTAAGTCAAACAATTTTTCTATGCACGATTAGGTGCATCACATTTCATTTAGGTATCTCTCATTTCTATCTTCAGAATAGAGGACTTGGAAGGCTTTCAATAAAGACGCTCAATAATGGGGCAATATAAACTGTAGATTGATTCGGAGAGTTTGGAGTTCATGGATACTAGTTGATTCAACTTTTTTTTATCTTAAGTCGTATTTTTTCGGTTGCTTGATTATTAGTGGAAGGGTTTTGTAGGGGACGCTGTCCTTTTAGAAAGTATGACATAACAGAATACAGAAAGAGCTTGAATGGTAATGACCATTAACGCTCTCGAAGGACAGAGCTATAGCACTCTATACATAACAGAACCTACATGTCGCAACCTGAGAATACCCTTCCCAATAAAGATTAACGATTGATAATTGTTGGAGTATGACGAAGTAGGGTGGAGTCACCTACGGTGAATCGATCATACGGGGTTCCACCGTAGGGAGACTTAGCCCGATGGTGAGACTTAACTCTTGACCGTACGGTGTAGCCGGTACCTAACGGTGAGGTGGTTACACCGTATCTAACGGTGAAGTGGTATGCAAGGCTGGCGGTGAAGCAGTACGGCAAAGCCAGTATGCTGAAGCCGATGCCAATACGGTGGAGCTGGTATAGTGCAGCCGATACACTGAAGCAGTATAGTGATGTTCATGGAGTAGTAGCTCTGTGGTGACCGTCAGTTGGATTGGATGAATGGAAAGGCTGAGTTAGTTGACCATTTGTGAAGTGATGGTTAAAGTACCAGATTCATAACAAATTGTGGCGTGTATAAATCGCTACAGGATTTGTTGGTATGGATTATTGAAAGAGGGGAAAGCAAGGAGGAAATGAACTAATGCTGTAGAGATACTTGATTAGTTGCAGAGGGTCAATCTCTGTGAAAATTTGTGACCGAGTATTCAATGTTTAGAGAACTGAGGTTGAGAATGTACATTTGAAAGCAAACAATCTATAACTTATATGTAACCAGATTTACGATAATATAAGTGACTATTGCTTTGGGTGTGTGGGTTTTTTACTCGAAAGGGTTTTCCCACGTAAATATTGGTGTTTTGTTCTATGCTTGTTTATCCTTCTGTATTTACTCTATTTACTTTTGTGCATCTTAATGACTGTAATTGAAATTGATAGCATTCTTGGTTTATATTCCGCGAAGAATTTGATGCTATGGAAAGTGTTCTACACTCTTATTTCCTAACAAGTGGTATCAGAGAAAGGCTAGTTGGGTTATCCTTGTGGGCAGGTTGTTTGTGTCATTTCTGTAGTGGATGCTTTGCAGGGTACTGATATTCAATATTGCAGATTGAGATGACGAGCACATCAAGAAGAATAGATGTTGTGAAGTTTGATGGTAGCAATTCCAAATGATGGTCAGAGGTGAGAATTTTGATCTTTGCAAGCTTCTAAGGGAATAATTGATAGACAATCTGGAGAAGATTGCCAAGAACCCAAGATGCTCTTGCATCAAATATAAAGTTTCATTACAAAATTGATATTAAAATAGTCACTTTCTCTCCAACCTTCATGTACCCATTTCCTCTGCAATTGTTGAGTTTATCGATCTGGTTTGTTTGATTTTGAAATGTGATTATTGGCAACTGTTGGCTAACTCTTGTAGTGCTTTTATTCTTTGTCTCTCTTTAGTGGCTCTTTCTCATAGCTTCTCTGCACTTTGAGTACTCTGGTTTGACTCGTACCTTCTATTTAATGTTGTTTTTTCTTCTCAAGGAAATCTATGATGTTTTCTTTTGCATGTAGGTATTTTCAGTGTCTTGGATGTTCACTCAAACAACTCTTAAAGATAACCAATTTAAGAGATCTGAAGTTAGTTGACCTTCCAACCCAATGGATAAGGCTCTGGTTTGCGCAACCAAGAGTTTCTATGGTCCGCTCCCAGTAGGCCAAGATCTCCCAAAAAATCACCAAAATTTAGACTCCTTCTACACCACCTGCCTTAAACACCTCACATGTTTATCCTTTAGTCACATGATCATACATGGTGCATTTGCAACAATAAGGTTCCTGACGATGGATGATGTCTGTCATCCCGTGGTATTTCCTAGCCTCTTAACAAATGATGCCTTCTCTCTGAGTTCCGCCAAGCCACCACGTGCCCCCCTAGACACTCGTACTCAAAGGGCCTTGTTGATGCATATTCAAGGAATATTCTTCCTTGTAAGGTTTTTCACAACTAACAAGTTTCTAGACAACTATTCTCTTCACGCCTTTGAAATTATCCCATGAAATCATGGTATCTCTAATCAAGCCACTATTGTTGTTGGTGCTTGTAAGGAGAAAGTTTAAAGGTACTTGAAGCTAATGATCAAGATGTACAAAAAGGAGGTACCAAATCTGAATAAGGAGAACTTCCCTACATGACAGAGTTTGATGAAGTTGCATCTAGCCATAATTGGTGATTGAGTGAAATACTATGTGGAACATGATTATGTACCAATTGTTGCACCTATGAAAACCGAGGAGATGAAGGAACAACAAGAACACAATCAAGCAATGTTGGAGATTGCATTAGCCCTAAGCTATCCTGAATTTGAAGACATCAAGAACTGTACTAATGCAAAATAAATGTGGGACACACTACCAACTATCTATGGCGGGGACACAAATGTGCTAAGAGATAAATCTGAAAGCTTGAGAGGTAAGTTTGATGAAATAAAAATGTTAGAAGGTGAAAACATTGTTCAGTATTGTGACAAAGTTAAAGAGGTAATAAATGCTATTAGAGGAGCTAATGGGAACATTGATGATGAAACTGTTATTAGTAAAGTTTTGAGAACCCTACTTCCTATCTATGCTATAATATTTTTTGCAATACAAGAATCAAGATGTACTCCTAGTAATGTCCTAACTTTGGAAGGTCTTGTTGGTAGACTTTCTGCTTTTGAGTTGTCTACTTTTGATAATTTCACTACTCACAACATTGAATCCGCATTCAAGTTTTAGATGGTTCTTCATAAGTCTATGAAAGGAAAAGAAGGATGTTTGAACAGTGACAGTGACAGTGATACTTCTGATGATGATCTAGATGTTCTTGAGGTACTTATGGCTAGAAGGCTACCAAGAGGAAAATGAAAATTCGAAGTTAAATTCCCTGTAATCTATTTCTCATGTAACAAAGTTGGTCATATTGTAGCAAGATGCCCTGACAGGAATGACAAAGATGAAAGAAGGAAATGCAAGTATAAAGACAAAAGAAATGATAGAGATCACATAAGGTACAAGGACTACAAGGACAAAGGTAAGAAATCTTGTTAAATTGTTGAAGAAGAAATTGACAGTGAAACTAGTGAATCTCATGATTATGATATAGAAGTTGTTTATGTCGCTATAAAAAATGATTCTGATGAAGATGAGAAAACTGCACTTATTTCATGTGTGAGTAAAGGTGACAAATGGATTATTGATAGTGGTTTATCACATCACATGACTGGTGATAAAAGTAAGTTTGAAATCTTAAATCATTACAAAGGTAGAAGTGTTAAGTTTGGTAATGATGAACCATGTCCTAAGAAAGGAAAAGGATCAATACGATTAACTGATAAGATCAGACGTGACAATGTTTATTGGGTTGAAGGTCTTAATTATAATTTGCTGAGTGTAGCACAGTTGAATAGTACTAGTTACGGACTTGAATTTCATCACATGTCACTGGTGAACTAGTTGGAAGTGGAGAATAGACAAGAGGTAATTTGTTTTATCTAGACCTATCTGAAGAAAACATGTTTGTTTGCACAATTTGATGATGTATGTTTATGGCATAAGAGGTTGTGTAATGTGAACTTTGACAATTTGATAAATATTAGTAAGTTGAAGAAAGTTAGGGGATTACCAACATTGAAGAAACCTGATAATGTGATGTGTAAACAATGTCAATTAGGAAAAATGACAAAGTCTAGTTTCAAGAGCAAGACATATACTTCTGATAATATTTTTGAATTGGTTCATACTGACCTTTGTGGACCTATTGGTGTGCAAAGTGATGAGGATCACCAAGTTCAATTTGCTACTACAGAATAACCCTGACTCTGCTTCAGAGATCCTTCTTCTAGATCTCTTAGGGCATTCACCACCCTATACCGAAATGAGCCACTGGGGACTCGATTTCTTCTCCAAACCCAGTCCTCACCGAAAAGTTACTTTCTCCTTCACTGAATCTACACCAGTAGATTCACCCTTCTCATTCTGTTAATGCTTCTACAGCATCTTCCTAACTTGTTTACCCTAATCGGACTATTACCGAGCTCGCCTAGGGTAATGTTTCCAGATTCAAGCTTATTTCCTCTCCTACCAAAAAGAAAAAAAAGAAAATTATGTACAGGGGCTCCTCTTGAATTCCATCCAGGCACATGACTTTCATCATGGATTCAGGAACCTTGAGGAGCCATTCAACAATTACAGCCAAACCGATGAAGAACTTACAACTTGTGAGTAAACCAAAAATGAATTAAACTATTAGCTGTACACAACCTGCAACTTTTTATTAACTGGAAAATTAAACTATTACAAAAGAAAATCTCTCTTCTTCTTCTGGTATTCTGAACCCCTTGTCTCTATTTTTCTGCTTACTTTTAATTACAAAAACCTTCTAAATCGGAATCGGAAAGCTAAGATGCCATAAATGGCTTATTCAAAATTCAGGATAGTTTGGATTGTTGCTTATGTCGATTCAACTGGTCTGGAACAGTTTCTACTGTCCATACTGACATTGCAGACAAAATTTTGCCTTTACCGGGCATCAACTCCGCTGGTAGTACCGAGCACTAGCATTACCGAGTGCTAGTAATACCGAGCAGCAACATCTACCGAGCGTCAGTATTACCGAGCGCAAGTCTTATCGAGCACCAATAATACCGAGCAACAGTATTTATCGAGCAACTTCTCTGCATGCCGAGCAACTTAATCTCAGGTTCTTGATGCCTTTGCTAGCTCTCTTCAGGCTTAATGACTACTTCTAACACACAACAAAACTGAAAGAAAACATCTAAGCACTAGAGTGTTTATTCATCGACTTGACCCATTTTGTACTTGGTCATCACAGGAGTGAATGAATAAACACTTTACAAACCAACTTAAAGCAAATCTAAAAGTTCTGCAGGATCCCTAATCTTTGATATCGAGGTGCTCCTGCACCATACTCCCCCAAAAGAGAAAAATCAACTTCTAGGTGATTGGATGAGGTCGGGGTTGATGCCCAACTTCTTGAATTCGGTCTCTTGCACCCATGTAGCCTCAGAATCAGCTTTCCCTTGCCACTTGACCAGGTATTCCATGTAAGTCTTTGTTCTAGTCTTCTTGGCAACTCTTGAATTTAGAATCTTTTCTACCTTGGGCTTTGAGGTAACTAGAAGTTTTAGTGCCTTGAGATCTTCTACAGTTATTGATAGATCGTGACCTTGTTCTAGAATTGGTCCTTTGTAGGATACAAGATTTGCCAAATTAAAGATTGGGGATAAACCCATATTAGTGGGAAGGTCTATCTTGTAGGCATTAGACCCATACTTTGCCAAAATTGCACAGGGGCCTATCTTCCTCATCTAAAGCTTACTCGGAACATCTTTTTGCAGTCTTGCTTTTCTCAGGTGCACCATGACTAAATCTCCTACTTGAAATTGAACATCCCTTTTCCTTTCATCTATCTTCTGCTTGGTGTGAGTTGTATTCTCCATTAATGTCTTCTTCACAATATCATGGACTTCATTCATGGATTGAGAAAAATCTTCTGCATAACCACTCTTCTCCGTGTTGTTTCCAAGATTCCTAAGTTCACATATACCTCTGGGATGGATCCCATACACTATTGCAAAAGGGTTTTTTCCAGTGGATCTATTGACTGTATCATTATAAGCAAATTCTTCTTGTGAAAGCAATTGATCCCATGATTGTCCATATTCTTTTGTGAGGCACCTCAAGAGGTTTCCCAAACTTCGGTTCACTACTTCGATCTGTACGTCGGTCTGTGGATGGTAAGACGAGCTAAAGGAAAGGTTTGTACAGAGCTTCTACCACATGGTCTTCCAAAAATGACTCATAAACTTAGAGTCCCTATCCGACACAATGCTTAAGGGAAATCAATGTATCCTTACTGCTTCTTTGAAGAAAAGATGTGCTATATAGCATGCATCATGTGTGGTTTTGCATGGTACAAAGTGAGCCATCTTGTTGAATCTATCCACAATCACAAAAATATTGCCCATGCCTTGCTTAGTCTTAGGAAGTCCAACAACAAAATCCATGCTGACACATTCCCAAGGTTGGTCTAGGATTGGAAGTGGTTGATACAATCCTGCATTTGATGAGGTCCCCTTGGCCTTTTGACAGACTATACAAGTCTCTACATACTTGTGAACATCCTTGTTCATCCTTGGCCAGTAATAGTACCTCTATACTAATTCTAAAGTCTTATGCACCCCAAAATGTCCACTTAATGACCCATTATGTCTCTCTTGTATCAAATTCTCTCTCATTGAACCTTTCGATACACAGAGTTGTCCTCCCCTAAATAGAAGACCTTCTTGTAAGGTGAAATCAGAGTATTCACTATGAAAGTGAATTTGGAAATCTTGACATATCTTATAGATTGCTGAAAAATCTTCATCTGTTGGGTACAGGTCTTTAAAACTGTCTATGCCAATGCTTCTTCACTGAATTTCTTGCACTGTGAGAAGTCTCCTACTTAATGCATCCGCTACCTTATTCTGTACTCCCTTTTTATGTTTGATGGTGAAGGTGTAGGCTTGGATATACTCCACCCATTTCATGTGCTTATGGCTTAGTTTATCTTGTGAATTTAGAAAACTCAAAGCCTGGTTGTCAGTAAAGACGACAAATTCTTTGGGAAGAAGATATTCCTTAGTGCTTGTACTAGTGCATATAATTCTAGATCATATGAGGAATACTTCCTCTTTGCATCATTCAGTTTTTCGCTATGAAAAGCGACTGGTTTTCCCTCTTGACTCAAAACTGCACCGATAGCATTATTGCTAGCATCACATTCCACAGTAAACAACTTGTCAAAACTGGGAAGTGTCAGGATAGGTTGAGTTTCTATTCTCTTCAAATTCTTAAATCCTTCATTAGCCTGCTCATTCCATTGGAACTTTGCCTTCATACCCCCCTTTATGGTATCCAAGATTGTTGCACTGATTTCACTAAATTTCTTGATGAACTTCCTGTAGAACTATGCCAATCCATGGAAACTCCTTACTTCCGTGGCTGATTTAGGTGTAGGCCAATTCAAAATGGCTTCCACCTTGCTGATGTCCATCTTCAAGTTACCTTCCGAGATAACAAAACCCAAGTATACAAGCTCTTGCTTCATGAACTCACTCTTTTCTAAATTGATTGCCAACTTCTCTTCATGTAACCTTTGTATTACTAGTTTCATATGCCTAAGATGATCCTCCTTGGTTTTGTTGAATACTAGAATATCATCCAAGTATACTACAACCCATTTTCCAATGAAGTCCTTCAATACTTCATTCATCAATCTCATAAATGTGCTTGGGGCATTGGATAACCCAAAAGGCATTACAAGCCACTCATAGAGTCCCTCGGTAGTCTTGAAAGTAGTCTTCCACTCATCTCCACCTTTTATTCTTATCTGATGATACCCACTCTTAAGATCTATCTTGGAATAGTACTTAGATTCTCCTAAGCAATCCATCAAATCCTCTATCCTAAGGATCGGGAATCTATACCGAATAGAGATCCTATTGATGGCCCTGGAATCTGTACACAACCTCCAAGTACCATCCTTCTTTGGAGCAAGAACTGTGGGAACAACACATGGGCTTATGCTTCTTCTGATTAGTCCTTGATTCAGTAGCTCCAAAATTTGCTTGGCTATCGCCATATTTTTCTGTGGAGTCATCTTATAGGCAACCTTGTTGGGAAGTGAGGCTCCTAGGATGAAATCAATATGATGGCTAACATATCTCTCCAGTGGTAGACTAGCCGGTCGACCATCATTTATGATGTCCTGATATTGACTCAGTAATTCCTTGACTTCTAAGGGTAATTCTTCCCTCTTGTTTCCCTTGTCATTCTTTGGCTTTAGGACCAAAGCAAAGCGTGCTCCATCCTCTTCCTCTAATGTGTGTATGAACTCTTTGTCACCTACTATTAGTATGTTAGGACTCTCTTTCTTCACTTCACCTTCTTCCAAAATGGACTGTATCTTGAAGGTTACTCCATCCTTCTTGAAGGAATATGAGTTTTCAACTCCATTATGTACTGTAGCTCGGTCAAACTGCCAAGGTCTTCCTAACAATAAATGACAAGCATCCATGGGCAGGACATCACACAAGACACTATCCTTAGACTTCCCTATGGAAAACTCTATCCAATCTTGCTCATTAACTAACACATGCTGATCCTTATTCAGCCAAGTGACTCGGTAAGGGTTAGTGTGAGGAATCCTTTTCAATTTTAACTTTTCTACAGCTTCCATAGAAATTATGTTATCGGTAGAACTAGAATCTATGATAACTTTGTAAACCTTACCTAGCACCTTGCATTTGACTCGGAACGGAGATCTTCTTTGGCTTGGTTCCTCCTTGACAGGTTCCTTGAGGAGTGCTCTTCGGATCATCAAATTTTCTCCCATCTCAGAGTCTAGGGCTACTTTTGCTGTCTTGTTGCTAGAAGATTCTCCTTGAACATAGTGTGTCCTCTTCTCACCTCCTTGTGATGTGAAACTCTTCTTGGGACACCTATAGGCTGGATGCCCAAACTGTTGACAGTTATAACACTTCATTGAAGAGAAATAAGATCCTCTTCTCTGGTTATTGTTCCTTCCTCTTGAACCATTGCTTGAATTTCTTCCTCGGTTGTAACCTCCTCTTGTGTTACTGGATTCTCCTTGACTCTCATTGGTTTTGGACTCACTCTGATTTCTTGTTTCAATGTTCCTTCCACCAAATCCTCCTCTGTCACTTCTGTTGTCTCTTCCCCTTCCTCTGCTACTTGTATCTTGCTTCTTGTTGAGCTTCTCCTCCACCTTTAGAGCGAGTTCATAGTATTGATGTATTGTCTTGGGACTTACGAGACTGAGTTCCTCTTGAATACTCCATTTGAGGCCATTCAGATATCTAGCCACTTTTAGGCTTTCCTCCTCCATTACATGTGATCTCAAACATAACTTGTGAAACTCTTCGGTATAGGTACTAACCTCAAGATCCTTTTGCCTCAGATTCTCTCTTCTCTTATGCAACTGTACTGCATAATCCTTAGGGAGATATGTTTCTCTTATCTTAGCCACCATGCCCTGCCAACTAGTTATGGGGTTCTTTCCTTCTTTAGTCCTTTCATCTTGGACAAACTTCCACCAAGTGAGAGCAGTTCCTCTCAATCTTGTCTTGGCTATTCTGGCCTTCTGAGCCTCAGTCACATTGTCATAGTCAAAGTGATTTTTTCAGTCCTCACTAGTACAAAAACAAAAATATATGACCAAATAAACTACCAAAAATTGTAGATAAATGACCAAATTTGGCTATGTGACCAGTGGTAGTTTATTGCCAGTCATTTATCTCGTGACCAAATTTATGACTAAACTATTTTGGTCATTTATTTGGTCATTGATTTGGTCATATATTTAGTCATTTATTTGGTCGTTTATTTGGTCATTTGGTCATTTATTTGGTCATTTGGTAGTTTATTTGGTCATTTGGTAGTTTATTTAGTCATTTATTTGGTCATTTATTTGGTCGTTTATTTGGTCATTTATTTGGTCGTTTATTTAGTCATTTATTTGGTCATTTATTTGGTTGTTTATTTGGTCATTTATTTGGTCATGTATTTGGTCATTTATTTGGTCATTTATTTGGTCATTTATTTAGTCATTAATTTAGTCATATATTTAATCATTAATTTAGTCATATATTTAGTCAAATTAGGGCACGATGGAATCGAACCATCATCCTCCTACTTGTAAAGTAGGTGCTCTTCCATTGAGCTACTATCCTTTAAAGAATAATCATACCATGTATACTAGTACTTTCCACTAAACATGATTTCAATTTTTTCCATCTATAGTTCAAGGGTAGCAAAGCTTAAGGGGAGGATGACTAGTGATACTTTAAACTCAATGGTGAAGTTATTCAATGTGCAATTAAACCTAATCTTCAATTGATGTATACTAAATAAAGATAAATAAAGGAAAAGTGTTAATAGACATCCAAAATGTCAGACTTGCATATTAATCTGTCAAAATGTAACAAAGAAGCACTCACTATCTGCAGAAAATCCTAATCTTAAAATTAGTATATGGTAAATTAATATTGCTAAAATGATGTGTTAACAGACATGCAGAATATCAGACTAATATATATTAAGGTATCAAAATGTCAAAAAAACCAGCACACCACAAAGCAAGCTTAAATTATAAGAGCAAGAGTAAGTCTAAAAAACTCAATCACCTTACAAACAAAATTGAATTTGCAAGAGTAAATATTACTTGATGAACAGTAAACATTGTCATAAATTGTATAGTGAAAAGATCAAAATATAAAAGCAATTAGAACTTGAATTCACTTTTTATAAGAAAAAAATTGTTTCATTCAAGCAAAATACAAATAAACAACTTATATTAGATCAGACTACAAATTAATAAACCCAGACACCAAACAAAAGAGAATTCCAAAGATTGAATATTATTTTAATGTTTAGTTAACAAGAAACAACATCACCAAATGCACAGTGAAAAGATCAGACTATAAAAGCAATTGGAACAGAAACTCAAAGTTATATGAATGCAATTAATACATAAAAGCAAAATCCATTAAAATACTTAGATAATATTATAGAAACAATAAAAATGCTAAGCCACACATGCACTGTACTTGAATGTGACTATTCATTATCTTACAGACCAATGATTTTGATTTATCAAGATATTACCAACACATAAAATGCAAACCATAGAAAGGTTGTTTGAGCTCTTTTATAAGGATCTCCATCAAATGTAGCCAATACTCTTCATGACGGATATGATAATTTCACTACACTTGAGTAATAGCCAAACACAGAAGTGCAAACCTGTCTACCAATTTTTTATAAAAAGTCTCTCAATGGATTTCCAAACTAGAATAAGTAATTAAACACAATTAGCATCCAGAAAAAGGCATTAAACACTTGCAAACAAACAATTATCACCCATTATTTGTGTCATATTACACTTCTGTTTATATTGTGTAAGAACTCAGTAATATACCGTACAACTTACAAAACTCCCAAATACAAAAAAAAAAAAAGCCATATTTTGCTAGATCTAAATTATTCTAAGTGAGTTTCAAATGAAATTCAAATAACAAATAAGCAATGATATGTTCTACATCCCAAGTTAACTTAAGGTGCAAATACCTAACTACAATCAATGCCACTGTGTAGCCAATATAAATCCATTAACACAAGAAAATACTAAGCAAATTATTGAATGTTTCCAACTTAAAAAAGCTATAATTTGCCAGAACTCATTGTTTTCCATCTAAGCGAGTTTCAAATGAAATTCAAATAACAAATAAGCAATGATATGTTCTACATCCCAAGTTAACTTAAGGTGCAAATACCTAACTACAATCAATGCCACTCTATTGCTAATATAAATTCATTAACACAAGCAAATACTATACAAATTATTGAATGTTTCCAAATTTAAAAGGCTATAATTTGTCGGAACTTATTGTTTTCCATAAGAAAAAAAAAATCTATCTTTTAAACAAACTTTAGATGTGATAAACAATTTTTTCATTCTACATTCTAGGATAATTTTAGGTACAAAATTACCTAACTGCAATTAATGGGATAAGCATTGAGCCTTTAGATATATTTTCCAATGAACCAAAAAATCTCAAAATTGATAACAAAATAATCACAAAACTAAGTATCAAAGAACTAATATTTTCCTAATTTGATTTGGATCAGTGAATATATTATGTCAATATAATAGCAACTAGGACAAGATCAGTTATTAGCATAAAATCCAAAGATGGTATTTTGATCCATTACTTTTTCCTCTTTTCATCTCAAGAAAACAAATGTTTTAAATTGCACAAGAATCAAAGAAAAATGAAGGCATTCTAACCTTTGCAAGATCCAAGCCTTGTTGAAAGTCAATTCCTACAACTCTTTGAGGATGAGGCCGCATGGCACAAACTAGCCTGTAATATAACCAGAAAAGAACTGTTGAAAATGAGAATAACTGTTGAAAAGGAGAATAAGAGTTGAATTTTGTTCTACATATGTTCATAGTTTTCAAAAAACATAAAAAATCTAAAAATTGTGGGATTATGCAATTTATTTGAAAGAAATAATTTATTCTTTGTAGATCTTTAAATAAGGGAAGGCAATTCAAACATTAGCACCAACATGGCTCCCTTAAAATTTTGCATTAAGGAACTTCATTTATCGGTTCATTAAATTGTCTGTGCTTACATTTCCCTTGTCCGTATATCATAGAGTTTGATAGATCCATCACCAATTCCTGCTGCTAGCTGCCCACTATGAACCTGCAATGCAGACTGCAAAACACATGGATATCTAGCAAAGGTTACAAATTGCAAAAGTTATTTGGGTAAGATTGACCATCACAAGAAAATTTACAAACATGAAACACTGTTAATGAAACGAAAAGGCAAATCATTTTTAATAGCAATAACATCTCAAAATCCAATTGAACCTACAAACAAAATGTTATAGTAGCAACTACTTCAGCCCTTTATTCTTAACAAACAAAGTGTCCTATTCAAAACACACCCAATGAAGCTATACCGACTACCCAAACCCATCAAATCAGTAAAAACCCATTCCATACAACAGTTTACTATAGAAGACCTAAAACCTTTAAGATCTTCTACTTAGAAAAAAGAGTCAATCCTTAAGCTCCTGCATACAACCTTATTCATTTATACACGTAAAACCAAGAGTGGTGCTTCTAGATCATAAGAAATGAGAAGACTTCCTTGACCTAGAACAATAACTCTATTCACTGTGATCTTGGACCACCATTGAGAATATCTTGCGACAGTTGCTGCACAAACAACCCAGGTTGAACCTCAAATGGCAAGCACAAAATATTTAACCCTACGACTTTCTAAAAACTTAACCAAGCTTGCTGACCAATGGTTGCAACATCTCAATCAAGATGGGCCAGGAATAGTTTCCTATTGACTTTGATTTATAGATATGCCTCAATCATGGGATTCAAGCTAAAGACAAAGGATATTTCATCAGAATGCACCAGTTTCAATTAGAAAATAGTATAAGACTATATAAAATCAATATCCACATACAATGCTAGGAATTGCACTCAACTTCACGGAAAACATTGTAGAGGTCATTACACTGCTAGGGTGATGTAATATCCTCAACCCAAAATATAATATTATTCTCAGATCTGGAAAATCAATTACATATATTACACAAAACTTCACCAAAAATACCCAAACTAGTTAGCTACCCTTGCATAGAAAGGGCCAAATTAAAATAGAACTTTATAGAACATCACTGAATAGGATTTTAATCATGTTTGAAACTGAATAATGGTAATTTGGAATCACCATTATTTGTGTATGTGTGGGGAAAATGTAAGATTCACTCCTAAATCCAAATTCCCAAAAGAGAGATCCAATTTGATCAACCAAGAGGTTAATACACAATCGAATCAATCTATGAAGAATATGAAAGAGAGAGAGAAACCCTATACTTCCCTATAGTTGGATTAAGCTTGAAATCTGAAATAATTGAAGTGCAAATACTAACCTTGAATTAGGGCAGATCTGGAAAATACTGAATTCTCACTTCTATATGAACTTTCTGAAGATTCTATCACTTGTTCTGGACTAAAAATGCCGAGGCAGACAAAACCCATAAATATTTTCTCCAAATTCACACAGGTCAACTTTGACCTTTTAAAAGGTCAAAGACCACATTATTTATTTGAAGTCCGATGCCGATTCTGTTCGCAGATCCTGAAAGATTTTCGAAAAGGGTATCCAAATTCGCTCTCAGATTTGAGATTTCGCACTTGTACCTACAATAAAATGGGGGTTTTTGGTTGTATGGGGGGTTTGCCTTAGTCAAACCCCAATTTAAGAATTAACCTTGAAATTGAATTGAAATATATGGTGCATAAACAAAGTAATTGAAACAAATCACCTCGCTTATGTAGAAGTCCTTGTAGAGGATTCGAATCCTCAAATCCACAAGTAGGAATGCTTCAATGGATGTAGGATGTCTCCAATCAATGGTATTTTGATCTTCAACACCAATCTTGATTTGATCTTTGCATATGAGAAGGCTTGAATGGATGGAGAAGAATGGATCTTCAAGGGGGCTCCAAGGAGATTGAATCCTTCAATAGCTAACAATGGAACTCCTTGATGGATGAATGCTTGAACACTTGAATGCTTGAAGACTTGCTTGAATGCTTGAGATGAGATATGAAAACTTGATGTGAAAATGAGAGAGGAATGCCTCCTTTTATAGTGATCTAGGGCACACTCCTCTAGATGGGCCACCTTGAAGAATTAAATCCCAATTAGGTCCTCACCTTTAGAAAATATACATTGATTAAATACCATTAAAGGATTTACCGTTCCGGAGCCCGAAACAGCCGACCCAGAAGCGGGAACTAACTTTCCCAAAAACCAAATTAGCGGGAAATGAAACTTTGAAATTCTGGCAGAAAGAGGTCAAGGTCGAGGTCGACCTTGACCTGGTCAGGGTTGAGGTTGACCTTGATCTAGTCAGGGTCGAGGTCGACTTTGACCTCAAACCCTAACTTTGTCAGGATTTGCAAAAAAGGTTCCAGGAGATGCCAGAAATGTAGAATTTGATGTCTGAGCAGGACCCAGTGTCAGGAATAGACATAAAATCCCTGGAATGATATGATGAAGGACTAGGAGGTCTCATTTCTGAACCCTACCTAGAAAATAGAGCCATAGAAGAAGGAAAATCAGGAAAGTCCTTAAGACCTTAACCCTAATTTCACCTGGAATGAAGAAATCAAGTGCAGAGAAGAAGTGGAAAGCAGGGAGAAAGCCAAATACATGCAAAGACCCGATCAAGGCGCTTAACATGACCCCAAACCACTTACTCGAAGGGCTAAACACTCTTAACATGGAAGTGCTTCCATTTTAAGACGATACATTAAAGCCCCCACTTTAGCAAGAGTATGGACTCGATGCAAACTCTTGGTAAAGGAGATAAAAATAACAAGATAATATTATCGTAATCTAAGGGACAAAGAGAAATCCCAAGCCCCTAGGGACTCAAGTCTTCATCGACTCTTAAATCACAGATAAGAGAGACATCTCTAAAGAGAGAAAGAAAAAGTGTGATTACCTCGCCCAATGAGAACTTATGTCCCATTGTGAACCACATAGGAAAAAGGTGCAACTGGAAAGATGGAATTGAACCGCCTAGTGAATGTGGCTACTCACTAGTCAACCCATCAAGGATTTATCCTTAGGAATATCCTATTCCATAAGAATAAATAAAAAATAAAAAGAGATCCAGTCTTAAGGACACTTCCGACCTTAAGGGATCACAATATATATGTATTTGAAACTGGAGGGATCAAGAGATCCTAATATAAATCCATACTTTAAGGATTAGTTCCTAATCCAAAAAGAAAGATTGAAAAGTAAAAGTGTGTGTCTTCCTCAGGATTTAGCAACTTATGTGCGTTACCTTTACAAGATTTAGCATGTTTTGAATTTTTTCATAAGTGCGTGTGTAAAAAGTGAGCAGAGCGTATGCCCCCACGTTAAAGTCATTGCTGACACTTTAACAGGAGCAATGGCTTTAACGGAAACATAAACAACTCCACTGATTACATTTCCACATCAAGATGCCCCCAGACGAAGACAAATCAAGGGAAATAACATAGAAACATACAAAGAACATGGAAGGGATCTACCTACCATGGGGTCAGTATGATCATAAGATAATATATATATGATATTATTGCAAATGAATTGACATCATTCCCCAAAGGAAGTAGAACTACAATGACAAAGGAGGAAAGATCACATAAGATATACGAAGAAGAATCTTTTCGGACCATGACATGGAGACCAAAAAGATTTAGTGCTACCATATCTCAAATCCAAGCAGATTACACAAGGAAACATTTACAAACAATAGCACAGTTACAACATAACATTGAACAATGCATAGAAGAATAGAGATACATATAGAGGAATTTGAACAACAGTTTTGATTCCTTCATCACCTTGTACCAACTGAGTAACAAGGATTGTATAAAAGAATCTAACAACATTTAGCAAATACATTACGGGAGAAGCACAGTACAACAAGCAAACACACAACAAAGCTACCACAAAGGACAAGCCAATCAAGCGTGCCACCTACCTTCCCCATCTCATTGTATATCATTTAGGGTAGGTGGGTAAATCGCAAGAGGGACTATATCCAATATAGTAGGAATGATAGCTAGTTCCAAACAAGGATCCTCTTGAGAATCACTATGTTCGATACTAGGTGTAAGAGTTAATTGAGATGAAAGCATATTCGGCAAATCAATGTCAATGTCAATAGTTTCATATTCATCAGTAACATTATCAGTATCATCAAGAGTATCTTCATCATCCAAATTAATCAAAATAGGATCTAAGATACGAATAGAATAATCATAATCATGCATGTGAACATCATTATTAGTAACAACATTATGCATAGGTGTATCCACAGAAAGTAGAGATCTTTTACCTTTAGCATGAGCACGACACTTTTTACGACGTTCATTAGCAGATCGGTTACGTTTTGATTTATTTGAAATAGGGTGAGAACTAAGAGGAACAATCGCAGGATCCTTCATAGGTTCTATAGGAAGATCAATAGGATTATCAGTCATAGGAGGAGCAATCACAAGATCTTTGATAGGTTTGGTAGGAGGAACTTGATTAACAAAATTAGAAGCCATAGTTGAAGGAGGTATTGAAGGTATAGGTAAAAGACCACGATTAAGATCCATAGGAGGTGAACTTAATTCAAGGATTTTACGATGTTTATAAGCTTGATATGATTGAAAAAGATTATCAGGGCGAGGACATGAATTAGGTAAGGAAGGCCAAAAGAAATCCAAAGCAACACAATCTCTAGGCCTAGAAGGTCGATATAGACTATGATTGATTGTCTTCACTTCGCCATCATGAATGAACTTAAGACACTTATGTATAGGTGAAGCAACAACATGCATGGCAGTTAACCAAGGCAAACCTAGCTTAACTTGAAATTGATCAGAAGTAGGAACCACAACAAAGGTAGTGTTCACAAGTTTTTGAAAAAGTTCAACCGGTAAAGTAATAGAACCAAATGAGGGATAAAGAAAACCATTACAAGTTTGAATCCACACATCCGATGTATCATAGAAGTCGCATTGTAATCTTTTCATCAAAAGATTTTTTTTAGTGATAACATTGACTAAGGAGGTAGGATCAAAAAGACAACCACGAGTAGGTATCTGAGCAACCCTAGCAGCAATGTAAAGGGGACCATCAGGAGCCTTAATAATCTCAGAATCATCAAAGGTAATCAAAAGTTCCCGAGGTGTTTTATTCTTGAATTGTTGTCGAGGTTTAGGTTGAGGTTTCACTTTAGGTTTAGGTTTAACTTGAGGTGAAGGTTGAGGTGGAGATATAAACTTAGCGACATGCTCCACTTGATTAATGACATGATTAAGATCATCCATCTTGGAATCATAGACAAGTTCCTGAGCAGATGGTTGAGCAATAGTATTAGTATCATGCGTAGGTAAGGGATTCATATAGATTTGAAGGTTCTGATTAGGAGGAGAGATAGATTGATTCCCACTACTATCTAGATTATCAACAGATAAAGCTTTAGTATCAATGAGATTTTGGACCTTATGTTTTAAAGAATAACATCTCTCAGTATCATGACCATTCTGACGATGATATTGACAAAAAGCATTTTGATCAAAAGATTTAAATGCAATCGTAGTAGGTAAAAGAGGTTGAATAGGAGGTAAAGTAATCATATTAGCAGCTAACAACCTATTCATAATAGCATGTAATGTTTCAGAAAGAGGAGTAAACGTATGATTTAATCAAAAAGCAGTGGATGCAAAAATGACATTATGAGATGCAACAACCTGATCAGCAACTGCATTCGCTTGTTTGTTTATCTTGACATAATTATTGAATTTTTGAAACTTATTTGGATTAGGAGCAGCATCACTCTTATCAATGGGAACAGGAGCCATTGGAGTGTTGCTCTCAAATTGACTCTTGTAATTGATAATGATGAAGCGCTGCACAAAGTTGTTGAAAAGAGGTAAATTCAGTAAGCAGAATCTTATCTCTAATATCCTTTTGCAAATTTGAAATAAACATACGTTGAATATCAATATTAGGAACAGGATAAGAAATCTGAGCATGCAAATGCTTAAATCTACCAATAAATTCAGTTAAATTTTCTTTAGTACCTTGTTTACAATGCATTAAATCAGTCAAAGACACTTGCGGGCCAATATTGTTTTGAAATTATTGAATAAAGGCATTAGCAAGTTGTGGAAAGGAATCAATGGAATAAGGAGGCAAGGAACAATACCACTGTAAGGCCTTGTCACGAAAGGTTCGAGCAAACAGTTTGGCTAAAATCCTATGGTCATGAGCATAATCACTGCAAAGGATTTGGAATGTTTTAAGATGATGAACAGGATCTCCTTTTCCATTATAATTCTCAAGATGAGGCATATCGACTTGCTGAGGAACAAGAGTTCGGATAATATCCCTAGACAAAGGGCTTCCCATGTCACATGTACGAATACTAAACTTGTTTTGAGTTAAGGAAGCAAGTTGTCGTTGTAAGGATGATACGGTTTGAGCCAAACTGATGATGGTGGAATTAGTAGAGGAAATAGGAGTAGCAACATTAGACACACTAGGTAAAGTGTAAGAAGTTGCAGGAATAGAAGACACAACTGGAGGAACACTAGGAACTACAGTTGGAAGCGGAGTGGAATAAGTGAAAGGAACACTATGATATGAAGGTTGTGATGTAGGAAGGGACACGGGAGGAACACTCATAGGAACAGAGGGAACTGTCACAGTCACCAAAGGAGGAGTATAGATAGGAATACTAGGTAAAGGATTAGGAGGTTCAACACTAGTGATAGGAGCAGTGAAACCTAAATCTTGAGCCTCTTGAGTTATAGGTTTAACATTAGAATGCACAAGATGAGTAATACCACACAAGAGGTTAACACCTTGATCACTATCATGAAGAACTTTCTTAAGAGCCTCTATAGCTTGAATATAATCTTGACCATGGTTTTCTTAAAGAAGCCAATTACCCATTTTATCAAGTTCAGTGGAAAGTTTTCAGACTTGTTCAGGAGAAACCCTTAAAGCATCATCCTCATCATGCGATGAGTGAGAAGATTTTTGCTCCATAGTAGGATTAGAATCATGAAGAATCAAGTTATCATCCGAGATCCTAAGGAAAGGAGAAGATTCAGGCTCAAAGGCACCCATGAGTCTATGATTTCTTCTAACCAGAATGTTATAAGTAGGACTAGTGGTAGTAAAGCTCATAAACCAATATAATGCAAATGAACTAAACTAAGAACACATAATGCATGAATATGAAATCTAATTAGCATACAAGATCAATCACAAAGGACAAATCTAATACCAAAAAGACAATCTAACACCAAAAAGAAAGAGAGTAAGCTAGTCGGGTTCACCAAAATGAATAATGGTAATTTGGAATCACCATTATTTGTGTATGTGTGGGGAAAATGTAAGATTCACTCCTAAATCCAAATTTCCAAAAGAGAGATCCAATTTGATCAACCAAGAGGTTAATACACAATCGAATCAATCTATGAAGAATATGAAAGAGAGAGAAACCCTATACTTCCTTATAGTTGGATTAAGCTTGAAATCTGAAATAATTGAAGTGCAAATACTAACCTTGAATTAGGGCAGATCTAGAAAACGCTGAATTTTGGCTTCTGTATGAACTTTCTAAAAATTTTGTCACCTATTCTAGACTGGATATGCCGAGGTGGATAAAACCCATAAATCTTTTCTCCAAATTCACACAGGTTGACTTTGACCTTTTAAAAGGTCAAAGACCACATTATTTATTTGAAGTCCGATGCCGATTCTGTTCGCAAATCTTGAAAGATTGCCAAAAAGGGTATCCAAATTCGCTCTCAGATCTGAGATTTCACACCTGTACCTACAAGAAAATGAGGGTTTTTGGTTGTTAGGGGGGTTTGCCTTAGTCAAACCCCAATTTAGGAATTAACCTTGAAATTGAATTGAAATATATGGTGCATAAACAAAGTAATTGAAACAAATCACCTCGCTTATGTTGAAGTCCTTGTAGAGGATTCGAATCCTCAAATCCACAAGTAGGAATGCTTCAATGGATGTAGGATGTCTCCAATCAATGGTATTTTGATCTTCAACACCAATCTTGATTTGATCTTTGCATATGAGAAGGCTTGAATGGATGGAGAAGGATGGATCTTCAAGGGGGCTCCAAGGAGATTGAATCCTTCAATAGCTAACAATGGAACTCCTTGATGGATGAATGCTTGAACACTTGAATGCTTGAAGACTTGCTTGAATGCTTGAGATGAGATATGAAAACTTGATGTGAAAATGAGAGAGGAAGGCCTCCTTTTATAGTGATCTAGGGCACACTCCTCTAGATGGGCCACCTTGAAGAATTAAATCCCAATTAGGTCCTTACCTTTAGAAAATATACCTTGATTAAATACCATTAAAGGATTTATTGTTTCGGAGCCCGAAACAGCCGACCCGGAAGCGGGAACTAACTTTCCTGAAAACCAAATTAGCGGGAAATGAAACTTTGAAATTCTGGCAGGAAGAGGTCAAGGTCGAGGTCGACCCTGACCTGGTCGAGGTCGAGGTCGACCCTGACCTGGTCAAGGTCGAGGTCGACCCTGACCTAGTTAGGGTCGAGGTCGACCTTGACCTAGTCAGGGTCGAGGTCGACTTTGACCTCAAACCCTAAATTTGTCAGGATTTGCAAAAAAAGGTTCCAGGAGATGCCAGAAATGCAGAATTTGATGTCTGAGCAGAACCCAGTGTTAGGAACAGACAGAAAATCCCTGGAATGATATGATGAAGGACTAGGAGGTCTCATTTCTGAACCCTACCTAGAAAATAGAGCCATAGAAGAAGGAAAATCAGGAAAGTCCTTAAGACCTTAACCCTAATTTCACCTGGAATGAAGAAATCAAGTGCAGAGAAGAAGTGGAAAGCAGGGAGAAAGCCAAATACATGCAAAGACCCGATCAAGGCGCTTAACATGACCCCAAACCACTTACTCGGAGGGCTAAACGCTCTTAACATGGAAGTGCTTCCATTTTAAGATGATACAGAAACTGATCTATTACAGCAGCAACAATAATATATTTAAACTCCAATTCATAAGAAAATCCCACAAAAATCATAACAACCAAATACCACCAATGTCATTGTAACACTACAAACTGATATTGTTTGATTTTCGAATGGAAAATAATAGACTATGATTTGATACAAAATTAATAAGAGCAGAAAAACCCTCTAAAGGCATATATAGTTACTGCAACAATATTAATGAAGCCCTGAACACACACGATAGAAAATTGTTGAGATTTCTAAAATCTTGAAGCTCGAATGCAACCTTTGGATAAAATTGCTCTATGTAAACAATGGGGTTTCGTCCACTATCCATCTCAAACTCTATTCTCTGTTGCAGATCATGAATGAGTCGCCTTCTTTCTGGAAAATCCAAAAAATAGATATCTAGAAATCATCCATCAAATCCTTGTAATTACGAACTCAATGCCCTTGGTATTTTGTCTTTTGTTGTGTAATAAATCCAGACTATAATACTGCTACTGCAGAGGTTATTCTTTTCCAATTGTCACAGCAAAGACTCTTAATTTTTTATGTCGATCCACAACCTCTTTCTAAATGTATGTTTGTACTATTTCCAAAACCTATTTCTATTGAGATTTGGATTGGTTTGGCTACAAAAATTATTTTAGGTTGTAGGGAAGTGAATTAACTTTGCCCCAAACCAAATTTGGGCTTTAGCCGTGAATTCTAGAGTGAGAATGAATGAATTTCCTAAAAACTATTTCAAAACCCTCACCAATTGGGGTTTGTTGAATGTATAATCAATATCTCTTGATTGCACCATGAGAAAAATCTCTAATTGTGAGATCTAGTAGTATTCTGAGTCCTCTTCCCAATGCAAAAGGTTTGACATAATTAAAAGATCAACCAGTTTGCTAGTTGTTCACAATGCACAGTCTCAGATTTGTATTCTTGGTCTATGCCAAATTAAGTTTGCCAAACTTTGAGAATTTATATATTTTCAGGCATTTAAAATCCAAGAAAGGTACAAAGACTTGATGCAACCATTACTTGCATAAGAGCTTTAAATTTTGAATAACAAAAAGTTAAAATGAATATTCAAAGAGGACCTTTAATTTTTAGAATGACAGAACTGAAATGTTTGCAGTTTACATGGATCTTTTCTGATATACTGAAGGAAATATCAAACAAAGTGTAGAGCTTGAGCTGAACACACCTTTCTTCTCCATTCCTAAGATTCAATAGAAGCCCACACATGATTTGGGTCTATTCAAACCTACAACAACACACGTCAGCAATGAATGAGATACATCATAGTAAAAACATACGTTTGCCCAGGGAACTAATCAAATCCACTTCAATCTTCTCTCAACCTAGTGAAATAAGAGTTGCACTGCAGCGAAGTTCCTGCTAAATGTTGGCAGGACAGTTTTGAAAATAGGGACCGACTTCCATATAAGAAAATAATGCTTGAAAGAATCGACAAAATCTGGCATATTATACTGCCTAATGGTTTCATCAAATTGATTTGAGACTGACTCGTAAATTTTAGCAGTATAAGAGTGCAATAAATTTGGAATTTATTATCATTGATCCATACAGAAAACATTTACAGTAACAGTAATCAAAACCTATTTTTACCAGTCAAAAACATTTACAGTAACCATTTTTATAATCCCAATTTGAAATGTCCAAACCGCATAGGCGACGGAGATTGACCAAAAAAACATTTCTTTCACTAAACAGCCAAAATGTCTGAGTAATTCTACCATAATATTTTTTATTTTTTTTAATAGAACTGCTACAAGCAAGTATGAATGCATGCTGCCTGGTGTGTATCCCATGAACCCCACCAAGGAATAGAAATGTTTTCATTGTACATCTATGGGAACTAACATAGATCTTATAATTAGATACCCATGCATTTGTCTGACACTAAAATAGGATTCACAAAACGTAAGCCTCCATAGAGATTTTCACTGACAAAACCAAGTAGAAGTAAAATGGAGCAACCCAAAAACTGCAAAAAATGCTCAGGCTTGGGGAGCATATCAAATATGACTCACAAAGTCACAAGCTTGAGAGAATTCAAAACAATTTCTACAAGGTTATTGCATTTGCTGGGAAAAGAAGTTGGCTTCCTTGCAAAGTAAATAATGGAATTATTCTAACTCTACCTTATTGAGGTTGCTTGAAGTCTTTTGCATTGATGCAACCTTCATGAGTTCAAAAAAATAACACGATTTGACTTACACAAACCAGCTGCGTAGCTTTCTTAGTAATGTTGCCTCTTGTGCTACTCACAAATACAATGCTCCAATTCACCATCTTGGATGTCAAGCTAGATGGAGTAAAAAAAATGCAAGGGCCAATCACAATGATGCCAGGCTCTCAGTCTTGAGTCCACAATCTGCAGCAAAATTCATGTGTCACACACAACACACACAAGGAAAAGACCTCTGATTAGCTTCAAGTCAACCAGTGATGCAGGAGCATCCCAGGGTAGTTGGCTATCCTGCATGTTTGGGAGATTTGATGGAGTTGTGTGGACTTATTTTCATATGTGAGGGGTTTGGTAGAGTTGGATAAACCCACTTGGGTCTTGGGTAATTGGTTTTGATGTATTTAATGGTCTTGGTTTCTCAGCATGGCCTAGAAGGAGCTCGGCCTTGCTTGAGATTTTGGTACCTATTTCAGGCCGTATAAGTAATTTTCCACAAAGAGTTAGAGGCTGAAAATTTCAAAGATTGAAGAGGGCCTATATTTCTACCTACGGTTCGAAGCACGAGTTCTAATTCATCCGGAGCTAGGAGATATTGCGATTTTACTAAGACATCAATTTTGGGAATTTAATTGTTGTTGTTGGCCGACTTGTGGCATTTAATTTCGGTATTTGTATTTAATTTATGTTCAGGGCCGACCTGTGGCTTAGATTGGTATAAGTAGAGGTTGTGGGGGAAGTCTTTAGGGAATGATTCATCCACTTGGGAGAAGAGGAGGTGGATGTGGAGCGAGTTTTGAGGAGAGCTAGTAGCTGCGGCTTGGGAAACAAGGAGATTGCTTGGTGGGCTTGCGAGCACAAGTTTAGATCTTCCTTGGGGGTTCCTACCAGTGTGTGGATCTGGGCTAGCTAGGGTTTGGTTTGGATCTTGCGAGATCTTGTGGAGTTTCTATTGTAATTGCATTGTATTTGGCCGTAACCCGGAAGGCCTTACAGCCGGGCATGTTGGATGAAAATATGATGATTCTATTATGAGTATTGGCATTGCGTGGATCTATATCTCTGTATTGTTATTATATTCTATTGTGTGGTTATTTGCTGGGGGCTAGGACATCTCCATCGGGGATTCTCCTGCCTTGCACTGCATCAACTAGGATGCACACAGGCAAGAGCCTTCCACGGACCAAAGTATTTAAAATAAAAATACACCAGACAGGAACCATAGATCCAAAAACTTAGAGTCCGCAAACATGATAGAGCCTAGATCAGATCATGCTGCCATACAATGCCCACAGAAACTGATCACAAAATCCATCGCATGTCAGACACAGGAATGAAGCTATCAAATGATCCTGGCAGGAATAGAAATGTGATCCACTGCTTCTGCCAAAAAATCAGATCTCGAATTTTGAATTTTGAATGAACTACACAAACAAATAGGGCGACTACTGACCACTGTTCTGCAAATCGAGCTGATATCAGAGGTGCCAAGGAAGAGGATGCACAGACCAAACAACCAACAGCCAGGGAGAGAAAGAACAGCCCAAAGAAAACTTCTTATATCTCTGCTCTGATAATTAATTTTTTTCAGATTGCCATTGAAAAATAAAGAAGTCCAACAATATTTGCAACGCTCAATATTCCAATATTCCCTCGTCGCTAAATAATTGGTGCAGAAGATGATTCTAATGATCAAAGAATCAACTCATTATAGGCACAGAAACAATATTGCTCTGATACTGTATTAGAAGCAATCAGCTCAAATTGATTTCTGTTGTATTAGGAAACATATATTTATACATGCAAATAGCATAAATCCCGTGTAGCAACTTGTAACCACGGGTTCAACTAATTCATAACAAAATAACAAATATGTCAAGTTTGTAAAAACAAACAAACACATAAAATAAACCACACGTTAAAGAATGATGAAATACCCAACAGTAAGACCAACTTTTCACTTATTTAAAACTTCAACAACTATAAAGCATCAACATAAATAAGATTTAACAATTGAGAACACAAGATGCACACATGATTTACATGGAAAACCTTGCATTAGAAATCCACGACAATAATGCTTATATTGGAAACTTCTTACAATCTTCATAGGCACCAACCTACAAAAGACACGTATCCCCTACAATGATGTAGAGGAAGGACTATAAATAAGCATACAAACTAAATATTCTTCAAAGACCTTAACAACCTATCAAGGTTAGACCTAGACACCCCATAATTAGGTCCATTGGATGCATAATTTTTGCCCTTCTTGTATGGGACAACACAATAAGGTTTATGCTACTGTTAAAAGCCCTTTGATACCCAAAACAAATCTCCTTAATCTTCAAACAAGACAGACAACACATTGATTTAAGAATCTCTCACTTGTTCATTGAGCAAGATTGCCCTCTAGACTTTTTATGTACTCTCACATCTACTTGACTCAAGCCTTCTCAAGTGCAGAATTATTAACCCATTCACAGCACCCTTAGGGGTCTCTTGCTACATTTACATTTATGACCAACTCAAACAAGGCATTTATTTTACCAAACCCTTTTCTTTGTCTATCTTCTAGACTGTCACACTAAGTCTATGAGACCTGACATGGATATCTCTTGCCAAACAAAAAATTATGCTAAATCCTTTCATGTAATTGAAGACCATATGTGTGCACACCTTCCTACCAGTTTTTATGATTTTCCAACAGTGGGAAGGGGAGATATTGAAAAAACAAGTTAGCTGCAAACCGTAGGCAGGGTTTTGGACTGCAGTCACCAAAATAGCCATAAATTCCTTATTACTCTATGAAATTTCATCAAATCAATGCCATTTGAAAGGTAGGTCAGTTCTCTATCACTAACACACGTGTGAAGGGCCATAAGGCTGTACAAATCAAGTTTTCAGATTGTAATGCTCAGAAAAAACAAAATTACAGGGCAGCCAATGGTATTTTTACCATATCTTGCTCAAAACATAATGAAAATGCATGAGACCAATTGCAAATGAAAGTAGATTCACAACACCATATTTCCCAAGAAATTTGAGATCATTAAATGGACTGTGCAGTCTATACAACATGTAAGTACAGATCTGTTACAGGAAAAACACTAGTAAATTACTTCCAAATGATTCAAATCTTGCATTCCAACCTCCACCAACCCCTTGGGTCGTGGTTACAAGGCATACTTATTCTATTCCAATCAGTTTACGACTTCCAACTAACCCCCCAACTGATTTTAACAAGTTTTCAAAAAGTTGTTATTAGAATGTAAAATTTGTCATGACAACTTTTGAGCAACTTTTGCAGTTTTAGCCCAAATGACCCCAAAACTTCAAAAATGGTCCCATATGATCTCTTATGGTCCAAAATGACCTTATTCACATCAAACATTACAAAAAAAGACATAAACTCAAAATTGGACATAATTGCATGAGAGGGTACCCCTGCACCATACAACTTGACACCAATCCAGCAAGAGATGCCAATCTATGTCATTGAGAGGCACCAACCTCACTTTCTCTTAGAATGGAAGGCACCAATCTTCAAATGAATATATGAAAATTTTTGAGCTGAAATATCTTCACAAAGAATTCTCTTAATGGTGCAGGAGCACCCAGAGGCCTAAAAGAATTATAGGGATATTCTTTTAGGGATATCTTGAAGATTTGAAGATAACTAAAGCCATGTGTGGTCATTTTATCTTATAATAAGACTTATAAGGTCATTTGATAATGTACTCATGGTCATCAGTGCCATTTTTATGTATTTGGAGTCATAGTGTGTTAAGTGTTAAGAGTTGCCAAAGTTTGCATAAAGGGCCTAAAAGGCTAATGTAGTGGCTTGGTATGTTTAAAGTATGAAATATGTTTGGAGGTCATTAAGAGACCATTTTGAATGTAATTGAGCAATAAACAAGTGAAAAGTTGCCAAAAAAAAATATGTAAGTTGTCCCATGAGGATCAAGAGACAAAACGGTCCAATGTTGGTTATGGGGTAGTTAGATAAGTTATTTGGAAGTTTTAGAAGTCAGTATGAGTCTATATATGTTTCAAAAGACCGATCTTGAAAGGAGGAGATTCGAGGGGTAGTAAGCTTTGAGATCAATTAAGATTATTTTCAGCATATTTACTTGTTTTTGACAGTTATTCATTACTGTTTACAGTATTGATTTCCATATTAGATGTCATTTATATAAGGAACCATTGCTTATAAATGTCAATGCTTTGAATCAAGTACACCTTGGCTTTTGTAGCAGTCATTTTTATTTAGTTTCAACAAAGATATTTGTGTTTGAATTATAACTGTTGAAACCATCTCTTAGGGTAACCCGCAAAGTGAACGATGTAATTTCCTTGTAGGATCACGTGGAACCCTACCTCATTCATGGCCAAGAGGATGAGGATGGACATGTAAAATAAGGTCCTGGAGTTGCAGAAGGCCATGTACAGTATTGCACGTGTTTGGGATAGAGAAACAAAAATAGTTGCAGAAGGGAATGAAAGACTGTCTCAGAAATTACAGTCTCGGTGTGAGGGGAGTATCTTCCAACTCAACCGTTGGATCTAGCTAAATTTGGGTTATGTTGGAGATAGCCATGTTATGCACGATCTGACCGGAGCGATCGACAAAATGTGATTTGAGTCAAAAGATATGGCTGACTGTTTACGGGTCTGTCAAAAAGACCAGTGAGTTGTTATTTTGGCAAGTAAGGTTGCATTTAGGCTTTGTCCATTGATAGGTGGTTAAGTAATGGTTATGGAGGCCATGTTAGGGATGAATGAAGGAGTTTTGGATGTGTGAAAGTATCTGAAGTGACAGAGAGTCCCAAGGAGAGGGTTGAACCAAGGCAAGTTGCAGAGGGGTGGATGATTGTTCCAGAGAACAATGAATAGGTAAGTTGAATCGGTCAATACAAGGGTATTGTGCTTTGTTGAATCTAATGTGTGGATTGAGTGTGGATAGAGCTTTATAACTATTTCAAGTGTCTTCCATGGTTACGTTAAAGAATACACCACAGTAATGATCATAGGTGAATGGATTATCCTAATGCTGATAGGGTAAGTGCAAGTTGTCAATTGAAGGGTTATGTTCCTATGGATTAGCGGAGTCTTGTGAAGACAATAGGGCCGGATCTTGGCCTGTTGCAATGAACACAATTCTGTTGGCAGCATGGGCATTGAATCCTCCCATGGCACCAGCCATTGCAGATCCAGTCAAGTTCTTCAGCATGTTCAGCTCCAACAATGCTGGAACTGTCGTCTTCAAGACCTTGTTCACAACTGCCTTGGTTATGACGGCCTCACACACTATTGATTTCCCACGCCCTTCAATCCAATTTGCTGTTGCTGCTGAAGCTTTGATCACATGGATTATGTGTCTACACCCAATCAATAGATTATCCTTTTAAAGGGAAGACCTGCTTTTTCTCCTGTGGAAATTCTAAAGATGGAAACTCATTATGAGATTTTTCCTAATATCATTTAGCTTCCAATCTTTTTATTCAGTTTCTTATCTCTTTGCAAGCTCACAAAAGGTGTATCAGCTTTGGTAACATGTTAACTATTTGTGTACAGACTAATTCAACCACATATATTAGTGAAGTAAACAGACAAAGTACCAAGCCTAGCACGTTTACTTTGGGGGAGCACTCTCAAAATACAACATAATGTACTACAAAATTCACAGTGTGTACAAATGACTTTTCATGTGATTTGACCCTTCACATACACCTCTTGTTGCTTCATGTTCTCATCCTTTTGAATTCAATATTTGTCGCTATGTTGTTTTGTCAAAATCCCTAAATCAGAGTTATTTCTCCAACATGCTACCGCACATAATCCTCAATTTCGCTGTTTAAATTTTGCTGTTGTAAATACCTCAAAACCCCATCTCCAACTCAACTATGAGCCACCCTATATGGCAAATCAATTGACCTACACTTGAATACAACCAACCCACCCATACACTTCAATTTGACTTGCCCTTATAGCATCATTACATCATAACCAATATTGATGACTCTCAATTAGCATAAATGTACACAGATGCAAATTGCATAGTAAAAAGTAAACTCCAGTTAGGCCATTCAAGCGTGTTTGCCTACTATTGAAAACTACTATAATAACAGATTCCTTAACCCTGCCCTAACGCCTAAGGTCAATCTTTAAGGCTGATGAGATACACTACAAAGTATTTAGATATTTTAAATACATTGCCTTTAAATACAAATCACATTATGAAATTTCCATATAAACGGATATATGTGGCATACTGCATACATGGAGACCTTTGGATGCTCTTCACAACAAGCCATTCAGTATATACATAATTCCATTCCCCATCTAATTGTGAGATGCATCAAGTTGCTGGTTTAGAAAAGTTAAATGAAGCTTAGATAATGACAAAAGGCATATCATACCAAAGTAGTGGAAAAACAAAGCCCAAAAGAAAGCTGCCAACAATATCCCATATGATTTTGAATTCTCTTATAAAAATTAATTTAAAAGAATTCTCAAAATGCTTACACAAATGCATCTTTTAAAGTTTTAAAACCTTCTGGCAATTTGTTCAAATAAAGGAATGAAACCAGAACATTAATTAAAACTCATAACTTACTACCATGTTATGTTAAATGACAGAGATGATTATAAATTATGATTAAAAAAAATTAAGGTGATCTCAAAATATCCACACTAATGCATGCCTTTCTCAAAGTATTGAAGAATCTTAATGATTTATAGTCCATAGTTAGTTGGCTAGTTGCCTATGATTTCTAGAGGTTGATTCTCAGAAAGGGCAATGGAGTCAGAATAGTACTTTGTCAGCTTGCTGACTTCTTTCATGTTTCAATGCATGTCTTCTACTGTTTTGACTTCTTTAAATAATTTTTGAATTCAAAGTTATCATTGTCCACTATTTTTTCTTTTATTTCAAGCTCGTGTAACTAGTTGGTTAAAAAAAATGAAGCAACAGAAGAGATGCATTGGTTATAAGTTATAACAATGCTTCTAGAAGAAACTGTATTGAAAATTTGTCTAAAAAAGAAACATAAAAAATTTCAAAACAGTTTTCCCCAGAAGCTTGCTTTCTTAGTTCCATGGACTGTAACAACATCATGCCTTTAATAGATATATTTGTATATATGATTAGTTTGTGATAATAACTGTGGAACTTGTCTTCAAAGGCCTGGGGATTTGAATGCAAATCCTGATCCCTACATAATACAGGGGTTGTGATATTTAAATTTGATATTGAAAGCAGAATGCTTTTGCCATTTTGGTGACAAAACTATATTGCTTCTTCAAAAACTTGAACCTTCAAAACTATAACCAGTTTATCAAATAATATCAATCTCAAAAATTTGAAACAAAGCCAGGCCACTATATAACAGCTGGCAAAGAATCGAAATTATAAAAGAAATACCAAACAAGGAATAAGTCATAAAAAAATGAGGAATTATAGACTCCAAAATTGACGGTTTGCTGGAAGTTGAATTGAGATAGGGCATCTATGTGAAACCAGGGACCAGCTATGTATGCAGGAAGTGAAACCAACAATGTGACCATATATCTTGGCAAAACATCAAAATGCCCATGAAATATCTTTTATGACATTTTATTTTGGATGTGAGTTTATGCTGGCATGTGTGTTGAAACAAGATATTAATTATATGGCTTAATCACTTGAATAAAACTATAACTGTTTAGTTTTCTCAATTTTTATATTATAAAAAATATTATACCCCTGTCAAATGGGATGATCTCAAGTGACAAAAGCATAGAAGCTTTAATAGTGGATGCCCAGGTTAACCCTAATGGACAAGGCTGGGTGACAGTCGCATTGAATTGGTGGAAGAGACACCCTTCGGTCATAGCATAATATGCAGGTTACTTGCAAGGGAATTATTATCTTATACCAAATCCAGAAAGAACGAATACCCACACTTAGTATAAATCACAAGAAAAACTTGACTCATTTTGGTCATAACTACCAAATCGTATTCAATCTATCACAGATCCTGTCCAATCTGGACTATTGAGGCAACTGCATTGACCTAATCCGGCCTGGACTATTGAGGCAAATGTACTCAATCTATTGCACATACCCACTAAAATGGAAAAATCGAGAAGAGGAAAACTAAACATGCATTTCCTCCAAACAACACTGAAGAAGATAAATACTTGTAGAATCTGCAAAGTCTTTGGTGAGATCTTCAAGAAAATCCATTAGAAACCTTCGAAAAATTTGAGAGTCCTGATCCATGGCGGGCAAAGAGGAAAAAATCAAGTGAAATGGAAAATGAAATGGAGTTTGATGCCATAGTGCCCACCAAGAAATAGTTTCTTTTGATTTGTTTTAATTTTGTATAAAAATTATAATTTTGCGAGTGTGGTAATAATATGAAATGCTTTTAAGCCTTATTATTATATTACTAATGATATTTATTGTATTATATTAATATATATTAAGTCTATTGCTTAGTAGTTATAAATATAAAATATGTCATAATTTTTTTTTTTTCTCAATTAAAAATGAATGTAATTATCACTTATCATATGATATATTATAAATCACACGATAAGTGTTAATTTTTTAAAAATGCTAAAAGAAAATAGACAAAAGAGGCTTTGGAGTTTTGGCCAGGAGTTTATATAGGCTCAAGAGGCAACTATTCTAAGTCTACTATTCTTTATAATGTATCTCAATCAGGCCAAGTTTTCTAATGATTTAAGCTTGAATTCTTATTCTATTTTGTAACTTTATTTTATAATTCGATAAATGAGAGCTTTTAATGTATCTTTGTAAGAATATGAGTGTCTCTATAGATTAGAATTATGCATTGGGGAATGAGTCACAGTCATTGATTATAACTTGATCACTTCCAAGGTTGTAAAGGTATCTTTTAAATGCCTTGTATGGACATTGTATTTGTCGTCTATGATTGATCTAGACAATTATACAATCTCTTATGATGTCTTTTGTGCATATAACAGTGTAGATTATAGCTATTAAGATGCATAGCTTAGTCTTTGTAACAAAAAATAGGTAACAAGTTTAAGGGTTAAATATTTCACGTGTGCAACCAAAATCTAATTTGATTTGAATATCTAATATTAGATGCAAGTCAAATTTGTTTTTAGACATGAGATGAGAAACTGATTCGAAATAGTAAGTCATGACTGAAAATTTGTTTGATGAAAATATGCTCTCACAATAAAATGAATGAAATTGTGGAACCAAAAAGGAAAAACCCCTCAAACTATTTATTTAGTCATTTATTTGGTCAGTTTACCCGATGACCAAATTGGTCATTTATTTAGTCATTTTACCCGATGACCAAATTGGTCATTTATTTAGTCATTTTAGTTGTGATTTTACCCGATGACCAAATTGGTCATTTATTTAGTCATTTATTTGCCAAATTCTACTAGTGCCTTCTATCCATTCCATGACTACTTCCAGTTCCATTTTGCCATTGAATAGAGGCACACCTTCCAAAGACTTGCTATTCATTGCCTTCAATGCCTTCAAGAACGTCTCTTCTTGAAGCACAGGGTTGGGTTCTGACACTATGTCTTCTTTGGCCATTATCTTCTCTTTTTCATCCGCTTCTCTCATTTTTTCACTAACTGTTGTAGTTCTCAGCTGCACTTCCTCTAACCTATTTGCCATTTCGGCCAACTGCTACTTCATGAGTCTATTCTCCTCTTTTTTCTCTTCCATACCTCTTGCTAGTTCTGCATTGGACACCATTTTGAATGAATCGACAGACGCCTTCTGTAGGAAACACTCAAACAATTACACGCTCAAATCTTTTAGGGCTCTAATACCAATCTGATGAGGATCACCGAGTTCGGTTTTCTACTACAAAATCTGCCTGACTCTGCTTCGGAGATCCTTCTTCTAGATCTCTCAGGGCATTCACCACCCTATACCGAAATGAGCCACTAGGGACTCAATTTCTTCTCCAAACCTGGTCCTCACCGAAAAGTCACTTTCTCCTTCATTGAATCTACACTAGTAGATTCACCCTTCTGATTTTGTTAATGCTTCTACAACATCTTCCTAACTTGTTCACCCTAACCGGACTATTACCGAGCTCGCCTAGGGTAAAGTTGCCATATTCAAGCTTATTTCCTCTCCTACCAAAAACAAAACAAAGAAAACTATGTACAGGGGCTCCTCTCGAATTCTATCCAGGCACATGAATTTCATCATGGATTCAGGAACCTTGAGGAGCCATTCAAAAATTACAGCCAAACCGGTGAAGAACATACAACTTGCGAGTAAACCAAAAATGAATTAAACTATTAGCTACACAACCTACAACTTTTTATTAACTAGAAAATTAAACTATTACAAAAGCAAATCTCTCTTCTTCTTTTGGTATTCCGAACCCCTTGTCTCTATTTTTCTGCTTAGTCTTAATTACAAAAACCTTCTAAATCAGAATCGGAAAGTTGAGATGCCATAAATGGCTTCTTCACAATTCAGGATAGTTTGGATTGTTGCTTCTGTCGATTCAACTGGTCCAGAATAGTTTCTACTATCCATACTGACATTGCAGACACAATTCCACCTTTACCAGGTGTCAACTGCATAAACTCCGTCAGTAGTACCAAGCACCGGCATTACCAAGCACCAGTAATACTGAGCAACAACATCTACCGAGCGTCAGTATTACCGAGCGCAAGTCTTACTGAGCACCAATAATACCGAGCAACTTCTCTACATGCCGAGCAACTTAATCTCAGGTTCTTGATGCCTTTCATGGCTCTCTTCAGGCTTATTGACTACTTCTAACACACAACAAAAATGAAAGAAAACATCTAAGCACTAGAGTGTTTATTCACAGACTTGACCCATTTTGTACTCAGTCATCAAAGGAGTGAATGAATAAACACTTTACAAATGAACTTAAAGCAAATATAAAAGTTCTGCAGGATCCCTAATCTTTGATATCGAGGTGCTCCTACACCATACTCCCCCAAAAGAGAAAAATCAACTTCCAGGTGATTGGATGAGGTCGGGGTTGATGCCCAACTTCTTGAATTCGGTCTCTTGCACCCATGTAGTGTCAGAATCAACTTTCCCTTGCCACTTGACCAGGTATTCCATGTAAGTCTTTGTTCTAGTCTGCTTGGAAACTCTTGAATTTAGGATCTTTTCTGCCTTGGGCTTTTAGGTAACTGGAAGTTTTAGCACCTTGAGATATTCTATAGTTGTTGATAGATCGAGACCTTGTTTTGGAATCGGTCCTTTGTAGGATACAAGATCTGCCACATTAAAGATTGGGGATAAACCCATATTAGTGGGAAGGTCAGTCTTGTAGGCATTAGATCCATACTTTGCCAAAATTGCACAGGGGCCTATCTTCCTCATCTGAAGCTTACTCAGAACACCTTTTTGTTGTCTTTCTTTGTTCAGGCGCACCATGACTAAATCTCCTACTTGAAACTAAACATCCCTTTCCTTTCATCTATCTTCTACTTGGTGTGAGTTGTATTCTCCATTAATGTCTTCTTCACAACATCATGGACTTCTTTCATGGATTGAGAAAAATCTTTTGCATAACCACTCTTCTCTATGTTGTTTCCAAGATTCCTAAGTTCACATATACCTCTGGGATGGATTCCATACACTATTGCAAAAGGGCTTTTTCCAGTGGATCTATTGACTATACCATTATAAGAAAATTCTGATTGTGCAAACAACTGATCCCATGATTGTCCATATTCTTTTGTGAGGCACCTTAGAAGGTTTACCAAACTTCGGTTCACTACTTTGGTATGACCGTCGGTCTATGGATGGTAAGTCAAGCTAAAGGAAAGGTTTGTACTGAGCTTCTACCACAGGGTCTTCCAAAAATGACTCATAAACTTAGCGTCCCTGTCCGACACAATGCTTAAGGGAAATCCATGTATCCTTACTACTTCTCTGAAGAAAAGATGTGCTATATAGCATGCATCATGTGTGGTTTTGCATGGTATAAAGTGAGCCATCTTGTTGAATCTATCCACAATCACAAAAATAATGTCCATGCCTTGCTTAGTCTTAGGAAGTCCAACAACAAAATCCATGCCGACACATTCCCAAGGTCGGTCTGGGATAGGAAGTGGTTCATACAATCCTGCATTTGATGAGGTCCCCTTGGCTTTCTGATAGACTATACAAGTCTCTACATACTTCTGAACATCCTTGTTCATCTTTGGCCAGTAATAGTACCTCTCTACTAATTTTAAAGTCTTATGCACCCCAAAATGTCCACTTAATGACCCATTATGTTTCTCTTGTATCAAATTCTCTCTCATTGAACCTTTCGGTACACATATTTGACCTCCCCTAAATAGAAGACCTTCTTGTAAGGTGCAATTAGAGTATTCACTATGAAAGTGATTTTGGAAATCTTGACATACCTTATAGATTGCTGAAAAATATTCATCTACTGGGTACAAGTCTTTAAAATTGTTTATGCTAATGCTTCTTAGCTGAATTTCTTGCACCTTGAGCAGTCTCCTACTTAATGCATCTGCAACCGTATTTTGTACTCCCTTTTTGTGTTTGATGGTGAAGGTGTAGGCTTGGATATACTCCACCCATTACATGTGCTTCTGGCTTAGTTTGTCTTGTGAATTCAAAAAACTCAAAGCCTGGTTGTCGGTAAAGACCACAATTTCTTTGGGAAGCAGATAGTGCCTCCATTTCCTTAGTGCTTGTACTAGTGCATATAATTCTAGATCATATGTGGAATACTTCCTCTTTGTATGATTCAGTTTTTCGCTATGAAAAGCGACTGGTTTTCCTACTTGACTAAAAAATGCACCGATGGCAACATTGCTAGCATCACATTCCATAGTAAACAACTTGTCAAAACTGGGAAGTGTCAGGATAGGTTGAGTTGCTATTCTCTTCTTCAAATTCTTAAATCCTTCATCAGCCTGGTCATTCCATTGGAATTTTGCCTTCATACCCCCCTTTATGGTATCCAAGATTGGTGCACTGAT
The DNA here is from genome assembly GCA_027943335.1 of Chamaecyparis obtusa. Lineage (NCBI taxonomy): Eukaryota > Viridiplantae > Streptophyta > Pinopsida > Cupressales > Cupressaceae > Chamaecyparis > Chamaecyparis obtusa. The sequence continues at coordinate 528,772 of BSBK01000119.1, read as the reverse complement.
TTCACTAAATTTCCTGATGAACTTCCTGTAGAAGTGTGCCAATCCATGGAAACTCCTTACTTCCGTGGCTGATTTAGGTGTAGGCCAATTGAAAATGGCTTCAACCTTGTAGCTGATGTCCATCTTCAAGTTACCTTCGGAGATAACAAAACCCAAGTATACAAGCTCTTGCTTCATGAACTCACTCTTTTTCTAAATTGATTGCCAATTTCTCTTCATGTAACCTTTGTATTACTAGTTGCATATGCCTGAGATGATCCTCCTTGGTTCTACTGAATACTAGAATATCATCCAAGTATACTACAACCCATTTTCCAATGAAATCCTTCAATACTTCATTCATCAATCTCATAAATGTGCTTGGGGCATTGGATAAACCAAAAGGCATTACAAGGCACTCACAGAGTCCCTCATTAGTCTTGAAAGCAGTCTTCCACTCATCTCCACCCTTTATTCTTATTTGATGGTACCCACTCTTAAGATCTATCTTGGAATAGTACTTAGCTCCTCCTAAGCAATCCATCAAATCCTCTATCTTAGGGATCGGGAATCTATACCGAATAGTGATCCTATTGATGGCCCTGGAAATTGTACACAACCTCCAAGTACCATCCTTCTTTGGAGCAAGAACTGTGGGAACAACACATGGGCTTATGCTCCTTCTGATTAGTCCTATATTCAGTAGCTCCTAAATTTGCTTAGCTATCTCCATATTTTGTTGTGGGGTCATCTTATAGGCAGCCTTGTTGGGAAGTGAGGCTCCTCGGATGAAATCAATCTGATGGCTAACAAATCTCTCTGGTGGTAGACTAGCCAGTCGACTATCATTTATGATGTCCTGATATTGACTCAGTAATTCCTTAACTTCTAAGGGTAATTCTTCCCTCTTGTTTCCCTTGTCATTCTTTGGTTTTAGGACCAAAGAAAAGCCTACTCCATCCTCTTCCTCTAATGTGTGTATGAACTCTTTGTCACCTACTAGCAGTACGTTAGGACTCTCTTTCTTCACTTCGCCTTCCTCCAAAATGGACTGTATCTTCAAGGTTACTCCATCCTTCTTGAAGGAATATGAGTTTTCAACTCCATTATGTACTGCAGCTCGATTAAACTGTCAGGGTCTTCCTAACAATAAATGACAAGCATCGATGGGGAGGACATCACACAAGACACTGTCCTTATACTTCCCTATGGAAAACTCTATCCAATCTTGCTCATTAACTAACACATGCTGATCCTTATTCAACCAAGTAACTCGGTAAGGGTTAGTGTGAGGAATCCTTTTCAATTTTAACTTTTCTACAGCTTCCATATAAATTATGTTATCAGTAGAACCAGAATCTATGATAACTTTGCAAACCTTACCTAGCACCTTGCATTTGATTCAGAACAAAGATCTTCTTTGGCTTGGTCCCTCCTTGACAAGTTCCTTGAGGAGTGCTCTTCGGATCATCAAATTTTATCCCATCTCAAAGTCTAGGGCTACTTTAGTTGTCTTGTCGCTAGAAGATTCTCCTTGAACATAGTGTGTCCTCTTCTCACCTCCTTGGGATGTGGAACTCTTCTTGGGACACCTATATGCTGGATGTTTGAACTTTTAATAGTTATAACACTTCATTGAAGAGAAATAATATCCTCTTCCCTGGTTATTGTTCTTTCCTCTTGAACCATTGCTTGAATTTCTTCCTCGGATGTAACCTCCTCTTGTGTTACTAGATTCTCCTTGACTCTCATTGGTTTTGGAATCACTCTGATTTCGTGTTTCAATGTTCCTTCCACCGAATCCTCCTCTGTGACTTTTGTTGTCTCTTCCCCTTCCTCTGCTACTTTTATCCTGCTTCTTCTTGAGCTTCTCCTCCACCTTTAGAGCGAGTTGATAGTACTGATGTACTATCTTGGGACTTACAAGACTGAGTTCCTCTTGAATAATCCATTTGAGTCCATTCAAATATCTAGCCAGTTTTAGGCTTTCCTCCTCCATTACATGTGATCTCAAACATAACTTGTGAAACTCTTTGGTATAGGTACTAACCTCGAGATCCTTTTGCCTTAGATTCTATCTTCTCTTATGAAATTGTACTACATAATCCTCAGGGAGATATGTTTCTCTTATCTTAGCCACCATGCCTTGCCAACTGGTTATGGGGTTCTTTCCTTCTTTAGTCCTTTCATCTTGGACAAACTTCCACCAAGTGAGAGCAATTCCTCTCAATCTTGTCTTGGCTATTCTGACCTTCTGAGCCTCGGTCACATTATCACAATCAAAGTATTTTTCCAGTCCTTCTATCCATTCCATGACTACTTCCAGTTCTATTTTTCCACTGAATAGAGGGACACCTTCCAAAGACTTGCTATTCATTGCCTTCAATGCCTTCAAGAATGGCTCTTCTTGAAGCACAGGGTCGGGTTTTGGCACTATGTCTTCTTCAACCATTGTCTTCTCTTTTTCATCTGCTTCTCTCATTCTTTCACTAACTGCTACAATTCTCAACTGCACTTCCTCTAACTTGGTTGCCATTTCGGCCAACCACTCCTTCAGGATTCTATTATTCTCTTTTTTCTCTTCCACACCTCTTGCTAGTTCCGCATTGAATGCCATTTTGAATGAATCGGTAGATGCCTTCTATAGGAAACACTCAAAAAATTACATGCCCAAATCATTTAGGGCTTTGATACCAATCTGATGAGGATCATCGAGTTCAGTTTGCTACTACAGAATCAACCTAACTATGCTTCGGAGATCCTTCTTCTAGATCTCTAAGGGCATTCACCACCCTATACCAAAATGAGCCACTAGGGACTCAATTTCTTCTCCAATCCCAGTCCTCACCGAAAAGTTACTTTCTCCTTCACTGAATCTACACTAGTAGATTCACCCTTTTCATTCTGTTAATGCTTCTACAACATCTTCCTAACTTGTTTACCCTAACCGGACTATTGTCGATCTCGCCTAGGGTAAAGTTTCTAGATTCAATCTTATTTCCTCTCCTACAAAAAACAAAACAAAGAAAAATATGTACAGGGGCTCCTCTTGAATTCCATCCAGGCACATGACTTTCATCATGGATTCATGAACCTTGAGGAGCCATTCAACAATTACAGCCAAACCGGTGAAGAACTTACAACTTGCAAGTAAACCAAAAATGAATTAAACTATTAGCTACACAGCCTGCAACTTTTTATTAACTGGAAAATTAAACTATTACAAAAGAAAATCTCTCTTCTTCATCTGGTATTTTGAACCCCTTGTCTCTATTTTTCTGCTTACTTTTAATTACAAAAACCTTCTAAATTAGAATCGAAAAGTTGAGATGCCATAAATGGCTTGTTCACAATTCAGGATAGTTTGGATTGTTGCTTCTCTTGATTCAACTGGTCCAGAATAGTTTCTACTATCCATACTGACATTGCAGACAAAATTCTGCCTTTACCAGGCGTAAACTATGTAAACTCTGTCGGTAGTACCGAGCACCAGCATTACCGAGCGCCAGTAATATCGAGTAGCAACATCTACTGATCATCAGTATTACTGAGTGCTAGTCTTACCGAGCACCAGTAATGCCGAGCAACAGTATTTACTGAGCAACTTCTCTGCATGTCGAGCAACTTAATCTCAGGTTCTTGATGCCTTTGCTGGCTCTCTTCAAGCTTATTGACTACTTCTAACACATAACAAAATTGAAAGCAAACATCTATGCACTAGAGTGTTTATTCATCGACTTGACCCATTTTGTACTCGGTCATCACAGGAGTGAATGAATAAACACTTTACAAACCAACTTAAATAAAATATCAAAGTTTTGTAGGATCCCTAATCTTTGATATGGAGGTGCTCCTGCACCATACTCCCCCAAAAGAGAAAAATCAACTTCCAGCTGATTGGATGAGGTCGGTGTCGATGCCCAACTTCTTGAATTCGGTCTCTTGCACCCATGTAGCCTCAGAATCAGCTTTCCCTTGCCACTTGACCAAGTATTCCATGTAAGTCTTTGTTCTAGTCTGCTTGGCAACTCTTGAATTTAGTATCTTTTCTACCTTAGGCTTTGAGGTAACTGGAAGTTTTAGTGCCTTGAGATCTTCTACACTTGTTGATAGATCGGGACCTTCTTCTGGAATTGGTCCTTTATAGGATACAAGATCTTCCACATTAAAGATTGGGGATAAACCCATATTAGTGGGAAGGTTAGTCTTGTAGGCATTAGATCCATACTTTGCCAAAATTGCACAGGGGTCTATCTTCCTCATCTGAAGCTTACTCAGAACATCTTTTTGTAGTCTTGCATTGTTTAGGTGCACCATGACTAAATCTTCTACTTGAAATTGAACATCCCTTTTCCTTTCATCTATCTTTTGCTTGGTGTGACTTGTATTCTCCATTAATGTCTTCTTCATAGCATCATGGACTTCTTTCATGGATTGAGAAAAATCTTCTGCATAACCACTCTTCTCTGTGTTGTTTCCAAGATTCCTAAGTTCACATATACATCTAGGATGTATCCCATACACTATTGCAAAAGGGGTTTTTCCAGTGGATGTATTGACTGTATCATTATAAGAAAATTCTTCTTGTGCAAGAAACTGATCCCATGATTGTCCATATTCTTTTGCGAGGCACCTCAAAAGGTCTCCCAAACTTCAGTTCACTACTTCGGTCCGACCGTATGTCTATGGATGGTAAGCCGAGCTAAAGGAAAGGTTTGTACCGAGCTTCTGCCATAGGGTCTTCCAAAAATGACTCAATTAGAGTCCCTATCTGACACAATGCTTAAGGGAGATCGATGTATCCTTACTGCTTCTCTAAAGAAAAGATGTGCTATATAGCATGCATCATGTGTGGTTTTGCATGGTACAAAGTGAGCCATCTTGCTGAATCTATCCACAATCACAAAAATACTATCCATGCCTTGCTTAGTCTTAGGAATTCCAACAACAAAATCCATGCCGACACATTCCCAAGGTCAGTCTGGGATTGGAAGTGGTTGATAAAATCCTACATTTTATGAGGTCCCCTTGGCTTTCTGATAGACTATACAAGTCTCTACATACTTGTGAACATCCTTGTTCATCCTTGGCTAGTAATAGTACCTCTGTACTAATTCTAAAGTCTTATGCACCCCAAAATGTCCACTTAATGACCCATTATATTTCTCTTGTATCAAATTCTCTCTCATTGAACCTTTCGGTACACAGAGTTTTCCTCCCCTAAATAGAAGACCTTCTTGTAAGGTGAAATCAGAGTATTCACTATGAAAGTGAATTTGGAAATCTTGACATACCTTATAGATTGCTGAAAAATCTTTTTCTGCTGGGTACAGGTCTTGAAAACTGTCTATGCCAATGCTTCTTAGCTGAATTTCTTACACTGTGAGCAGTCTCCTACTTAATGCATCCACTACCTTATTCTGTACTCCCTTTTTTTGTTTGATGGTGAAGGTGTAGGCTTGGATATACTCCACCCATTTCATGTGCTTATGGCTTAGTTTGTCTTGTGAATTCAGAAAACTCAAAGCCTAGTTATCGGTAAAGAACACAAATTCTTTGGGAAGTAGATAGTGCCTCCATTTCCTTAGTTCTTGTACTAGTGCATATAATTACAGATCATATGAGGAATACTTCCTCTTTGCATCATTCACTTCTTCGCTATGAAAAGCGACTAGTTTTCCATCTTGTCTCAAAACTGCACCCATGGAAACATTGCTAGCATCACATTCCACAGTAAACAACTTGTCAAAACTGGGAAGTGTCAGGATAGGTTGAGTTGCTATTCTCTTCTTCAAATTCTTAAATCCTTCATCAACCTTTTCATTCCATTGGAACTTTGCCTTCATACCCCCCTTTATGGTATCCAAGATTGGTGCACTGATTTCACTAAATTTCTTGATGAACTTCCTGTAGAGTTGTGCCAGTCCATGGAAACTCCTTACTTCCGTGGCTGATTTAGGTGTAGGAAAATTCAAAATGGCTTCCACCTTGCTATACAAGCTCTTGCTTCATGAACTCACTCTTTTCTAAATTGATTTCCAACTTCTCTTCATGTAACCTTTGTATTACTAGTTGCATATGCCTGAGATGATCCTCCTTGGTTCTTCTGAATACTAGAATATCATCCAAGTATACTACAATCTCTTTTCCAATGAAGTCCTTCAATACTTCATTCATCAATCTAATAAATGCGCTTGGGGCATTGGATAACCCAAAAAGGCATTACAAGCCACTCATAGAATCCCTCGGTAGTCTTGAAAGTAGTCTTCCACTCATCTCCATCCTTTATTCTTATCTGATGGTACCCACTCTTAAGATCTATCTTGGAATAGTACTTAGCTCCTTCTAAAAAATTCATCAAATCCTCTATCCTAGGGATCGGGAATCTATACCAAATAGTGATCCTATTGATGGCCCCAGAATCTGTATACAACCTCCAAGTACCATCCTTCTTTGCAGCAAGAACTGTGGGAACAACACATGGACTTATGCTCCTTCTGATTAGTCCTTGATTTAGTAGCTCTTGAATTTGCTTGGTTATCTCGATATTTTGTTGTGGGGTCATCTTATAGGCAGCCTTGTTGGGAAGTGAGGCTCCTGGGATGAAATCAATCTGATGGCTAACAGATCTCTTCAGTGGTAGACTAGCCGGTCGACCATCATTTATGATATCCTGATATTGACTCAGTAATTCCTTGACTTCTAAGGGTAATTCTTCCCTCTTGTTTCCCTTGTCATTCTTTGGTTTTAGGACCAAAGAAAAGCCTACTCCATCATCTTCCTCTAATGTGTGTATGAACTCTTTGTCACCTACTAGTAGTATGTTAGGACTCTCTTTCTTCAATTCACCTTCTTCCAAAATGGACTGTATCTTGAAGGTTACTCCATCCTTCTTGAAGGAATATGAGTTTTCAACTCCATTATGTACTGCAGCTTGGTCAAACTACCAGGGTCTTCCTAACAATAAATGACAAGCATCGATGGGTAGGACATCACACAAGACACTATCCTTATACTTCCCTATGGAAAACTCTATCCAATCTTGCTCATTAACTAACACATGCTGATCCTTATTCAACCAAGTGACTCGGTAAGGGTTAGTGTGAGGAATCCTTTTCAATTTTAACTTGTCTACAGCTTCCATAGAAATTATGTTATCGATAGAACCAAAATCTATGATAACTTTGGAAACCTTACCTAGCACCTTGCATTTGACTCAGAACGAAGATCTTCTTTGGCTTGGTTCCTCCTTGACAGGTTCCTTGAGGAGTGCTCTTTGGATCATCAAATTTTCTCCCATCTCAAAGTCTAGGGCTACTTTTGCTATCTTGTTGCTAGAAGATTCTCCTTAAACATAGTGTGTTCTCTTCTCACCTCCTTTGGATGTGGAACTCTTCTCGAGACACCTATAGGTTGGATGCCCAAACTGTTGAAATTTATAACACTTCATTGAAGAGAAATAAGATCCTCTTCCCTAGTTATTGTTCCTTCCTCTTGAACCATTGCTTGAATTTCTTCCTCGGTTGTAACCTCCTCTTGTGTTATTGGATTCTCCTTGACTCTCATAGGTTTTGGACTCACTCTGATTTCTTGTTTCAATGTTCCTTCCAGGAGAATCCTCCTTTGTGACTTCTGTTGTCTCTTCCCCTTCCTCTACTACTTGTATCCTTCTTCTTCTTCTTGAGCTTCTCCTCCACCTTTAGAGAAAGTTGATAGTACTGATGTATTGTCTTGGGACTTACAAGACTGAGTTCCTCTTGAATACTCTATTTGAGGCCATTCAGATATCTCACCACTTTTAGGCTTTCCTCCTCCATTACATGTGATCTCAAACATAACTTGTGAATCTCTTCGGTATAGGTACTAACCTCGAGATCCTTTTGCCTCAGATTCTATCTTCTCTTATGCAACTACACTACATAATCCTCAGGGAGATATGTTTCTCTTATCTTAGCCACCATGCCTTGCCAACTGGTTATGGGGTTCTTTCCTTCTTTAGTCCTTTCATCTTGGACAAACTTCCACCAAGTGAGAGTAGTTCCTCTCAATCTTGTCTTGGATATTCTGACCTTCTGAGGCTCGGTCACATTGTCATAGTCAAAGTGATTTTCCTATCCTTCTATCCATTCCATGACTACTTCTGGTTCCATTTTGCCACTGAATACAGGCACACCTTCCAAAGAATTTCTATTCATTGCCTTCAATGCCTTCAAGAATGACTCTTCTTGAAGCACAGGGTTAGGTTTTGGCACTATGTCTTCTTCGGCCATTATCTTCTCTTGTTCATCTGGTTCTCTCATTCTTTCACTAACTGTTACAGTTCTTAGTTGCACTTCCTCTAACCTGGTAAAGTTTCCGATTCAAGCTTATTTCCTCTCCTACCAAAAAAAAAACAAAGAAAACTATGTACAGGGGCTCCTCTCGAATTCCATCCAGGAACATGACTTTCATCATGGATTCAAGAACCTTGAGGAGCCATTCAACAATTATAGCCAAACCGGTGAAGAACTTACAACTTGAGAGTAAACCAAAAATGAATTAAACTATTAGCTACACAACCTGCAACTATTTATTAACTGGAAAATTAAACTATTACAAAAGCAAATCTCTCTTCTTCTTCTAGTATTCTGAACCCCTTGTCTTTGTTTTTTTGCTTACTTTTAATTACAAAAACTTTCTAAATTGGAATCGGAAAGCTGAGATGCCATAAATGGCTTCTTCACAATTTAGGATAGTTTGGATTGTTGCTTCTGTCAATTCAACTGGTCTAGAACTATTTCTACTATCCATACTGACATTGCAGAAAAAATTCTGCCTTTACTGGGCTTCAACTACGTAAACTCTACCGGTAGTACCGAGCACCAACATTACCGAGTGCCGGTAATACCAAGCAACAACATCTACCGAGCGTCTATATTACCGAGCGCCAGTCTTACCGAGCACCAAGAATACCGAGCAACTTCTCTACATGCTGAGCAATTTAATCTCAGGTTCTTGATGCCTTTGCTAGCTCTCTTCAGGTTTATTGTCTACTTCTAACACATAACAAAAATGAAAGAAAACATCTACACACTAGAGTGTTTATTCACCTACTTGACCCGTTTTGTACTCGATCATCACAGGAGTGAATGAATAAACACTTTACAAACCAACTTAAAGAAAATCTAAAAGTTCTGTAGGATCCCTAATCTTTGATATCAAGGTGCTCCTACACCACAAAGTTATTATGGTGATAAATATTTCATTCTATTTGTTGATGACTATTCTAGAATGATGACTGTGATATTTCTGAAATAGAAATCTGATGTCTTTCATTTGTTTAAGTGGTATTTTTAAAAATTTGAGAAAGAAATAGGTAAAAGCTTGAAATGTTTGAGATTTGATAGAGGAGGAGAGTTCATATCAAATCAGTTAACATATTATGCAATGATAGAGGAATAAAGAGACAAATGTCTTCACCAAGGAAACCTCCACGAAATGGTATAAAAGGGAGAAGAAATAGATTAATTATGGACTGTGCTAGAACATTGATGATAGAGAAGAATGTTGCATAAAAATATTGGAGAGAAGCTGTAAGTACAGATGTGTATACCTTGAACCAAGTACAAATCAAGAAATGTACAAATGTTACACCTTTTGAATTATGGCATGGTTATGCACCTAATGTGAAATACTTTAAAGTCTTTGGAAGAAAATGTTATATACTAAAGGACAATAGGAATGGAAAACTTGATGTTAAAAGTGATGAAGGGAGTTGATGAATATGAAAACAAGAATGAAGTTGAGTGCAAGCAAGAACCTGAAGATTACAGATCTTTTATATACATGGAAGAAGGAGAGGCTAGTAATATACCTAAAATAGAAAACAAATATGTCGAGCAACAACATGAACCTATCAAGAAATAACAAGAAAATGTTGAGCATCAGAAGGATGTTGTTGAGCAATCTGAAGATAAGGCAGAGAATCTATTAGATGAACCTGAAGACCAAGATCGAGTAGAAAGGAGATCTGAGCCTAAATTGGCATAGTATGTGAGAAGACATCACAAGCCATAACAAATCATTGGAGATAAGGAATCTAGAGTTATGACAAGAAGTTGAAATATCAAACATGCTTGTTATGTGAATTTGAGCCTAAGAAAGTGAAAGATGCTTTAGAGAATGAAGATTGGATTTAAACCATGAATGAAGAAATTGAGCTGATAGAAAAGAACAAAACTTGGACTCTAGTGCCGAGACCAGAAGACAATAATGTTATAGGAACAAAGTGGGTGTTCAGAAATAAGCTAAATGAGCATGAAGAAGTCACTAGGAACAAAGCTAGATTTGTGTGCAAGAGATATGCACATGAATAAGGGATTGACTATGGGGAGACATTTTCCCCTGTTGCAAGATTAGGAGTGAGAACTCTACTTGCATATGCATCATTTAAAGGATTCAAAGTGTATCAAATGGATGTGAAATCTTCATTTCTGAATGGAATATTGGAAGAAGTATACATTGAATAGCCAGAAGGATTTCTTGATCCAAGCAAGAAGAATATGGTTTGTAAACTACACATGGCACTATATGGATTGAAATAAGGCCCTAGAGCATAGTATGAGAGACTACATAATTATTTGATAAAGATTGGATTTGTAAGGACAAATGACAACAACAATCTATATTTAAAGACTAAAAAAGGTAAAGGGATATTGTTAGCTAAAAATTTTGTTAGTGATATTATATTTGGAGGACAAGATGCCCTATGTCAAAAATTTTCAAATGACATGCAAAATGAATTTGAGATGTCTATGTTTGGTGAGATCAAATTCTTTGTTAGTTTACAATTTTATCAGAGGAAGAAAGGTATCTACATTATTCAATCTAAGTATGTCAAGGAGATACTGAAAACTTTTGGTATGGAAGATTCTAGACTACTAAGTACACCCAGGGCTACTGGACAAAAAATGATGATATAGTTGAAGTGAATAAAACCTTGTACAAGTCTATGATTGGAAAGTTACAATATGTTGTCCATAACAGACCAGATATTGCCTTAGTAGTTGGGATTGTTGCAAGATTTTATGCAAATCCTAAAGAGAGTCACATGATGGTAGTGTAAAGAATATTGAGATATCTAAAAGGAACATAGGAATATGGACTGTATTAAAAGAAGAATGACAAGTTTGAATTGAAAGTTTACACTGATGCAGATTGGGTAGGAAATGTGGATGAAAGAAAGAGTACAAGTGGTGGCGCATTCTTTCTAGGAAAGAGATTAGTCTCTTGGACAAGCAAGAAATAGAACTGCATTTCTCAATCTACAGCAGAAGTTGGATATGTAGCAGCAATAGTGTATTGTTCAAATTTAGTGTGGATCAAACATTTGTTAAAAGGTATGAAGGAGGAAATCACTGAGCCAGTTGTTATTTTTTGTGATAACACAAGTGCTATTAATATATCAAAGAACCCTGTAATGTACACTAAGACTAAGCATATTGCTATCAAGTATCATCACTTGGGAGAGCTAGTTCAAGACAAAGAATTGAGATTGGAGTATGTGAATACAAAGGAATAGTTAGAAGATATATGTTAGAAAGTAAAGTCCACCAAGATAACTGAGAGGGGAGGGGGGGGGGGGGGTGAATCAGTTATCAGATAAAAACAACTTATAATACCATTATCAGATTTAAACCATGTAACCAATATAAACAACAACCATAGAAAGATAAACATACACAATAACAAAAGATATGTTAACTAGGGAACCTCTTGATTAGAGAGTAAACCCTAGTGGGGATGGTACCCACAAAAGATGTACTAATATGAAAATTCCTTGTGAGAGGATGGACTTTATTAGGAGTCTATGAAATGCATTTAGTACATATTAGTCCATGTTAGGAGACTTTAAATCCCTGTTAAAAGATTCTAACCCGGTTAAGAGTTATGGGAGGCAGAAGGACCCACTATCCAAACATATTCAAGGGAAAGATCACTAAACTCATTTTCCAATTGATCTCTATATTATCCAAATAGAATAATACCAATAATTATTGATCTCAGCAACTTATCTTCACTCCTTTGACTGTGCCAAAACCGCACCAACTGCTTCACCAGATCTACTATCCTCTTACAATATTATCATATATCTCTTTCTTATGTCACTTAATTTATATCCCAATCAAGGAAAAAAAACCTTCTTTTATACCACACTTAAATAATTTACAATAGAGTCGACCAACAAGGCTAACCAAATATAAAATATAAATCATGACACTTTACATAATATTTCATAACCACATAAAACTGTTGTCTTCCAAACTAAATAAATCTTCACATGTACGACCTTTGACTATGCTATCTCATCTAGGTCACCTCTGAAATATCATCAACCTCTATACAACTTCGCATGTCTAGATTCTATCCCGATTAGGAGATATAATCCAGTTATCACCAGCCACTTCTCAAGAACACTGCCAGAATACAATTTCTACTAAATTACACATAACTGTCATGAATTATTGAATTTTTGTATGCACTCTTAACCATACTCTTAGGACACAATATAGAACGAGTCCTCAACACCGCATAGCTTGATCTGCAATTCTCCACATAAAAATACAAATATTGTCAGCTTCTCTACTATACTATAATAGATCAACATTTTGACATCAATGACAAATACAATCATGAATGCAACATACAACTGCTAAAAAATTACTCCGAATACTCCCCCATAGGACATATTTAGCATTCATTCCTAACAATCTCCCCCATTGACATTGATGGCGACATAGATGAAAAATATCCAAGTTCTATGAATGCTAAACTGCAACATTGTTGTTTTGCATTATCTTTTCAAATAATCTTCATCAATCAAATCAATCATCGAATGTGTCCTTCTCCTTAGTACTTTATTTTTTCAATTCCTCTTCATCAATCAAATCAATCAATCACCAAGTGTTTTTCATGTATCCTTCTCCCCCATTGACATCAATGACAAAGTAAACATCAATATGTCAATCCAATACAAGCTGGAATGTCAAAAGATACTATTCTGAAAATAAATTCACAAGAGTCCTTCATGACTCAACTCAGAAACACACATACTTCCTCATAGAGGAAGTACCAACATACAGTCCAGAATGGATAGATCTCATATACCACTAGATTGATGCAACTTTCTGCATCACTACTCCAAAGTAGGTTGGGGCATAACCCCAAGAATACCTCTCAAATACTCAAATGTATCTTTAGGTAAAGGCTTTGTAAATATATCTGCAATCTTCTCTTTTGTACTGATATACTCAAGTCTGACTTCTTTCTCAACAACTTTTTGTCTTACAACATGATACTTGATTTCTATATATATTTTTTAGAATGCAAAACAGGGTTCTTAGACATACTGTACTGGTGTTATCATAGTGTATGATAAAAGACTCATTGAACTTGATTCCAATATCCTTCAACATTTGTTTCATCTATATTATCTGATTATAATTATTTGTTGTTGCTACATATTTTACTTCTGTTGTGCTCTATGAAATACAATTTTATTTCTTACTTAGCCAAGAAATCAATCTTCCTCCAAGAAAAAATTCTCCACCACTTGTACTCTTTTTTTCATCAGCACTACCTCCCCAATCTATGTCTATATATGCACATAGGGTAAAGTCATCTGATTTATCATACCACAACCCATAGTCAATTGTGCCTTTCAAATACCGAAATATTATTTTTACTGCTGCATAATTTGACTCTTTAGGACCAGCTTGAAATCTTGCAACAATACCAACTGCATGTGATATATCTGTTCTTGTATGAGTTAAATATTGCAATCCTCTAATCATGGATCTATACTTCTTTTTTTCAACTGTAGGTGTTTCATTTGTGCTAGATAACTTATGGACAGTTACCATAGGTGTGCCAACAAGCTTACAATTTTCCATTCCAAATCTCTACAACAAGTCTTTTAAATATTTTGTTTGAGATAAGAAAATACCATCATTGTTTTGTGTTATCTGTAATCCTAAAAAATATTTCATCTAACCAATCATGCTCATTTCAAATTATGTCTTCATTTCATCAACAAATTTATCACTAGCTTCATCGTCTCCTCCAAAGATAATATCATCAACAAAGATAACTACAATCAATAAAGCATTCTCAATCTCTTTCAAATACAAATTATTCTCTGCAATGTCTTTAGTAAATCCCAATTTTATCAAATATTTATCTAATCTTTCATACCATGTTCTATGTACTTGCTTTAGTCTGTATAGAGCTTTGTTTAGTTTACATACCATGTCTCCTTCTTGAGTTAAAGGAAAACCTTCAGGCTACTCAATGTAGACTTCTTCCAATTCTCTATTCAGAAATGTTGACTTCATATCCATCTGATATACTTTGAATTTCTTATAAGATTCATAAGCTAAAAATATTCTTACCACTTCAATTCTTGCAATAGGTGCCAAAGTTTCTTCATAATCAATTCCTTCTTACTGTGAGTATCCCTTACATACCAATCTTGTTTTGTTTCTTACAACTTCACCTTGTTCATTCATCTTATTTCTGAATACTCATTTAGTTCCTATAACATTTTCATCTTTAGGTCTAGGGACCAACTCCCAAGTTTTGTTCTTCTTAATTTGAGCTAGTTCTTCCTTCATTTCGTGAATCAAATTATCATCTTTACAAGCTTCCTTGGTAGTTTTAGGTTCAATTCGAGAAATCAAACATAGTTTTTCTTGTACCTTATTTATTGTTAGAACTCCTTTTTCAATGCTCCCAATAATTTGATCAGTAGGATGTTTTTTTGCTAGATTCTTATTAGGTTTCACTGTCTCAGTTCTTGCTTCAAATCTTTGTTCTAATCTCAGTTCTTCTCTTATTTCCTTAATGTAATTCTCATTCTACAAATCACTGTCAATTTCATAAACTAATTCAACATTTTCTTGATTAACTCTAGGACAAACTTCTTCATCTGATTCATAATCAAGTATTCTTTTCTGAATTTTGAACTTCTCACCACCTTTAACATTTGAGCTCTCAACAATAGTCTTAGTTCTTTTATTGAAAAATCTAAAGGCTTTTCTTTTCAATGAATAACCAAGAAATATACCTTCATCACTTCTTGGATCAAACTTACCAATGTCATCATCTCTCTTAATATAACATTTGCTTCCAAAAATTCTGAAATGCTTAACTGATGGTGCATGTCCAAACCATAGTTCATAAGGTGTCTTGTCTGTGTTTGCTCTGATTTGTACTTTGTTCATTGTATATACTGATGTATTCACTTCTTCTCTCTAGAATGTCTTTGCCAAATCATTCTCAAATAACATAGCTCTTGCTGCCTCAGTTACTGATTTGTTCCTTCTTTCTGCAATACCATTTTGTTCAGGTGTTCTAGGGGATGAAAATTGTCTCTTAATACCATTCACTTCACAAAAAGTATTAAATTCTTTTGAAGTAAATTCTCCACCTCTATCAGACCTTAAACATTTAATCTTCATTCCAGATTCATTCTCAACTTTGTTCTTAATCAATCTAAACTTGTCAAATGCTTCAAATTTTTCTTTAAGAAATGCTATCCACACCATTCTAGTAAAGTCATCAAGAAAAATCATAAAATACCTTTCACCATAGAATCCTCTAGTTCTTGTGGGACCGCTTAGATCTGTATGAACAATTTCCAAATTTGATGTTATGGTGAAATTCTTACTAGGAAAAGAACTTATTTTCTGCTTAGCCATAATTCATTCTTTTCATATCATGTTAGTAGGTTTCATAATCTTAGACAAATCTATTACTACAAATGTAGTGCTTACTTTCACAATGTTATCAAAGTTTATGTGATAGAACCTTTTTTGTCGTAACCAACTGTCATCAATTTTAGTAATCAAACATGTCTTTTCGGTAGGATTCAACTGAAATACATTACCTCTGGTTCTTGATCCAGTTCCAATCATATTACCATTCTTATCTTTGATCACACAAGTCTTCTCAGTAAACCAAACTTGATATCCCTTATCAACTAACTGTCCAACACTCAAAAGATTATGTTTCGATCCATCCACAAGATAAACATCATCAGTGTTAGTCTTTCCATCAAGAGTAATAGATCCTATTCCTTTTATCAAGAAAGGTGCATTGTTTCCAACTCTAACAATTCCTCCATCATAATTTTTTAACTTTATAAATTTCTTCATATCTCTAGTCATATGATGTGAACAACCACTGCCTATAATCCAATAAGCTTTCTTTTCTACTTGAGAAACTAAATATTTTTGTTCTCTCACTTCAGTTTTAGAGATTTGTTCTTTTATTTCTACAAATCCTATGTCATCACTTTCATTATCACTTTCACTTAAGATTTTCTCAATGTTAGCATCAAATTATTCATCATTAGCATAGTAACATTCTTTAAATCTTCTAGGTTTAAAGCTCCTCTTATATTTCTTCACTCTCTTAGGACATTTAGATGTGAAATGACCATATTCTTGACAAGTCCAACATTTAAAGATTTTCTTACCTTCAGGTTCTCTTTTCACAAGTAGGGCAATTCCTTCCTCAATCTTTTTGTCTTCTTTTGTCTTAGATGTGTTGCATCTTGCATAGTATCCACTAACACTTTTACTTCTTGACAAAGTAGGTCAAACACTAAGTGCACTAAATGTTGTCTCAATTCTAGGTAAATCTCTTGATTGTCTCAAGCCTGTCTCTGTTGTTTCTAATCTTCCAAGAAGAGTTTCTCTGGTAAAATTTTCAGTACAAGGTATACATTTTTCAATCATCTGCACTATCTGCTTAAACACAGGGGTCAGTGTCTTTAAGATCTTCCATATGACTTCATCTTCAGTTTTTTTCCTTCACAAGCTTTGATACCTGCAACAATCTTTGATATCCTACCAATATAACTTCTAACAAATTCATCTTCCATCATTCTTGCATCTTCAAATAAACATATCCATTTTTTTAATTTGAATCTCTTAGCATGTAAATCACCTTCAAAAGTAGATTGTAAAGCTAACCAAATTTCATGAGATGTCCTTAGAATTTTTACCTGACTTTATTTATTCTTTGGAAGAGCTGACAAAAGTGCTTCTTTGGCAAGTATGTTACACTTAAATAGATCTATTTCCTTATCAGTGCAATCTTCAAGTTTATCTTCTTCAATGATAGTCTTATCATTCTTTGTGATCAACCAATATCCTAGTCCTAAACATAGAAGATGTGTCTTCATCTTTTCCTTCTAGCTGTCATAGTTAACTCCATCAAAATTAGGGCTTTCTTTCCTGAAATGACTTGCCATAGATCTCCTTAAGTTGTTAAAATTTTCCTTCAAGGACCTGTTGCTTTGATACCAATTGTTAGAAAGTAAAGTCCACCAAGATAACTCAGAGTGGGGGGGGGGGGGGGTTGAATTAGTTATCAAATAAAAACAACTTATAATACCATTAGCAGATTTCAACCATGTAACCAATAAAAACAAGAACCATAAAAAGATAAACATACACAATAACACAAGATATATTAACTAGGGAACCTCTTGATCGGAGAGTAAACCCCGGTGGGGATGGTACCCACAAAAGATGTACTAATATGAAAATTTCTTGTGAGAGAATGGACTATGTTAGGAGTCTATGAAATACATTTAGTACATATTAGTCCCTATTAGGACACTTTGAATCCCTGTTAAAAGATTCTAACCCGGTTAAGAGTTATGGAAGGCAGAAGGACCCACTGTCCAAACAGCTTCAAGGGAAAGATCACTAAACTCAATGTCCAATTGATCTCTGTATTATCCGAATAGAATAATACCAGTAATTACTAATCTCAACAACTTATCTTCACTGCTTTGACTGTGGAAAAACTGCACCAACTCCTTCACCAGATCTCAATACCAGGTCTGTTATCCTCTTACAATATTATCATATATCTCTTTCTTATGTCACTTCATTCATATCCCAATCAAGGAAAATAATCCTTCCTTTATACCTCACTCAAATAATTTAGAATAGAGTCAGCCAAAAAGGCTAACCAAATATAAAATATAAATCATTACACATTACATAATATTTCATAACGATATAAAACTATCAGCTTCCAAACTAAATAAATCTTCACACGTGCGACCTTTGACTATGATATCTCATCCAGGTCACCTAGGAAATATCATCGACCTCTATACAACTTCACATGACCAGATTCTATCTTGATTAGGAGATATAATCTAGTTATCACAAGTTGCTTCTTAGGAACACTACCAGAATATAGTTTCCACTAAATTACACATAACTATCATGAATTATTGACTTTATGTATGTGCTCTTAACAATACTGAGGGACACAATATAGAACAAGTCCTCAACTTTGCATATCCTGATCTTCAATTTTCCACATGCGCTAATACAAACACTGTCAGCTTCTCTACTATACTCCAATAGATCAATGTGTTGACATCAATGACAAACATAGTCATGAATGCAACATACAACTGCTACAAAATTACTCTGAATACTCCCCCATAGGACATATTCAACATTCATTCCTAACAATATATTCGCTAAGGCATTACCTAAGGATTCTCATGAATACCTAAGATGTAAATTAGGGGTGATTCTGTTAACTGAGGCTACCTAGTAACATATAGGAGCATTGCATCAAATAGAATAAATCAGAATATCTGACCAATTGATGCAAAGGAGGTCACACTTTAGGAGTTTCCTAGAGTTGTGAAGAGTAAAGCACAAGATGTCGATCATTCATAAGAAAAATGATAGAAGGAGTAATAAAATTCATAGAACTAACATGAAGATATCTACATGGTGAAGATGAAATATCTTTGGCATTTTTGTCAAAGAGGGAGAGATTTAGTAAACTTGAGAGAAAGATACAAAAAAAATTACCCTAAGCAAAGGGGGAGTGATTGGATAAGAAAAGGAAGAGTTTCGACAAACTGTTGAAAAGACTCTTTTGGATTGTATGGAAAAACATGTGGTGTTGTCATCAATGACAAAGAGGGAGATTTTTGGAAACTACAATTGAAATAATTTTTATATTTCCATTGATCTCAAACCTTAATTGATGAGATAGTCACTATCTAGTAGAGTACCATATCTTTTGATTGATAAAGAGGATTTGAAAAGAGAAGATAACAAGAGGACCTAAGGAAATGTTGAGTTATGTGATATTACAATGGGTACTTGATTAGTTGGAAAATTGACAAGGTAATGTGTTGTTTATCTTTAACACTAAGTGAAGGAGTCAATAGATTTGAAGCATAGGCTTAACTGGGCAAAAGAGAAGAAATTCAGTATAAGCCAAGTAAATTTTAGTGTCAACCAAGCATCAATAATTGCCAAGTATCAAAGAATTAACCAAGCGAAGACAGTGTTAGCCGAGTACAAAATTTTTACTGATGATTGAGTTATCCAGTGATGACTGAGGAGATGAACACAGTATTGACCGAGTATCAGTCATTTACAATTTGTGAAGGAATTGAGAATCCCAGCCGACATAGTTGAATTCTTGGGATATGTAAAATGTGTTGACATTAATAATGAATGATTTGGAGCATTTAAATCATGGTAAACCATTTTCTTATGGATTCAAGGAGAATTTTGGAGAAGTATCTAGAACGATAAGGAGGAGAACAAAATGATGGAAGGATTTGATGAATCTGGCCTAAACCTAAGATCTATGGAAGAGATTAAGTGAAAAAAGATTAATCTACCTAATCAAGGAGGTATAAGGATGACCTAATTGTGGGTTATGTAGACTGGTGGAAGAGGTTTATGTTATTGAATGATGAATCTAAGCAGAAGGATAAGAAGAGCTGAATAGAGTTGAAGTGATTGCCTGAAGGGATTTTCGAGAAAATTATAGATTGAGATGGAAATGAAGGTCAGTCACTAAATCAACATATGAGTGTATTAGATTTTTATTTTCAAAGAGAGTTGTATATTTTAGATCAGAACCTTATGTTACTTTCTAACCATTGTATCAGTTAAAATCCTTTAATCAAGCTTGACCAAATAGTCATTTTGTAAACCCTTTAATCAAGGTGACATTCTGATGGAATGTTCTTAAGCCCTCTAACCAGACCATTCTTAATAGGGTCACACCTAACAGTGTGTATTAGAAACCTTTAATAGGGTTGACTTCTCACAGAGCTCACTTCAGAAGAGTGAAAATTTAGTAGCATGTTACTAGTGGTTTTTCTCATATTGGGTTTCCATGTTAAATCATGGTGTTATACTTGTGTGAATGTTATTTGATGTGTTGTTGAAAGTTTTATATTCTGAAAGTTAATTAATTTTGGATAGTGGACTACAAGTTTTATGTTACTGATATATTCTATAGAGACCGAGTGAATTGTTGAATAGATCTAAGATTGTTGAAGCATTTGAAAGTTGAATTGGTACATCTGGACCTAAGGATAACTGATTCACCCCCATCTCATTTATTCTAAAATAATTCTAACAATTGGTATCATAACTATTGGTGCTTGTAGGGAGAAAGTTTAAAGCTACTTGAAGCTAATGATCAAGATGTAAAAAAAGGAGGTACCAAAGCTAAATAAGGAGAACTTTCCTGCATGATAGAGTTTGATAAAGTTGCATCTAGTTGGAATTAGTGATTCAAAAAAATACTATGTGGAACATGATTATTTACCAATTGTTGCACCTATGACAGTCAAGGAAATGAAGGAAAAATAGGAACACAATCATGCAATGTTGGAGATTGTATCAGTCCTAAGCTATCCTGAATTAGAAGACATCAAGAACTATACTAATGCAAAGAAAATGTGGGACACACTAGCAACTATCTATGGTGGGGACACAAATGTGCTAAGAGCTAAATCTGAAAGCTTGAGAGGTAAGTTTGATAAAATAAAAATGTTAAAAGGTGAAAACATTGTTCAGTATTGTGGGAGAGTTAAAGAGGTAGTAAATGCTATTAGAGGAGCTAATGAGAATATTGATGATGAAACTATTATTAGTAAAATTTTGAGAACCCTACTTCCTATCTATGCTATAAGATTTTCTATAATACAAGAATCATGTGGTACTCTTGGTAATATCCTAACTCTGGAAGGTCTTTTTGGTAAGCTTACTGCTTTTGAGTTGTCTAATTTTGATAATTTCACTACTCACAACGTTGAATCCACATTCAAGTCTCAGATGGTTCTTCATAAGTCTATGAAAGGAAATGAAATATATGTGAATAGTGACAATAACAACGACACTGACAGTGATACATTTGATGATGATCTAGATGATCTTGAGGTACTTATGGCTAGAAGGCTATCGAGAGGAAAATGAAAATTCAAAGGTAACCTCCCTATGATCTATTTTTCATGTAACAAAGTTGGCCATATTGTAGCAAGATGCCCTGACAGGAATGACAAGGATGAAAGAAGGGAAAGCAAGGATAAAGAAAAAAGAGATGAAAGAGATCACATAAGGTACAAGGACTACAGAGACAAAGGTGAGAAGTCTTGTTATATTGCTGAAGAAGAAACTGATAGTGAAACTAGTGAATCTGATGATTATGATATAGAAGTTATTTATGTTCTTATGAAAGATGATTCTGATGAAGATGAGAAAATTTCACTTATTTCATGTGTGATTAAAGGTGATAAATAGATTATTGATCGTGGTTGATCACATCACATGACTGGTGATAAAAGTAAGTTTGAAATCTTAAATCATTACAAAGGTAGAAGTGCTAAGTTTGGTAATGATGCACCATGTCCTGTGAAAGGAAAAGGATCAATAAGATTAACTGATAAGATTAGATGTGATAATGCTTATTGGGTTGAAGCTCTTAACTATAATTTGCTGAGTGTTGCATAGTTGAATAGTACTGGTTACCTGGTTGAATTTCATCACAAGAAGGCTAAAATATTTGATGTCATTGGTGAACTAGTTGGAAGTGGATAACAGACAAGAGGTAATTTATTCTATCTAGACCTATCTAAAGAAACATGTTTGTTTGCACAATTTGATGATGTATGGTTATGGAATAAGAGGTTGTGTCATGTGAACTTTGACAATTTGGTAAATATTAGTAAGTTGAATAAAGTTAGAGGATTACCAAGATTGAAGAAACTTGATAATATGATGTGTAACCAATGACAATTGGGAAAAATGACAAAGTCTAGTGTCACGAGAAAGACATATACTTCTAATAATATTTTCAAATTTGTTCATATTGACCTTTGTGGTCCTATTGATGTGCAAAGTTATTGTGGTGATAAATATTTGATTCTATTTGTTGATGACTATTCTAGAATGATGACTGCAATGTTTCTAAAAGAGAAATATGATGCCTTTCAGTTGTTTAAGTGGTATTTGGAAAAATTTGAGAAAGAAACAAGTAAAAACTTGAAATTTTTGAGATCTGACAGAGGAGGAGAGTTCATATCAAATGAGTTCAACATATTCTGCAATGATAGAGGAATAAAGAGACAAATGTCTGCACCAAGGACACCTCCACAGAATGCTATAGCAGAGAGTATAGATAGATCAATTACTGATTGTGCTAGAACACTGATGATAGAGAAGAATGTTGCACAAAAATACTAGAGATAAGCTATAAGTACAACTATTTATACCTTGAACTGAGTAAAAATCAAGAAAGGTACACATGCTACACCTTTTGAATTATTGCATGGTCATGCACCTAATGTGAAATATTGTAAGCTCTTTGGAAGAAAATGTCATATACTGAAAGATAATAGGAATGGAAAACTTGATGCTAAAAGTGGTGAAGGCATATTCCTAGGATATTCCACTAAGATAAAAGCTTACAAATGTTTGAATTCTAATACTAAGAAAGTTGTGGAAAGTGAAAATGTTAGAGTTGATGAATATGCAGAAAAGAATCAAGTTGAGTGTAAGAAAGAACCTCAAAATTACAGATCTTTTGTATACATGGAAGAAGGAGAGGCTAGTAATATACCTGAAATAGGAAAAAAAGATGTCAAGCAACAACATGAACCTGTCAAGCAACATAAATAAAATGTCGAGCTTTAGAAGGATGTTGCCGAGAAATCTGAAGAGGAGGTAGAGAATCTATTAGGTGAACATGAAGATCAAGATCGAGTAGAAAGGAGATATGAGCGTACATTGGAACAGTATGTGAGAAGACATGACAAGACAGAATAAATCATCAGAGATAAGGAATATGGAGTTATGACAAGAAGTAAGTTGAAAGATCAAACATCCTTGTTATGTGAATTTGATCCTAAGATAGTGAAAGATTCTTTAGAGAATGAAGATTGGCTTCAAGCCATGAATGAAGAAATTGAGCAGATAGAAAATAACAAAACCTGGACTCTAGTGCCGAGACCAGAAGACAAGAATGTTATAGGAACAAAGTGGGTGTTCAGAAATTATCTAAATGAGTTTGGAGAAGTCATTAGGAACAAAGAAAGATTGGTATGCAAGGGATATGCATAGAAGAAGGCATTGACTATGGGGATAAATTTTCCCCAGTTGCAAGATTAGGATTCAAAGTGTATCATATGTATGTCAAATCTACATTTTTGAATGGAATATTGGAAGAAGAAGTATACACTGAACAACCAGAAATATTTTTTGATCCAAGCAAGAAGAACATGGTTAGTAAACTACACAAGGTAGTGCATGGATTGAAATAAGCCCCTAGAGCATGGTATGAGAGAATGCATAATTATTTGATAAAGATTGGATTTGTAAGGACAAATGACAACAACAATCTATATTTGAAGACTAAAAAAAGGTAAAGATATATTGTTAGCTGAAAGTTTTGTTGATGATATTATATTTGAAGGACAAGATGCCCTATGTAAAACATTTTTAAATGAGATACAAATTGAATTTGAGATGTCTATGTTTGGTAATATCAAATTCTTTTTTGGTTTACAAGTTTATCAGATGAAGAAAGTTATCTACATTACTCAATCTAAGTTTGTCAAGGAGATATTGAAATTTTTTGGTATGGGAGATTCTAGACGAGTAAGTACACCCATGGCTACTGGACAAAAATTGATGATACAACTAAAATGAATCAAACCTTTTAGAGGTCTATGATTGGAAAGTTACAATATGTTGTCCATACCAGACTAGATATTTCCTTAGTAGTTGGGATTGTTGCAAGATTTTCTAGAAATCCTAAAGAGAATCACATGGTGGCATTGAAAAGAATATTGAGATATATAAAAGGAACATAGGACTATGGAATGTATTATAATAAGAACGAAAATTTTAAACTAAAATTTTACACTGATGCAAATTGGGTAGGAAGTGTGGATGAAAGAAAGAGTACAAATGGTGGCTCATTATTTCTAGGAAAGAGATTAGTCTCTTGGACAAGAAAGACATATAACTGCATTTCTCAATCTACAACAGAAGCTGAATATGTAGCAGTAGTAGTGAATTGTTCAAATTTAGTGTGGATCAAGCAATTGTTAAAAGGTATGAAGGAGGAAATCATTGAGCCAGTTGTTATTTTATTTGTTAACACAAGTGTTATTAATATATCAAATAATCTTGTATTGCACACTAAGACTAAGCATATTGCTATCAAGTATCATTACTTGAGAGAGCTACTTCAAGACAAAGAAGTGAGATTGGAGTATGTGAATACAAAGGAATAGTTAGCAAATATATTCACTAAGGCATTATCTAAGGATGCTCATGAATACCTAAGAGGTAAATTAGGGGTGATTCCCCTAATTGAGGCTACCTAGTAACATATAGGAGCATTGCATCAAATGGAATAAATCAGAATATCTGAAAAATTGATGCAAAGGAAGTTACACTTTAGGAGTTGCCTAGAGTTGTGAAGAGTAAAGCACAAGAGGTTGATCAATCATAAGAAAGATGAAAAAAATAGTAACAAAATTTAGAGAACTGACATAAAGATATCTACATGGTGAAGATGATATATCTTTTCCATTGTTGTCAAAGAGGGAGAGATTTAGTAAACTTGAGAGAAAGATACAGAAAAAATTACCCTAAGAAAAGAGGGAGTGACTGGATAAGAAAAGGGAGAGTTTCAAAAAACTATTGAACAAACTCTTTTAGATTGTATGATAAAGCATGTGGTGTTGCCATCAATGCCAAAGAGGGAGATTGTTGGAAACTATAATTGAAACAATTGTTATATTGTCATTGATGTCAAACCTTAACTAGTAACATAGTTGCTATCTAGTAGAGTACCATATCTTTTGATTGATGAAGAGGATTTGAAAAGAGGAGATAACAAGAGGACCTAAGGAAAGGTTGAGTTATGTGATATTACAATGGGTACTTGATTAGTTGGCACATTGACAAGTTAATGTGTTGTTTATCTTTAACACTAAGTGAAGGAGTCAATAGATTTGAAGCATGGGCTTAAATGAGCAAAAGAGAAGAAATTTAGTATAAGCCGAGTAAATTTTAGTGTCGACTTGGCATCAATAATTATCGAGTATCAGATAATTAACTGAGTGAAGATAGTGTTAGCCAAGTATAAAAGCTTTAGCGATGCCCAAGTTATCTAGTGATGATCAAGGAGATGAACACAGTATTGATCGAGTATCAGTAATTTACAGTTTGTGAAGGAATTGAGAATCCCAGCCGACATAGTTGAATTCTTGGGACATGTAAAATGTGTTGACATTAATAATGAATGATCTAGAGCATTTAATACATGGTAAACTATTTTCTTATGGATTCAAGGATAAGTTTGGAGAAGTATCTAGAAGGATAAGGAGGAGAAAAAAATAATGGAAGGATTCGATGAATCTTACCTAAAACTAAGATCTATGGAAGAGATTAAGTAGAAAAAGATTAATTTACCTGATCAAGGAGGTATAAGGATGACCTAATTATGGGTTATGTAGTGTGGTGGAAGAGGTTGATGTTTATGACTAATGAATCTAAGAAGAAAGCTAAGAAGAGATGTGAAGAGCTAAACAAAGTGGAAGTGATTGCTTGAAGGGATTTTTGAGAAAATCAGATATTGAGATGGAAATGAAGGTCAATCAGTAAATTAGCATATGAGAGTATTGGATCTATATTTGCAAAGTGAGTTGAATATTTTAGATCAGAACCTACTATTACTTTCTAACCATTATATGAGTTAAAATCCTTTAATCAAGGTTGACCTAACAGTCATTTTGTAAACCTTTTAATCAAGGTGACATTCTGATGGAATGTTCTTAAGCCCTCTAACCAGGCCACTCTTACCAGGGTTATTAAATCCTTTAACATAGTCACATCTAATAGTGTGTATTGTAAACCTTTAACAGGGTTGGCTTCTCACAGAGCTTACTTCAGAAGAGTGAAAATTTAGTAGCATGTTACTCATAGTTTTTCCCATAGTGGGTTTCCACGTTAAATCTTGGTGTTATACTTGTGTGAATGTTATTTGATGTGTTGTTGAAAATTTTATATTTTTCAAGTTGATTACTTTTGGATAGTGGACTTCAAGTTTTATGTTATTGATATATTCTATAGAGACTAAGTGAATTGTTGAATAGATCTAAGATTGTTGAAGCATTTGAAAGTTGAATTGGTACATTTGGGCCTGAGGATAATTGATTCATGCCCCCCTTAGTTATTATAAAATCATTCTAATAGAGAATGAACTTGTACTTAGTTCATTCAGTGTATTGCAGAGAATGTACCTATTGTCATCAACCCTTTTTTGAAGCCATGAACAAAACTCAAGCCATACTCTTTTGTGGCTATGGAGAAAGACAAGGAAGGAACATTTTTTAAGGTGTTGTTAGATGTGGTTTACACAAAGGATGTTAGGGATTCTATCCATGTACTACCAAGAGGTTATTCATGTAAATTCAATCATGTATGGAACAAATTGATGGAAGAGGACCTAAAAATAGCTAGGAAATAATACAAGAACATTCTATATGTTGGTTCTTGAAAAGATTTTATACTACATGAGATACCAATATACCTAAGACTGATTTTAAGGAGAGGTTAGTTTCAAATATGAGAAATCTATAGGTAACTGGACCAACTATAGGGACAAGATTTCCCTCTTCACTTCTGGCTCTGCAAAACCAAGGTGGGTACACCTGATCCAATAGATATAATTATGTTCCTGACTTGATACTGGATCTAACAACAGATATCAGTGAGAAAGTACTAAATAACAACCTATTATTCATTAACTCTCCATCATTGGGTAAGACAACTATTTTTTAAAGTAAATGAAATTAAATGACTGGTTTTTTATTATTTTTTTTCTCACTATAATGATTTTAATCATTCCTCATAAAATAAAGATGCATTTACATAGGATAGTGCCTTATCCATTGGGAAAATAACACCAGAAAATAGAGAAAATACAAAGATCCTTGAAGAAATTAGCTCATGAACATAAATACAAACACTCCAACTCTTTCCTACTTGCCAGCAATCCTTATGCAAATCAAATGAACATGTATCCCACTTTGAGCAATATTTAATCTAACCCTAGATGAGAACTCAAAGAAAAAAATACATACACATAAGTCTGTGATAGACACAAAAAATTCATAGATTTGACACAAAGGAGAGGTAAAGACTTGAGATTTATATTAATTATAACCATTTGATTGTTTGTATACAATATACACTGAGTAGCAAGCCTGTAGATAATAGTATCAACCTGTTCTTTTTCTCTATTACTTGACAAGAAATGATACAAAATATTACAATCCTCGACTGAGGGTTAGAGTTTCAAAATTTCTATCTTCTCAACACCTAAGACTCTCAATGCCTAATATGATCGTGGAAAATCCTTTTATATACAAGGAAATGCAACAAGTTGTCGATCATATTAGGGTTTACAAAATTTTACTGTAAAAATTTATAACAACCCTAATGGGTTTACAATAAATGCCCCGATCAGATCCTTGGACTGATATTTTGTAAGTGAGTTGCCTTACTTTATGTCTTCAATCTTTTCCTTGATATCTTCAAACAAATCTGATCGCCATTTCTTCGTAGTTGTTCCTGCAATAAATATACTTTACATCTCAACCACCTTAAAACCAAAAAGTCACAATCCTTGTTTGGCTCAAGAAGTAGATGGAGCATCTGTCTTTTCAACATGAGGAATGTACTGGTACCTCCATCTATTGAATACCTCTTCACTTGGGAACACAAAATTGACAAATTCAACTTTTTTGCTAGACAATTATTCCCACTTGTGCTCCATTTGACTGATCTTGCACTGAATAAATTCAAACTTGGCAGATATTAATGTTTCAATAGTGTGTATGAAAAACAAAGTATTTTCCAAAGTTAAAATGCTAGTCATCCTAGCAGAAAAATCATCATCAATTCTTTCTCTCGATTTGACTAACTCCTTAAGCTCACCATTTTTCTTGAAAACTCCTGGAATTAGGTCATAGCAAGGGAGTGTCAATTCTCTCTTCAACATATTGGATTTCCTTTCAAAATCATCCAAAATTATCTTGTATTCAACAAGCCTTTTTAAAAATTGATGTACTAGTTTGATCAATGGATCAGGATCAACTTGGCCCTTAGATAGCCAGTGAAATAATCTCATATTTGGGGATCTTTCAACCCACTTATTCAAAATTGGACCCACCTCATCCCTATGTCTATTGAAAGATGTGAGCAATATTTGCAGTCTCCTAGCATGATCAAACAAGATTGTAGGATTCAAATTAGTAGAAAATTGCATCACAACCTCAGTAACCTTTTCTTCATATCTTTTATCCATAAGGCATTTAGCCTCTATATACTCATCCCTTTTCTTATTCAGGTCTGCTCTACTTTCTTTCATTTTATTCGTTTCCTCAAGTAATTTCTACTTTTTCCAATTGATTCTGGCATCTATATTTGTTTCTGGGAAAGGAGATGGTTGAAACTCAATAATATGGCTAGAAGAAGAAGCCACCACAGGCCTGTCAGTAATCATGAACTGAGGTGATCTTTGATCCTGGGGTCATGAAAACTGTGCAATCAGTTTGTCCTTTTGGATCAACTCTATTTTTAACTCATTGTAAGATTGAATGATAGTTTCAAACTTAATCCTTAATTCCTCTTTTTCCTGTGCATCCTTCTCTGCTACCTTTAAATTTAATTTAGCCATCTCCAACATAATATTTGAGGCTTCTACACCTGAAGTCTCACCAACTCTTTGCACCAACAAGTTCCCAGCATATTCTAAAGAGAGAACCTCTCTTTTCCCTTTAGTTTCTTCCCTCTTTAGGGACCACATGACCAAAGCTGCATGGTCATAAAAAAAAATCCACACCTCTAGTAGCTTGTTTAGCTTGTTCTATAGTAGAGAGAATGGTAAATTTACTCTTCTTGACTGAATAAAGAATAATTGCATCAGCAATATCCCATTCAGGGAGAATTATTACTCCTGCAGTATGAATCATGGCTCTTCCTTCCTCCGGGGTTATCTTCTCAAATTTCTTCATCATTTCCCCCTTTGTTTCATTTTCAATTTTAGTTATATCCCTATCAGGGAATTCTTCCTTCTTCTTCTCACAAATTTCCTTATATTGATTTATTTTCATTCTCCATAAAACTAAAGGAATGCCCTAGTCCTAACAAAATTGTCATCTGAAATAAAAGAGTCACTGGCCTGTTTCAAAATTGGGTCTATCTCTTTACCCTCAAACTCTACCATCATGAGGTCCATTTCTATTCCTTTGGATGCCTCTAGCATCCCCTCCTATATCTCATCATTTGAAACAAATATATTTCCCTCATTACTTAACTACACCAGTTGCTGAGAAACTCCACGTTCATCCAACTGCAAAGGGGATTGGGAATGAGATTATATATCTTGCTCTGGTCGAGACTCCTCCTATCTTTGCCTCTTTGGAGAGGGTTCTTCTACCATTGGGTGAATCATAGGTCTCTTCCCTTTAGAAGTACATGTGATACTTTCATCTTTTTGTTGAGTTGGGAGAAGGACACTATACCCTTTCATCTGCTGAATTGTATATGTTCCCCTGGGGGTCAGCTTGGTGTATCCTGGTTGGCTCAAAATTCTCCTTGCTCTATCTAGATCTACCTTACTTACCACATCCCTCTTTTCATTAGTTTCTTGCATGATTCCTTCAAAATGATCCATAAGGGCCTCTACCTTTCTTGCCCATGGCTGAAAATCCTTCAATGGGTCATATACTTTATCAAAATTTCTAATATAATCAACAATTTTCTTGTAAATCACCCACTTATCTTTCTTGATTTCTTGAGCTTGAAGATCAAACTCATTCCTAATTATATCTTCTAGGAAGTTAAATTGGTGCTCCATAAGGGCACACCTTATCTTTTCTCTAAATATTCCATAAATAAAACCTTCATTGTCAGCACATCTCACCACTGCTGTAGCCATTCTATAGGGCTACAAAACTTGATTTAAATGCACCCATCCCTTCTTGACAATGATATATTGGTGAGCTATTGTAATATTTGGGAACAAGGTTCCCCTTCCCTTGCCAGTCAGGGTTGTTTCCTGTAGATCACCAATCTGCCTTAGAATTTTTGCATACCTTATCTTGAAAGGGACCTGGTAAGGCAATACATAAGGTGCCTTCTTGCAACCATACACCCTAAACACTGTGGAGACCGGATATAAGATTATATCACCAAAATTATATACTATGGTGATGTCTTTGCAATAATCTTTGGGCCTAATTAATCTTAACAACTCCCTGGGAATTTTGGGATTCTCAAAACATAACAAGGACCTGAGCCTTGAAGCAAAATTTATATCATAAACCAAATAACTAGCATCTGCTCTATCCCATGACAACTCAATGGTCCACAACTAGACTAGCAATGTCTCTCCATTCTTCTCTCTCACAATATCCATTGTTGTGCTGAAGAAACCCACACCCTTGTACAAAAACATATGCATTATCATAGAGTACCATCCAAAAGGCCTACTTATCTTCATATTCTTTATCCCCATTAATCCATCATGGATTAGGTCAGTAAGTTAAGGGGAAAATAAAAAATCAATGCTAGGTGAGGATGCAAGGACTGTACCATCATAAACATGTAAGGGATAGGCATGTGATTGGCCTCATCTTCTCCAAAAATTAGAGCTAAGGACTTATATACACCCTATTCTCACAAACTAAAAAGGTGCAACCTAAAAGGCTTAGGTGTGCTTGCACTAACCATACACATGGCACCAATTTTCCCAAAGAAATCCCTTAAAGGGCCAGACCTTAGGTAGTCTCTCTGTGCCTCATAGATCTTGTTAAACTCTTCAAAATCAATCTTCTCTAATCCAATAGAGGGATCGTTTAATGAAAAAACATCTCTGATTTCATCCTTTGTGATGCTTATCAAGTCCATTCCATTAATATCTTTAACACACCTTGTCATAGGATCATAACATCTAGCAATCTGTATGAGAAGGTCGGCATCCATGAAAACTTTGGGCACAATGAGTCTCCCTATGTCAAACTACCAAATATTACTGAGAGGTGCGCATGCATTTCTTTGAGAGTATGCAACTTTAAACAATATTAAACCATTGTAATCCTTTCCCACTTTAGCATCCCTCATCCATAACCCTCTGTCATATAATCCCTCATTAACAACATCCCTAGGGTTTTTTGGAACTAATTCTTTCGTCCTAGATGCTCAATTTTCTGAGTGTGGGAGTAATTGCATTAGATCTTCAAAAACCCCCCTATTCTTATACTCTATTTTCCTCGAGAGTTCTCTTTTGGGCGTCATCTTCAACTAGAGCTTTTGGGAAAATGTACAAATACTAGAATAAAAATTGCCTGAATTTCACAAGATAGCAATAACAGAGAAAACTTGACTACTGAAACCTTTCTCTTATAAAAAACTATGCACTTTCAAGATCAAATTGGCCTACCGGACGCTTGAGAAAATTTGGTGTTGTTGCTCGCAGAGAAAACCAATTCGGTTGCAGAGAAACTTGGAGGAGAAGTGTTGCTTCTTACGATCAAATCAGAATATGTAATCATTGCCAACCCATCATAGCCAACTCGCATGAAACTCATTAAGTTCACCATTACTGAAATTGGCGGCTACAACATTCACAGGACGTGAAACAACATCAAAAAAAGAAATTTGAATGTGAACCGTTGATCAAACTTCCTTCTGGCACATCGGATGGCTGATAATGACCATGTCATAACCATTTAACACTTTCCCCAATTTAGTTCTCAACCAATGAGAACATTTCCAAATTTACCCATGTGGAAAAACCCATAACTTACTTCAACTTTGATTGGGCTAGACAGGTGTCAACCTGTCGCTATTTCGCAAGCATAAAATCCAAGCACCTCTCAACACCGGTAATGCGACCACCATAGATCCTCTTTAAAACTAACAAGTCTTTAATTATCCTTGAAATTCAGTGACCCACATCACAAATGAACACATGGAGGCATTTGAAAAATTTAGACCCATAGCCAATTGACAACACAAAAGACACATGTCAATCAGTCTCTATTTTGCATAGTAGGAAACTGTTAGTTATGTCAGGTTTAGGGAAAGTGACAACCGTTGATGAAGCTCCATTAGATGATCATCAATTTTTTGTGTAATTTGGCCCACCTTAAACCTTTGCCAGTCCTCTACCCAATAAAAAATGACCACATCACAAAAACCTGGCAGGCGGACATACCATCCTTTCTTTCCCAATGGCAGTTCTACTGATAGCTACCACATCATACTCCAGGTCAACCAATAGAAAACAAACATCTCATCATGACCTGGCAACCAAGGACCCACCTCATAGTTTGAAGTATGTGGAAAATCAAACGGCTGTCACTAAAGCGCAAGCTTTAAGTACCGAGCAACTTCCTTCAACGGTATAACGATAGCCATAAGATTTATCTGAGTTTTAACCTTCAGAAAATGCGACCCCACTGTATTACATCATCGTGGACAGATGTCAATCCAAAAAATTGCAATAAAACCTAAAAAGTCAGAGCTTTGTCATCATGAGTATTCAACTCAATCAGACGCCTATCGCTAAAGCATATGGGTTAGTGAGCAACCAACTTAGCTTAGTGGTATCATGATAGTCATCGATGCAATGCACCTATTAATGACAACACAACTTTGAAAATGGGCCCACCTAGATAGGTGTCACATGGTCGCTATTTCGCAAGTCAAAAAACCTAACAAGGGAGAGCCTTAAGATAAAGTGACAACCACAAGATTTAAATAAATCAGACGGTTAGGAAATAAATGGGAAAGGCTAAAGATTGATGGAAATTTTCATTAAAAGGTGACCCGTTTAAAACCTAACCACAAAACACATGAAGGAAATGACTTTAAAGGTTTTTAAATAAGCACATGCGTTATTGGCACTTTAATGAATGGAAAAGTGACACTCAAACATAACAAGGCTTAAGGTAATTAGGGTTTACAATAGTATGCTCCTTGCTAGGTAAAAAAAAAAGGGTTTCATCAATTTTCTGAAGCATGAGGACCCAAAATTTTTACTGTACTAACAGTGGCTCATACTCAGGGACGTGTATCTCCTGCAGATACAGTGAGACAACTAGAATCTTCTGGAGGAGAAAACCAAAACAAAACTTCAATCGAAAAATAAATGACTATACACAAAATCCTAAACTAAAAATGCTCAAGAACCTAAGAGATCCTAGGAGAAATAAAGCTTTAAAAATTGCCCATGAACTGGAAACTCCATGAGTTCTCCTATCAGATTTTCAACATGTACGAACCTGTTCCCCAATTTTCTTCAACGATATAAGGGCCTAGCCAAATGGGATCAAATTTTCCATTTTTTCCCTTGCTTTCCAATCTTGCATTCCACTTCAGCACAAGATCACCATTTACAAAACCTCTCTGAGTAGTCCTTTTATCATATAAAACCTTACACTGGGCTTGAATCTTTTCATTTCTTGTATGTGCATCACCTCTTACTTCATTTAGCTGGTTCAAATCATTAATTCTGATTGTCATTTCATCTTCCAAATCACTATCATATGTTTGGATGAATTGATACATTTGCAACAAATTATTTTGGGGCAATCTTGCATTGATTCCATAGACTAAGTCAAAAGGGGCACATCCTATTGCCTTTTTAACAGTAACCCTATCAGCCCATAATGCTTGCAACAACTTTGAATCCCAAGCCTTTTTATTCTTATCCAGTACTCTTTTCAATATCTTAATCAAGATTTTGTTATTGGATTCAGCTTGGCCATTTCCCTATGGATGATAGGGAGATGAGTATGAAATCTTGATACAATTTTCCTGATAAAGTTCAACAAACTCATCTGATCTGAAACACATTGCATTATCAACTGTTGGAGATTTGCTAACAGGCCAGTACTGACTGTATGTTTGTCATTAATGACAACATATGGAAAGTAGCATGTGTGGAAGTCTTATACAGTAAGCTTTCAATATATGAAGCATGGAATGATATCAGGATGATATCATGGGCGTAGAGGTTAACTGTTAGTACAAATAGTTATATAGCATCTAGTGTCAGCAGTATTCTTGACAGAGTAATAGATAGTGTTCTATATATGGTTATTCATACAATTATCATGGAGCCTTGCGCACTTGGATATGTGTTGAAGACATGTTAGTGATGTTTTAGTTATGGATGCAAAGTTTGTTGATGAGTAGAAGTGAAGTTATGCAGTTGTTATTCGCCAGCAACAGTTTTCTGTGTTTATTCAGAAGAGTCGACAGAGATTTTATTGGTTCTTGAGTTGCGCCTATCTTTAGGGTATGCGCCCTTGGATTTAAGCTTAGAGAAGAGTTATTGATGTTTGATTAAGAGTGCATGAGTTAATTCAGATTACAGAGAAAGATCCAGTTGTTTTGGTAGAGCCGACAGTGTGTAGCGTGCATCTATAATTATCTTATTGAACAGGTCCTAGAATGTGTTGCGTGCATAATAGAGCCAACAAAATGTTTATTGGAGTTTGTTATGGTTTCTCTAATATGATTTCAAGGTGGTTCTAATAGGCTGACTTGATTATATCATTTAGAGGAAAGATATTTATAGGTAGTCATTTGTGATTGCTAGAGTGTGGTTCATGGTTGATTAAGTAGAGCAAAGAAGAGTGTGCAAAGTGTTGAGCCATTAGAAGAAGGTCTATGTGACCAAGTAAATTACTTATGCTATTCATTGGAACTGATCCAGACAGCAGGTCAAAGCGTAGTTCACCAAGATCTAGATATAGAGTGTATCTGTTATTCAGAAGGTTGTAGCCTTCATCCATTTGAGAAGTGAGCTCTCGGATAGTGCGTCCTCTCCCCTAATAGGGACAATTGTAAAAGACTCCTAACAGGGTCTGACCCTTGACCAGGTCTACTATACTTAATATATTGTAAAGCAACTCCTAACAGGGTTAAGGATCTTCTAACAAGGATCATTATACACTAGTACATAATATAAGTGGGTATCAAGTCCCACTAGGGTTTTTACCTGTTTGGGTTTCCCCATAACCAAAATATTGGTGTTGCATTCATGTGTTCTTTCATTATGTTTATGCTTTATGTTTAAGTATACTTAATTGGATAAAGAATTGAATCTTGTAGATAACTGAGTCACCCCCCCCTCTCAGTTATCTCTTGGGACTATTCCTACAAATTGGTATAAGAGCTAAGTGCCTTGGAGAGAAATTTTAACAGCTTGAGGTTGATCAGATGGGGTACTTTAGGAAAGAAAGTCCTAAGTTCGATGGAGAGAATTATCTTCATTGGAAGAACAAAATGGTGACCCATTTGCAGTGCATTGGTTTTGAAGTTTTTGATGTAACTATCAAAGCAGAAAAGATACCTACCCTAGAAGACCTTGCACAGGATGATGCTACTGATAGGCAGAAGGAATTGTTTCATCAGAATGCTATTGTTAAAGAAGCCCTTTTCAGTGCCCTATCTGATGGTGAGTTTTCAGAAATAAAAAAGGTGGATATAGCCCACAAGATATGGAAACACCTATAAGACATATTTGAAGGAGACAAACAAGCAAAGGATGCATGCAGAAAAACATGGAAGAAAATATACAATGC
This sequence comes from Chamaecyparis obtusa, assembly GCA_027943335.1. Lineage (NCBI taxonomy): Eukaryota > Viridiplantae > Streptophyta > Pinopsida > Cupressales > Cupressaceae > Chamaecyparis > Chamaecyparis obtusa. Next base: position 492,783 of record BSBK01000119.1, on the reverse strand, counting down.
ATCAGAGATGCTACCCGAGGAAAACATCAGAGCTTATAATCAAAGGATAAATGAAGCAGTTGCTGGAATCAGAAACAATGGTGGTGAGATTTCAGAGGAGGACATTATGGACAAGTTGATGACTACTCTCACTCCTGAATATGAAAGCAAGATCAACATCCTTGACAAGACCATGCATCTTACATCTAATTTCAAGAGAGAGACTTTGATCAGAAAAATCTCAGCTTTTGAGATCTCAAGATTGAAGACAAAATCTAAGAGTGAGACAACCTTCAAAGCAACAATTCATGGTAAGAAATCTGCAAACACTTCTAGTAATTTTGATGATGATGATGATGAAGAGAAAACATTAGATGATTTTATTGTTGTGATTTCCAAAAGAGAAAAGAAAGGAAAAGGAAAATTTGCAGGTCAATTACCATTTAAGTGCTTTTCATCTAATAATATTGGTCACTTTGCATCTAAGTGTCCTACTAGAGCTAGAAAGTTCAAAAAGGATTACAAGCCTAAGCATTCTAAGGAATGCTACTATGCTGGAGATGGAGTTTCAGATGAAGAGTTTGGTGAAGAAGAAATTGGATTCATTTCTATTATAGACAAAATGAATAATAAGACAACTCATGAAGATAAGAAAGAGAATCAAGAGCTTGCATTGATTTCACAAGCTGACATAAGGATAGACTGGATTATAGATAGTGGTTGTTCACATCACATGACAGGCGATAAAGGTAGGTTTGTTCATTTGGACCAATACAATGGTGGTATAGTCACATTTGGAGACAACACTCCTAAACCAATAGTTAGTAGAGGAGCCATCACTTTGGATGGAAAAAATAGTACTGATGATGTTCTTTATGTTGATGGTTTGAAACATAACCTTCTCAGTGTTGGACAGTTACTTGGAAAATGATATCAGTTGGAGTTCAAAGATGACAAATGCATCATTAAAAAAAAGGATGGTGTTATGATTGCATTAGGATCAAAGACTAGAGGTAATGTTTTTCAACTCAATTCAGAAGCAAGTTGTTTTGTTGCTAAAGTTGATGAGAGTTAGTTGTGGCATAAAAGACTAAGTCATATCAATTTTGATAAGATAGTAAAGATAAGCAATGTTAAGGCAGTAAGAGATCTACCTAGCATAGCAAAGCCAGTTGATACTATATGTAGGGAATGTGTGTTGGGGAAGCATGTGAGAAATTCATTCAGGAGCAAGCAGAATTCAATAGAGAACAAGTTGGATCTGATTCATACAAATCTATGTGGTCCAACTCAAACAAGATCATACTTTGGTGAAAGGTATTTCATTTTGTTTGTTGATGATTATACTAGGATGATGCAGGTTGCGTTCTTGAAAGATAAGTCAGAAGCTTTTGAGAAGTTCAAAATATTCAAAGCTAAGGTTAAGAATGAATCTGGACTAAAGATAAAATGTTTGAGATTGGATAGAGGAGGAGAATTCACCTCTGATAGATTCTATGAGTAATGTGAAGAACTTGGAATAAAGAGACAATTAAGTGCACCTAGAACCCCTCAGTAGAATGGAATAGCAGAGAGAAGGAATAGGATCATTCTTGATACAGTGCACACCATCATGATAGAAGGAAAAATTGCACACACATATTGGAGAGATGCGGTCAATACAACAGTCTATACCATCAATAGAATTCAATTGAGGCTAGACACTGATAAAACACCATATGAGCTATGGTTTGGTAATGTTCCCATAGTAAAATACTTTAGAATCTTTGGAATCAAGTGCTACATCAAGAGGGATGAATCAGTAGGCAAGTTTGATGCAAGAAGTGATGAAGGTATTTTTCTTGGTTACTCTACTAAAAGTAAAGCTTATAGATGTTTCAATTTAAGATTAAAAAAGATCATAGAAATTGCTCATGTAAAGATTGATGAAAAGTTTATGATTCAAGAAAGATATCATGATTACTCACCCATGATTGAAGAAGAACCTAGACCCTCCACTAGTGAGTCAATTATTGAAGAAATGTTTGATAGTATTGATGTGTTATTTAATGACCCTGAGACAAGTGAAGAAAATACTCCTAAGGATGATGAGTCAGCATCACCTAAAGTTCCAAAGTTTACATCAAGAAATCATTCCAAGGTAGACATCATTGGAGATCAGAGCGGCAAAGTCTTAACAAGGTCACAAGCAAAGAATTCAGCTAGCAGTGAAGCAGTATGTTTACTATCTCAGATTGAACCTTTAAGTGTTGAAGATACTTGTAATGATTCAGATTGGCATGATGCTATGAAAGAAGAACTTGACCAAATTATTAAGAATGACACTTGGGAACTGGTCCCAAGACCTAGTGATAAGAATGTGATTGGAACAAAGTGGATATTCAAAAATAAGATGAATGAAGATGGTACAGTAGTAAGAAACAAAGCAAGATTAGTATGTAAGGGATATGTGCAAAGAGAAGGCATTGATTATTCAGACACATTTGCACCTGTGAGCATATTAGAAGCTATTAAGTTGTTTTTAGCCTATGCTATAGTCAAAAGCTTCAAAGTTTATCAAATGGATGTCAAGTCAGCATTCCTAAATGAAGATTTGAAAGAAGAAGTATACATTGAGCAGCCAGAAGGATTCACCTTATCAAACAGACCTGATATGGTATGCAGATTGAAGAAGGCCCTCTATGGACTTAAGCAAGACCCTAGAGCATGGTATGAGAGACTAGATGGATACTTAACAAAGATTGGATTCAAGAAAGGAGTAGCAGATTGTAATCTATTCATTAGAGAGACATCTGAAGGTTTACTACTTGTAGCTATATTTGTTGATGACATTATCTTTGGAGGTAATGACAAGCTCAATGCTGAATTTTCCAAAGAAATGCAAAATGTGTTTGAGATGAGTATGATTGGTCCTATCAAATACTTTTTGGGACTAAATGTGCAGTAGACAGAAAAAGGAGTTTTTATTAATCAGTCAAAATATGTGAAGGAGATACTAAAGAAATTCAAGATGGATGATTTCAAGCCAGTAGGAACCCCTATGATCACTGGATGCAAGCTTACAAAAGAAGATGACTCACCAGCAGTAGATATAACATTGTATAAGTCTATGATTGGTAAACTCATATATCTTACTCAGACTAGACCTGATATTTCTAATGCAGTTGGTATAGTTGAAAGATTTGTAGCAGAGCCTAAACAAAGTCACCTCATTGCAGTAAAAAGAATATTCAGATACTTTTAGGGCACTATAGATTATGGTCTATGGTATCCTAACTAAGAAAATGTTGAGCTTCATGTGTACACTAATGCAGATTGGGTAGGATGTGTTGATGACAAAAAAAGTACATCAAGTGGTGCAGTGTTTCTTGGTGATAGACTTGTCACTTGGACAAGCAAGAAACAAAATTGTATTTCTCAATCAACAACAGAAGCGGAGTATGTTGTAGTAGCCTTGAATTGTTCTACAAATGTTTGGATCAAGAAGATGATAAAGGATTTTGGAATTCAGATTGATTATCCTATTGTTATTCATTGTGATAACACTAGCACTATCAATATTTCAAAGAACCCTATGATGCATGCAAAGACAAAGCACATTGAGATCAAGTATCACTTCCTAAGAGAGAAAGTGGCAAAGAAAGAAGTCAAGTTGGACTATGTGAGTACTAAAGATTAGTTGGCAGATATATTCACAAAGCCCTTACCTAAGGATACTTTTGAGTATCTCAGGGAGAAGTTGGGAGTCATTCCTTTCCCTGATTCTGCTTAGAAGAAAGGAGGAAAGGCATCAGTCCTCAGGGACTGATGAAAGGTTGACTACTCTATCTCAGGAGTAGTACCAGTGCTTAAAATGAATGGTGCCCTTTTCCATTGATGTCAAAGGGGGAGTAATATATAGAGTCATGAAAAACAGAAGTAAAAAGGAGGAGTAATATACTAAGAGGGAGCAACAGTCAGTTTTGACAGCAATTCAGTTGAGGAAATGGAGAATATTATAAAATATTGCAACAGATGGAGGATTCATCTTTGGGGGAGTTTTGAAGAGGAAATGGTGAATGTTATAAAAGAAATGTTCATTTGGGTTGGTGGTAGTTTTTCATTCCACATGTTTCCATTAATGCCAAAGGGGGAGATTGTTGGAGATTTGCTAGAAGGCTAGTACTGACTTTATGTTTGTCATTGATGACAACATATGGAAAGTAGCATGCATGGAAGTCTTATGAAGTAAGCTTTTAGTATATGAAGCATGGACATGATATCAGCATGATATCATGGGTGCAGAGGTTAACTGTTAGTACAGACAGTTATATAGCAGCTGGTGTCAGCAGTGTTCCTGATAGAGTAACAGATAGTGTTCTGTGTATGGTTGTCCCTATAGTTATCATGGAGCCTTGCACACTTGGATATGTGTTGAAGACATGTTAGTGATGTTTTAGTTATGGACGCATAGTCTATTGATGAGTAGAAGTGAAGTTATGCAGTCCCTATTCGCCAGTAGCAGTTTTCTGTGTTTATTCAGAAGAGCCGACAGAGATTTTATTGGTTCTTGAGTTGCGCCTATCTTTAGGGTATGCACCCTTGGATTTAAGCTTAGAGAAGAGTTATTGATGTTCGGTTAAGAGTGCATGAGTTAATTCATCTTACAGAGGAAGATCCAGTTGTTTTGGTAGAGTTGACAATGTGTAGTGTGCGTCTATAATTATCTTATTGAACAGGTCCCAGAATGTGTTGCATGCATAATAGAGCCAAAAAAATGTTTATTGGAGTTTGTTATGATTTCTCTAATATGATTTCAAGGTGGTTCTAACAGGTTGACTTGATTATATCATTTAGAGGAAAGATATTTATAGGCATTCATTTGTGATTGTTGGAGTGTGGTTCATGGTTGATTAAGTAGAGCAGAGCAGAGTGTGCAAAGTGTTGAGCCATCAGAAGAAGGTCTATGTGACCAAGTAAAATACTTTTTCTATTCATTGGAACTGATCCGGATAGTAGGTCAAAGTGCAGTTCACCAAGATCCAAATATAGTGTGTATCTTTTATTCCAAAGGTTGTAGCCTTTGCCCATTTGAGCAATGAGCTCTTGGACAGTGCGTCCTCTCACCTAATAGGGACAATTGTAAAAGACTCCTAACAGGGTCCAACCCTTGACCAGGTCTACTATACTTAATATATTGTAAAGAAACTTCTAACAGGGTTAAGGATCTTCTAACAAGGATCATTATACACTAGTACATAATATAAGTGGGTATCAAGTCCCACTGGGGTTTTTACATATTTGGGTTTCCCCATAATCAAAATATTGGTGTTGTGTTCATGTGTTCTTTCATTGTGTTTATGCTTTATGTTTAAATATACTTAATTGGATAAAGAATTGAATCTTGTAGATAACTGATTCACCCCCCCCCCCCCCCCCCCCCCTTCTCAGTTATCTCTTGGGACTATTCCTAACATCAACCACCATTGTTTCTGAGAAACCAAACCTGGTAAGAATATTTTGCATCATAAAGTCCACTACAACTTTACTAGTTTCTTTTCAAGAAGGGATTGCTTCAACCCACTTTGTGAAGTAATCCTTTGCCACCTAAAAATAAGAGTGTCCATCACTAGACTTATTGGGAATCTCCCCAATAAAATCCATACCCCACTTCTGGAAAGGGGCTTATACTGCAACAGGTCTGAGAGGTAAATTACAATTGAATTTCATTTTTCCAGCAAACCTTTGATAGGGGTCACATCTTTTAAAAAATTGGTGGGTATCTTTGAAAAGTGTTGGCCACCAAAAACCTGATCTAATAATCTTGTGTGCTGAGGTATTTTCCATATAATGTCCCCCATAAACTCCATTGTGCATTTCATTTAGAAAGATTTTGGATTTGTCTTGATCTAAACATCTGAGAAAGATCCCCTCACTACTTCTCCACCACAACTCACCACCTATGATTGCATATTTCATGGAATGGAGCCTAATAGTCCTCTTTTTTTTGTCATCCATCCCAGGAGGTAGGATCATTGTTTGTAGGTACCCAACAATGTCCTTATACCATTCACAACAATCCATATTGCAAACAAAAGGTCTTTGTTCTTCTTCCAATATATTCATCTGATTTGCAGCCAAATTACTCTGGGCCATCAGCTTTGCAAGGCCCAACCCTCTCACCAGCTTTGTCATATGGATATAAATATTAAATTCTTGGATCCTATTGATCCATCTGCACCTCCTACTTGAAACATCCTGGTGGACCAAAATATCTTTGACTGCAGCACTTGGGAGATAAGCAATTACTGTAGCTGCCACCAAGTAGCATCTAAATGCTTTGATAGCCTTAACCAAAGCATATTCTTTCTTTTCAACAATGTCATAATTTAATTCAGCTACCTGTAAGGTTTTACTAAAAAAGGAAATAGGTTGCTCAAATCCTTCTGCATTCTTCTGTAGTAATACTGCTACAACAATGTGGGCGGATGCAAAAGAAAAAATTTGTAGGGGCTTATTGTAATCTGGTGTTTTCAAAACTGGGGCATTTTTAATAGCCTGTTTGATATTCTTGAAAGCCTCTATAGCCTCAGCATTCCACTCAACCTTTGCACCCTTCTTTAACATCCTTGATATTGGGATACTAATTTATGTAAAGTTTATAATGAATCTCCTCAAAAAATTCACTTGTCCTAAAAAAGATTGCACTCCTTTGATGTTCCTAGGCTAGGATAATTTATCAATAGCTTCAACCCTCTAAGGGTCTATTATCACCCCATCTTTTGAAACAATATTCCCTAGAAGTTTTCCTTCCACAACACCAAAGGCACATTTCTTTGGGTTTAAAGAAACCCCATACTCTAAAGCTCTAATAAAAATCTTTTCCAAATGTTGGCAATGTTGTTCCTCTTTGGCTGAAAATGTTGTAAGGTCATCCTGATACACTGTTGGTGTTTCAAAATGGCTTATGCTCTTAGGCTGCCAATATACCCTCAGACAGATTTTAGGAGTGGTTAATTCCAAAATGTAGTAGGATCTTAGGGTAATTGGACCAACTATAGGGACAAGACTGCCCTCTTCACTTCTGGCTCTACAAAACCAAGGTGGGTGCACCTAACTCAGTGAAAAATATACTTCACACACCAAAGATTAGGTTTGAATAACAGATTGATAGTAAGAAAGTACTAAATGCTAACCTCACATTCATTGACTCTCCATTACTATTGGGTAACACAACCACACAACCAAAGACTTAAAACTTAAAATGGTTCTTGATTTTAGGATTTGGAATGTAATAACTTCAATCAATGTATGTTAACAAGAGAAGTACTCATTTAGGCCAGTGCCTCATCCATTGGGCAAGATTTCTTAGACATAAAGACACACAAATTTGAGGATATCTGAGAATTCATAGCCATAAATACATTTATCCTAATCTTTACTGCTTACAAAACATCCTTACATAGACAAGGGCAAACTCATATCCCATTTAGAGCATTGTTTAATCCAGTCCTAGATTAGAACTCAAGAATGAAGATACATACATAAAAACAAAATGTAATGAGCTAGAAAACTCAAAGCTTACTTGACTTGACACAAAGGAGAGATAAGAATCAGATATTTATATTAAGTATGATGAATTTCTTCTGTGTATACAATCAATCAAAAGACACCCTGCTTGCAAACTATAGCTTAGACCTACAACTTTCTTCATTTATCAACAAACATTGAATCAAAAACTATTACAAAACCCTGGGACCAGAAACTTGGGACTGATTTTGAACTTCGAAACTGGAACCATTCCAAAATCCACAATTCAACATTATATATCCCTGGTTACCTTGGAATCCTAAACAAGTTAGGATGCAAAAAGCTACAGATAACCAGGGTAAGGGTTAGGGTTTCCACCCACCAAAACAATTCAAAAGATCAGAATTAAATACATTGGAGGGAAAACCAAGCAACCCTGAGCGATCAGACCTAAAAATCATTCTTCATTTATGGTGATTCTTTTGGAACTGTACTAAAAATCATGAAATTCTCTATAAAATCCATCTGATCAGACACCTACAACATGCCTAAAGCAAGTAAACCCACCCCCTCATGGTACAAAACTCTCTGCAAACAATCATTAGACTCACTAGACCGCACTGCAACAGTCGGCACCACCAAACTAATCAAATCTGGTTGCTAAAATATTCAATTTTGGTCCTTTCTATCGCTGGAAACCCCTTAAAAATTTGAATTTGAACTATAACGGTTACTTCCATGGCACCAGCAGCAAATCAGCGATCATTATTCAAACTGAGATCAATTTTAAGTCATGACCGTTTGATCTTGTCCCTTCACGGGCTTTATGACTTAACTCATTAGATAGCCTTGGGTTTACTCTTAGCGACTACGTGACAAGGCATTTCTATTCGTGAAATAAAAACTTAACCCATCGTTTAACTCTGTGAATAGGTGAATCAAAAGAAAATAATTCACCCCGGTCACATTTGGTGAACTGGCGACTGAAGACCTTTTCCAGTTCGTGGAATACCTTATCTCTCTGCCAGTTTATTTATCGACTACGCGAATGCCTATTCACTAAATCGCCAGTCAATTTGGAGCACTGCCACCTTTCTTCATGAATGAGCGAAGCCTTTGAAAATTTGTCAGGCCGCTAAACACTTTATCAGAACTGCTAAGACCTTTAGACCAAAACTTGGGCCCGCCTTTAATAAAATCAACGGCTGTCTTAAGTTCGCATGGAGCCTAAAGATTCTATCAGAACTTAATACAACTGTTAGATTAACCTTTTACCTCCACTCTGCAAATCCTCTGACAGGAAATTAAAACAACAGTTGACTGATAATCTCATGTGTCAGAACAAACCCCTCAGATCATGCACTGACCGTCGATGCTCTGCAAGTGTCAGAATCCACTGATCCTCAAAAAACCTGGCCTCATTGATAATATGTCCAGTCATTATTATGTGGACCAATCACAGATCACCAACTGGGCCAACATGTCATTTTGGACCCACCGATCTGAAGCACTTATGCCATAAAGGAGAATCAATGGCCGCCTTAAGTTCGCAAGCCTCTGACACAGTCTATGAGAAGATACACCCACCATCGGATTGAGATGTAACATGATGTTGGGCCCGTAGACTAAGCGAACATGCAATCAAATGAATGACAAACCGCCATGCCAAGTCACTAACTATGAAGGGCTAAGCCGCCAGGAACACGAGAATACGCGACCACTGCAGTCGTGTAAACGCTGAAAAGAAAAGCTAACCGACGGAGGACTTGGAGAACTAGCGACAAACATACATTCGCTAGTTCATTGAATAACATAAAGGGCATGGAACATTGCTAAGCAATTCAGTGGAGACCAAGAGAGAAAAAGGTCACGTGCAAAAAGGAAGGACTAAGTGGCCCGAAAAGGTAATGAAGAAATAGAACATGTTGAGACCGACTTAGGGTTTTTACATGCAACGGCTAGACTTTTTCAAATTTTCATCTAGGGTTTGAGCCAGAGACCTAAAAACAACTACAGAGGCCAGGAAAAAGGGTATGCAACCATGAAAATTTTACAAGTGCTAACATACACCACAATAAATCTGTCAATAAAATATGAAAAAGCTACATCCATAGCTCTCTGGAAAGTGGCACCAGCCTTAGTTAATCCAAAGGGCATTCTTACATACATATATGTCCCCAAGGGGTAGTAAATGTAGTCTTGAATTGTTCTGATTCCTTGACCATGACCTGACTACATCCAGAGAAGCCATCCATCATGGACATCAACTCTGATCTAGTCAGCCTTTGCAACATATTTTCCATATTAGGTAAACCATAATTGTCTTTTAAGGAATTTATGTTCAAGTTCCTGAAATCAATACAAAGTCTAATATCACCATTCTTTTTTTTTATAGGAACCAAATTTGAGACCCAAGTGGAATGCCTAATAGGATTAATTATCCCATCATCTATCATTTTCTTAAGCCCCCCTTGCATCTTGGGTGCCAAAGTAGGATTAACAGGTCTCAACTTTTGTCTAAAATGTTTAGTACCCTCTTTCAATGGGATTTCATGTTGAACCAAGTCCTCTTTGTAAGCCTTGAGGTCTTCATAAGACCATGCAAAAACATGTCTAAACCTCTTGAGGTGATCAATCAAATTTTTTCTAATTCCTGGGGACAAACTCTTACCAATGTAAACCTTCTTAGGAATCAATCTTGTTCCCAAATTGATTTCCTCAAGATCATTTGATTTATCAGTATTAGTTGAGAAAACTTTTTCTTTGTTGTCAAATGCCCTCTCAAGAGCAACTAATCCCTTAGGGACTCTATTTGATTTCAATTGCAACACTTCCTTCCCAAAAACAACTTCTTTACCATTTACTATATCAACATAAGCACTAAAATCCATCTCTTTGTCACCAAAATGAGATTCACATTGCAATAATCTCAAAATGTCCTGGTCATCAGAGAAAACCTACCAGTTCTCAACATTGTCAGGGATAGAAGGTCTAGATTGAACCTCTATATTAGACATATCTGCAAATGTAACATCTTTTGGCCTTAGAGCCACATTAGCTAATAAATCAACCATTCTATTTTGACTTCTTTCCACCCAACAAATTGTTAAAGCATTGAAGCTTTCAATTTCATCCCACACTGCATTTCTATACTATTTTAATTTCTGATTTTTTGATGCATACTTTGATCTAACTTGGGAAACTATTAACTCAGAATCACCCACCACTTTTAAGCACTTTATGCCATGTCTTGATGCTAAACTTAGGCCAATTAACAAAGCCTCATACTTTGCAACATTATTTGTACATGAGAACAACAAAGTGAATGAGAATTTGAAAGTTTTACCATTTGGGGATATGATCAATATTCCAGCTCCAGATCCCTCCTTTGAGCTTGCTCCATCAAAGTACATAGTCCATAAATTGTCAAGATTAGTCCATTCCTCCTAGACACTTGATACAAGGGCAGATTCAACCCCTTCCTCTATTTCCTTATCTTGGACTTTGAAATCATTAATGTCAGTATCTAAAAAATAGTTCATGGTGTCCTCTTCTTCCTCAATCATGTGTGGAGTTCTAGGTTCCCTAGTAACTTTTATATTTTGTCCTTCAAAGTTAAAGGTAGAAAATGATAAATCACATTGGATGCTGCCTCCCATAGAAGCACTCCACTTTCTTTACAATAACATCCCATATCGAGGAGGGATATCAACTACCAAGACACTCATGGTCAATTGTTTACCAGGGTATGTTGCCAACTTATAAGGTAAAGCCTTGATAGTACCCACAACTGGAACTTCCCTTGAGTCCATAGCCTGACATCTCCCATGTGGAGTAACCACCTTCATCCCTAGTGACTTCATAACTTCCATGGGCATAACAGTGTTTGATGCTCTTGAATCAATCATACAATTTTTTAGCAGCTTTCCATTTATTAGCAAGGTTAAAAAGAAAGGATCAACTGTTCCTGCCGAGGTACTAACAACATTTGTGTCCAAATAAATTTGAGGAATTTTAGAGATAATTTCTTCATTATGACTCTCATTTTCATCATTCAAAGCTGCTACTTGCTTATCAATCCTTTCTGTCTTTTGGGTATCTATGGATACTACACCATTCACTCAATTTAGAGCCTTTTCTTTATGTTCCTCTGTCCTCATCATCTCCAGTAAAGGAACCTTAATAGTAATCTATGATAGTAACTTGCTCATATCAATTGGAACATATTTTGAATCAAACACATCCTATTTCATACTTGCAGTCTCTTTGTCATCATTCTGTGTGAATGGATTTGGGGGTTCCTTAGTTTGGATTTTAACCTTCTTCTGTAAAGGGGGAACAACCTCCTCTAAGGGTTTATTCCTTACTTTATAAACAATGTTAGGTTTAACATTTTTCTTCACTTTGACCTTGCTAACATTATCAGCCTCCTTTTTCTTGTTTTGGGGTGCCTTAGCATCTTTTTCTATTTTTTTAATAAAAATACCAGTAGGCTTCTGATTTGGGTCACCTATTACTCTATTTCTTAGATTGTAACTTGTCTTAGCCCAAGTAACCATGTATGCGGTTATCAAAGCAATTTCCTCTTTAGATGGCCTTCTTAAAACAATTGTCTCTTCATTTTTTAAAGCATTGCACTGGACATTATCTAACTTATCATCTTCCTCATCTGAAAAAACTTGTTGATGATATGATTCATTTCTAACCTGAGAATTTGAAACATCTTGATTCTCATCTTCCTCAGTAGAATCAATTTCATCCCAAAGGTGGGAGGAAGTCATACCACATCCTTGGTCATCATAGGGTTCCTCCTCATTACATTCTTGTTCTTCTTGTGTAGAGACACTTTGGGATATGACACAATAGTAAGGATCATGTGGTGATTGACACACAATACACCATGGGACATCTTCAACCATATTCATTGAATTCCTTTGCAATGGATCAAGGGTCCTGCCATTTGGTTTATCCTTTCTTTCTGGGAGTATAGGTTTCCCATCTTTCCATTGAGTATTCTAAGGATAATTCTGCATCCTTGGCAACTTGCTAAAATTGTTAAAGGTAGGCTTGTCATTACCTGCAACCCTATTGCTTTTTTTTTCACCAGGCTTCAAATCCTTTATAGCTTTCAAAATTTGCTTTAAACTATCATCATCCTTTGGTTTTTCACTTGTAGGCTTTCCTAGTTCCTTTATGTTTAACATCTGTGACTTGTTATCATCTCTTCTTCCTAATTTCCCTAAGATTATATGGTTACTCTCTATGTTTATAGCCAACTTATAAGCTTCTGCAAGATTACTTAGATTCTTATCTCTTAAAAGGTATCCCATCTTAGAATCAAAGGCATTTAAATAAGTGACAAGATAGACCCTATCATCCAATCTAATGACTTGCAAGAGCTTATGCATGGCCTTTTGAAATTTGATATTAAATTCAATAACATCCTCATTGAATTTTTTTTTAATGTTATTAAATTCATTTAACATAAAGCCCTCATTTGTCTTATCACCATATTGTTCTTTGAAACAATGTTTGAGCTGATCCCATGAACCTATGCTACCATGTGGTAAGGCCCTAAACCAATCCCTTGAATCTTCAGTTAAGGATTGCACAAACAACTTCATTATTACATCATCTGGCACAATGTTGTAATCATCTATTACATCAATGAACTTCTTTAAGTGTTCCTCACATATGATAATATTACTACCAGTGAACTTTGGGAGCATCTTTCTAATCTCCTCAGGGATAGGGTTAGGGTATCTGGGAATGCCAGTAAAAACCAACTGTTTACATCTTTCATGAATAGGCCCTACATTAGACAAACCAACACCCTGGGATGTTGATGCATTAGTGTTTGACACAGTAGAAATATTGATTCCACCTGGTGGAGGAATACTTGTTACCTGGTTTGCAATATTAGTGGCATTCCCTCCTTGTGTCAAAAAAGAGGTAGCAACATTAGTAGGTCCAGTAGATCGTTTGAGAAAATCTATCTTCTTTCTCATTTCTAGAGCTGTAGCTTCCAATTCTGTATTTTCCAACTCCCTAGCTAGCAACTCTTTTTCCCTCTTAGCCTTTTCAAGGTCAACCTCCAACCTTGAAGCCTGGTCTATGGGGTCTTTAGGGCCTAGGGGTTCATTAATTGAAACTCCTACAACCTTTTTTTTACCTCTATCCTTGGGGTTCCTTATCTTAAAAATCTCTTGGATAATGGTTTCTCCCTCATTTGTTTAGGCATAGGAACATAATTTATTTCTTCTAGGTCTAACAATTGTCTTTTTAACTATTCGGCTCTTATCATAGCATGTCTGATTTTTTCTTCCTTTTCCTTTTCTCTTTTTTGCCTAATAGTTGCTTGCTCATGAATCTTCCTTTCTAATTCATATAATTCTTCAAAAATTTCCTCAAAATATGGTAAGGTTGTTTCAGATTCTGCCTGGTGTTCTTCTTGCTGATCTTGGGATTCATGGAGACCTTGGGGTAATGAAGAACCAAGGGTGAAAGGAGGGACAAAATCTTGTGTGTTTATACTTTTTCTTCTAGACCTCCTCTCTACTCCATGTTGTTTATTAGGGACTATTTTCTTGTTATATTGTAATTTCTCACCCTCTCTCTCTAAAGGAGAATAATAGTCCTCATATTGGTTCAAACCTAAGTCAACAACCTCTTCATACTCTGAGGAATTTCCTTCCTGGCTAGGACGAGCAAGACTTTCCTATCTTGAATTTCCCTTCTGCTTCCATGTGAAGGACATATCATTAGTACTCTTCTCTCTTCTATTTTGACCACATCTGGATGTGGTTGGAAGTTCACCTTCCAAAATTTCCTCTAGATGTTCTTTTCTCCAGGACCTTGTATTCTTGAAACTCATTGTAATAAAATGATTTTTTAATTAGCACTAGTACAGAGATCTCTTCGAGTCGCCACCCAAATAAAATGGGATTCTTTTTAAGATATTTCTCTTGTGATCAAGGCAAACAGTAAGAAAGAGTAGGCAATTTTCAGAGAAAAAGAAGCAACTCTGTGTGTTTAATGGTAACTAACTGGCTTTAAAATAAGCGGGCCAAGAGTCTAGCTCAACTTATACCTGTGTTATTTGACACAAATTCTATATTTTCCCCAGCAGAGTCACCATTTTGTTGGTTCTTGAAAATATTTTACACTGCATGAGACACCAATATACCTAAGACTGATTTTAAGGAGAGGTTAGTTCCAAATATGAGAAATATGTAGGTAACTAGACCAACTATAGGGATAAGACTGCCCTCTTCACTTCTGGCTCTGCAAAACCAAGGTGGGTACACCTGATCCAATAGATATAATTTTGTTCCCAACTTGATATTGGATCTAACAACAGATATCAGTGAGAAAGTACTAAATAACAACCTATTATTTATTGACTCTCCATCATTGGGTAGGACAACTATTTTTGAAGCAAATGAAATTAAATGACTGGTTTTTTTTTTTTTTTTTTCTCACTGTAATGATTTTAATCATTCCTCATAAAATAAAGATGCATTGACACAGGCCAGTGCCTTATCCATTGGGCAAATAACACCAGAAAATAGAGCAAATACAAAGATCCTTGAAGAACTTAGCTCATGAACATAGATACAAACACTCCAACTCTTTCCTACTTGCCAACAATCCTTATGCAAATCAAATGAACATGTATCCAACTTTGTCCAATATTTAATCTAACCCTAGATCAGAACTCAAAGAAAAAAATACATACACATAAGTCTGTGATAGACTCAAAAAATTCATAGATTTGACACAAAGGAGAGGTAAATACCTAAGATTTATATTAAGTATAACCTTTTGATCGTTTGTATATAATATACACTGAGTAGCAAGCATGTAGATAACAGTATCAACCTGTGTTTTTTCTCTATTACTGTTAGGAATGAATGCTGAATGTTTGGCAGCCATTTTGTAGTAGTTGTTGTTGCATTCATGACTATGATTGTCATTGATGTCAACATAGTGATCTACCAGAGACTTGCATAAAAGCAGACAGTGTTTGGATTAACGCCTATGGGATATTGCAGTTGGAGGTATGCGATGTTGAGGATATACTCTTTGATATGTTATATGTTTATGGTTAAGAGTGCAAACAATAATTCATTTATTCATGGAAGTTATGAGCATTTTGGTGGAAGTAGAATCCAGACAGTGTTCCTGAGTAGCGGTTTGTGGAAATCCGATGATATCTCCTAATCGGGATGGAATTTGGTTTTGTGCAGTTAAAGGGAAGTTAAAGACACATTAATAGTGACGTGGATGACAATGCAAACTTCGAGGTTGCATGAGTGAAGAATTATTGTAATTGGAAGCTGATAGTTTTGTGTAATTTTGATGTAGGGTGAACCCACAATAGTGGGTTACACTTTTTAGCCTGAATGAACACTGAACTCTATATTTTGAGAAAAAATTTCAGATTTGGATGCATATTGCCGTTGAACCGCTCAAAATCGGAGGATGAAGTAAATTAGAGTCTTTTAGGATTTTCTGTCTAGATTCTATATATATATATATATATATATATATATATATATATATATATATATATATATATATATATATATATATATATATATATATATATATATATATATATATATATATATATATATATATATATATATATATATATATATCTATCTATCTATCTATCTATATATCTATATATATATATATATTTTTTGAATTTATTTGAATACTTTTTTCTTTTTCCCACGAAAACTTGTATGGTGCTGAAAATGTCATTTTCAAATAGTAACATTGTTTTCATAGAGCAAAATTTTTTTTGTAAAATAAATATGGATGTAATTCTTTCGAATTTAGTTTTTTAACATCCATACAGAGGGCATGAAATTGGTTTGATGACATTATCACTATTATTGCATATTTTATTAACGTTTGAAGTTGACTAAACCAAAATTTTGACCTACCTTGACTACATAGCTTATAACTTATTGTGTATTTATCGAATTTTAATTATTATTTTTTTAATAGAAAGTAGACTCGAATATGGAGGGCACTGTTATTTTTATAAAAAAAAATTCCTTGTTTTACTATTTTTCGTTGAACGTCAAACTCAGAGGTTTATATTTGATAAAAAAGGGTGACCCCACAATAGTGGGTTACACTTTTTTAGAGATGCTGATTTTTGTTGAAATAACACATTTTTAATAAAATATGATGATTTAAGCCTTTAGAGGTTCCATTTGAAGGATTTAATTACAAATGGTTAGCTCAAAGCCTCTTAGATAAAAAAAACATTGATATAACATCTATACTCATTCATACCTATAATGGAGTCTCCTTTGCACCTATTAAAATGCTGACAAAAAATCACTTCAAATTTATCTTTTGGAAAATCAAATGAATCCATTTGACATAACTATCTATGTAGTAAGGTACTACTGAGAAAAATCTTTCCAATGATTATAATGTTAATACATATTAATTTTATTATGACTTTGTATTTTTAGTTTTACTAAACATAGATATTTCACCATATGTCTACCTCTATGTTTCACACTTATGGAAAAATAAGAAATGAGAGAAAAAAAATTCTAAAAAATATCTATGCCCTAGGTATTGAAGTTATCTTTCTATCAAAAAAAAAAAAAATGAAATTGGAAAAATACACGACAAGTTATAAGCTATGTAGTCAAGATATGTCAAAATTATGGTTTAGTCAACTTCAAACATTAATAAAATATGAAATAATCATGATAATGTCATAAAACCAATTGCATGCCCTCCGTATGGATGTTAAAAAACTAAATTCGA
The DNA here is from genome assembly GCA_027943335.1 of Chamaecyparis obtusa. Lineage (NCBI taxonomy): Eukaryota > Viridiplantae > Streptophyta > Pinopsida > Cupressales > Cupressaceae > Chamaecyparis > Chamaecyparis obtusa. Next base: position 475,491 of record BSBK01000119.1, on the reverse strand, counting down.
AAGAATCACATTGATATCTATTTTTTTTAAAAAGGTATGCTCTATGAAAACAATGTAACTCTTTGAAAATGACATTTTCAGCAACATACCAGTTTTTGTGGGAGAAAGAAAAAACCATTCAAATCAATTAAAAAATAAAAATAAAAAATATATTTAAAATCTAGACAAAAAATCCTAAAAGACTCCAATTTACTTCATCTTCTTATTTCAAACATTTTAATGACAATATGCATCCAAATCTGAATTTGTTTTTCAAAATGTAGAGTTCAGTGTCCGTTCAAGCAAAAAAGTGTAACCTGCTATTATGGGTTCACCCAAAACCTACATTCATTTAACATCAAAAATCATACACATAATAAATTTAAAAATAGTCAAATATATAATCATTAGAAAGCTAGTTCCATGTACTTGTTGTATGCAAAAGGACATCTTTTTATTCATCCATTTGATCAGCGTGCTTGAGGCCTGAAGCCATGAAATTCTCAGAATTTCTTGAAAACTTGAAACCATCTCCCATTTTAGGCACTTTCGATACAAAGTACTTTCAATCGAAAGTACTGACTTTTGATCGAAAGTACTTTCTATCAAAAGTACTTTGGCAAAAAATGAAAAATTTAGTCAATACTAAGGGACTTTCGATTGAAAGTCATCTAGTTTCGATCGAAAGTCAAGTCATTACTAAGGGATTTCCGCAAAAAAAAATCCTAACTAATGACTTTTGTTCGAAAGTCATTATTAAGGGACTTTCGATTGAAAGTTCCTTAGTAACTTTCAATCGAAAGTTACTAAGCACTTTCGATCGAAAGTCCTATGTGTAAGGACTTTTGATAGTAAGTTTAGTACTTATGATCGAAAGTGCAAGCGAGTTTCTATCAAAAGTTGGTAAATAATATTTTGCTGAAAATGCTTTTCGGGACGAATTCCTTCCTTCGAAAAATTGTAACCCAGTATTGTGGGTTCACCCTATAGCATGTGGAAACTTTTATTTTGTAATTGTATGCTGACTCATTTTTAATTACTTGAGTGTGGTATAAAGGAAGGAATGTTTTTCCTTGTTTTAATATGGTTGGATGTGATGATGTATGCATGAAGTGAAGAAAAGAGCTAATGAATTGTGAAAGCGAAATTGTGAAGGAAGACATGCAAAGTACAGAGATCTGATATTGAGATCTGGTGAAGCAGTGAGTGCGGTTTGGAACAGTGAGAGAGGAGGTAACATATTTTCTATTATTCTATTGAGTAATACAAAGATCAGTTGGACAGTGTGTTCAGTGATCTTACCTTGTAGCTGTTTGAGCAGTGGGTCCTTCTGTCTTCCATAACTCTTAACAGGGTTAGAATCTTTTAACAGGGATTCAAAATCTCTTAACAGGGATTCATATGTACTGAATGTATTTCATAAGACTCCTAACAAAGTCCATCCTTTCATAAGGAATATTTATATTAGTGCATCTTTTGTGGGCATCATTCCCACCGGGGTTTACTCTTTGATCAAGAGGTTCCCTTATTAACATATCTTGTGTCATTGTGTTATTGTGTATGAATATCTTTGTATGGTTGGTAATTATATTGCTTACATGGTTTAATGTTGTTGAAGTTGATAAAAGTTATAATTATCAGATAACTGATTCACCCCCCCCTCTCAGTTATCTTGGTGGACTTTACTTTCTAACAATTAGTATCAGAGCGACAGGTCCTTGAAAAATAAGTTTAACAACTTGAGGAGATCCATGGTGAATTTCAGAAAAGAAAGCCCTAAGTTTGATGGAGTAAATTTTGACAGCTGGAAAGAAAAGATGAAGACACACCTACTATGTTTAGGACCAGGTTATTGGTTGATTACAAAGAATGATAAGACTATCATTGAAGAGGACAATCTTGAAACATGTACTAGTGATGAGAGAGATCTATTCATGTGTAACATACTTGCAAGAGAAGCACTTTTGACAGCCCTTCCGGAGAATGAGTACAGTCAAGTAAAATGTTTGAAAAAGTCTTATGAAAATTGGAAAGATTTACACTCTACTTTTGAAGGTGATGAACATGGAAAGAAAGTTAGATTACATAAATGGATATGTGCATTTGAAGATATAATAATGATGGAAGATGAATTTGTTAGAAGCTATATTGGTAGAATGTTAGAAATTGTTATAGGCATAAAATCTTGTGGAGGAACAAAGGCAGAGAATGAAGTGATATGGAAAATTCTGAGGACATTGACTCATGTATTTAAGTAGACAACACAAATGATTGAACAAGTTATACCTTGTACTACAAACTTTACAAGAGAGACTCTTCTTGGAAGATTGGAAGCAACAGAGATGAACCTGAGGTTATCAGGAGACTTGCCTAGAATGGAGATAACATTCAGTGCTCTTAGTGTTTGCCCTACTTTGTCAAGAAGCATCAGTATGAGCGGTGATTATGCTGGCAACAACAGATCTAGAAATGAAGAAGATAGGAAGATTGAAGAAGGTATTGCCTTTCTTGTGAAGAGAGAACCAGACGGTAAGAAAAATTTTTAATGTTGGACTTGTCAAGAATATGGTCATTTTGCATCTAAGTGTCCTAAGAGAGTTAAAAAGTACAGAAACAATTTCAAACCTAGAAGATCTAAGGAATGTTATTATGCTAATGATGAAGATCTTGAAACTAGTATAGAGAGAACTCTAAGTGAAAGTGATACTAAGAATAATGATGACATATGATTTGTAGCAATTAAAGAAGAGAATCTTGAAATTGATGTTAAGGAAGAAAAAGCCTTAGTTTCTCAAGTTGAAAAGAAAGCTGATTAGATTATAGATAGTGGTTGTTCACATCATATTACTAGAGACATGAAAAAGTTCATAAAGTTTAACGATTATGATGGAGGAGTTGTTAGAGTTGGAAACAATGCACCTTTATTGATTAAAGGTATAGGATCTATTAATCTTGATGGAAAGACTAATACTGATGATGTTTATTTTGTGGATGGATTGAAACATAATCTTTTAAGTGTTGGACAATTAGTTGAAAAGGGATATCAAGTTTGGTTTACTGAGAAAACTTGTGTGATAAAGGATAAAGATGGAAATCTGATTGGAACTGGATCTAGAACTAGAGGTAATGTATTTCAGTTGAATCCTACTAAGATGACATGTTTGATTACTAAGATTGATGATAGTTGGTTATGGCATAGAAGGTTTTGTCATATAAACTTTGACAACATTGTGAAAGTGAGTACTACACTTTCAGTAAGGGATTTGCCTAAAATTATGAAGCCTACTAACATGATTTACAAAGAGTGTGTGATGGCTAAACAGAAGAGAAGTTCTTTTCCCAGTAAGAAGTTTACATCTGTAGAAAAGTTGGAGATTGTTCATAAATATTTGAGCGGTCCTACTAAGACTAGAGGATTCTATGGAGAAAGGTATTTTATGATTCTTGTTGATGATTTTACACAAATGATGTGGATTGCATTTCTTAAAGAAAAGTCTGAAGCATTTGATAAGTTTAAGATTGTTAAGAATAAAGTTGAGAATGAATCTAGAATGAAGATTAAATGTTTGAGATCTAATAGAGGTGGAAAATTTACTTCTAAAGAGTTTAACACCTTTTGTGAAGAAAATGACATTAAGAGATAGTTTTCAGCCCCTAGGACACCTGAACAAAATGGTATTGCAGAAAGAAGAAACATATCAATAACTGAAGCAACAAGAGCTATGTTATTTGAGAATGATTTGGCGAAGATATTCTGGAGAGAAGCAGTGAACACAGTAGTGTATACAATGAACATAATACAAATTAGAGCAGACATAGACAAGACACCCTATGAATTATGGTTTGGACATGCACCCTCAGTTAAGTATTTTAGAATTTTTGGAAGTAAATGTTATATAAAGAGATGATGATATTGGAAAGTTTGATCCTAGAAGTGATGAAGGTATATTTCTTGGATATTCCTTGAAAAGAAAAGCCTATAGATGTTACAATAAAAGAACTAAGACTATTATTGAAAGTGCAAATGTTAAAGTTGATGAAAAGTTCAAAATTTAGGAAAGAATGCTTGATTATGAATTAGATGAAGAAGCTCATCCTAAACCTAACACTGGAACTACTAAATTATTTTATGAGACTGACAGTGATTTGTTGAATGAAAGCCATAGTGAAGTCATTAAAGAACCTACACCTGAAGTGAGATCTGAGACAGTGACACCTAACAAGAATTTATGAAGAAATCATCCTTTTGGGCAAATTATTGGAAGCATTAAAAGAGGAGTTCTAACTCAGAATAAGGTACAAGAACAGTTATGTTTGATTTCTCAAATTGAACCTAAAACTACTAGTGAAGCTTGTGAAGATTAAAGTTGGATTAATGCTATGAAAGAAGAACTAGATCAGATTGAAAAGAACAAGACATGGGAATTGGTCCCTAGACCTACAGACAAGAATGTTATTGGAACTAAATGGGTATTCAGAAACAAGATGAATGAACAAGGAGAAGTAGTAAGAACAAGGAAAGATTGGTATGTAAGGGATACTCACAGCAAGAAGGAATTGACTATGAAGAAACCTTTGCACCTGTAGCAAGAATTGAAGCAGTAAGAATGTTTTTGGCTTATGCAGCTTATAAGAAATTCAAAGTATATCAGATGGATGTAAAGTCAGCATTTTTGAATGGAGAATTGGAAGAAGTCTACATTGAGCAGCCTAAAGGTTTTCCTTTGACTCAAGAAGGAGACATGGTATGTAAACTGAAGAAAGCCTTATATGGATTAAAGCAAGCACCTAAAACTTGGTATGCAAGACTGGACAAGTATTTGTTAAAGTTGGGATTTAAAAAAGGAACAACTAATAGCAACCTGTACACAAAAGAAATTGAAAATGGTTTGTTGGTTATAGTTATTTTTGTTGATGACATTATTTTTGGAGGAGAAGATGAAGCTAGTGACAAATTTGTTGATGAAATGAAGATTGAATTTGAAATGAGTATGATTGGTGAAATGAAATACTTTTTGGGATTACAGATAACACCGAACAATGATGGTATCTTTGTAAGTCAGACAAAGTATCTGAATGACTTGTTGAAAATATTTGGAATGGAGAACTATAAACCAGTTGGAATACCTATGGTAATTGGACATAAATTATCTAGCACAGATGAAACACCGACAGTTGAGCAGTTGAAATACAGATCTATGATTGGAGGATTGCAGTACTTGACTCATACAAGACCTGATATAGCACATTCAGTTGGAATTGTAGCAAGATTTCAAGCTGAACCTAGAGAATCACATTATGCAGCAGTAAAGAGGATATTAAGATATTTAAGAGGCACAATGGACTATGGATTATGGTATGAAAAATCTTATGATTTTACCCTATGTGCATATACAGATGCTGATTGGGGAGGCAGTGTTGATGATAAGAAAAGCACCAGTGGAGGAGCATTTTTCCTTGGAGGAATATTGGTTTCTTGGCTAAGCAAGACGTAGAATTGTATCTCACAAAGCACAGCAAAAGCAGAATATGTAGCAATAGCAAACAATTGTAACCAGATAATTTGGATGAAGCAAATGCTGAAGGATATTAGAATAAAGTTTGTTGAACATGTTGTCATACATTGTGACAACACCATCATAGTTAGTATGTCTAAGAACCCTATATTACATTCTAAGACAAAACATATAGAGATTAAGTATCATGTAGTAAGAGAGAAAGTTGTTGAGAAAGAAGTCAGACTTGAGTACATAAGTACAAAGGAGCAGATAGAAGACATATTTACAAAGCCTTTGCCTAAGGATACATTTGAGTATTTGAGAGGTATGCTTGGGGTTATGCCCCAGCCTACTTTTTTGAAGTGATGTAGTTGGTTGCATCTGTCCAGTGGTATATGAGCCTTATCTTTCTTTTGGACTGGATGTTGGTACTTTCTCTATGGGGGAGTATGTGTATCTGAGCTGAGTCATGAGGACTCTAGTGAATGTATTTTTTGAATAGTGTCTTTTGACATTGGAGTTGTTGTTGTCATAATGATGAGATTTCTATCATTGATGTCAATGGGGGAGAAGTGTACATGAAAAAACCATTTGTACTATCTGAATAGGAAAACAAAGCAAGATTTGATTGATGAAGAGGACTTGAAATATTTTTTCTAGAGCAGCAATATTGCAGTATTGGATTTTTGGAACATTGGATGTTTTTTCATCTATGTTGCCATCAATGCCAATGGGGAAGATTGTTAGGAATGAATGATGAATGTTTGGCAGCCATTCTGTAGCAGTTGTTGTTGCATTCATGACTATGATTGTCATTGATGTCAACATAGTGATCTACTAGAGACTTGCAGAGAAGTAGACAGTGTTTGGATTAGCGCACGTGGGATATTGCAGTTGGAGCTATGGGATGTTGAGGATATACTCTTTGATATGTTATATGTTTATGGTTAATAGCGTAGATAGTAATTCATTTATTCATGGAAGTTATGAGCATTTTGGTGGAAACAGTATTCAGGTAGTGTTCTTCAGTAGCAGTTTGTGGAAATCGGATGATATCTCCTAATCGGGATGGAATCTAGTTTTGCATAGTTAAATTGAAGTTGAAGACACATTGATAGTGACTTGGATGATAGCACAAACTTTGAGGTTGCACGAGTGAAGAATTATTGTAATTGGAAGCTGACAGTTTTGTGTAATTTTCATGTAGCGTGTGGAAACTTTTATTTTGTAATTGTATGCCGACTCATTTGTAATTACTTGAGTGTGGTACAAAGGAAGGAATGTTTTTCCTTATTTTAATATGGTTGGATGTGATGATGTATGCATGAAATGAAGAAAACAACTAATGAATTATGAAAGTGAAATTGTGAAGGAAGACATGCGAAGTACAAAGATATGATATTGAGATCTGGTGAAGCAATGAGTGTTGTTTGGTAGAGTAAGAGAGGAGGTAACATATTTTCTATTATTCTATTGAGTAATACAAATATCAGTTGGATAGTGTGTTCAGAGATCTTACCTTGAAGCTGTTTGGGTAGTGGGTCCTTTTGTCTTCTATAACTCTTAACAGGGTTAGAATCTTTTAACAAGGATTCAAAATCTCCTAACAGGGATTCATATGTACTGAATGTATTTCATAAGACTCCTAACAGAGTCCATCCTTTCACAAGGAATATTCATATTAGTGCATCTTTTGTGGGCATCATTCCCATCGGGGTTTACTCTTTGATCAAGAGGTTCCCTAGTCAACATATCTTGTGTCATTGTGTTATTGTGTATGAATATCTTTGTATGGTTGGTAATTATATTGCTTACATGGTTTAATGTTGTTGAAGTTGATAAAAGTTATAATTATCAGATAACTAATTCACCCCCCCCTCTCAGTTATCTTGGTGGACTTTACTTTCTAACAATTACTTGACAAGAAATCATACAAAATATTACAATCCTCGACTGAGGGTTAGAGTTCCAAAATTTCTATCTTCTCAACACCTAAGACTCTCAATTTCTAATATGATCGTGGAAAATCCTTTTATATACAAGAATATGCAACAAGCCATCGATCATATTAGGGTTTAAAAAATTTTACCCTAAAACTTTACAACAACCCTACTGGGTTTACAATAAATGCCTCGATCAAATCCTTGGACTGATATTTTGTAAGCGAGCCACCTTACTTTATGTCTTCAATCTTGTCCTCGATCTCTTCAAACAAATCTGATCTCCATTTCTTCGTAGTTGTTCCTGCAATAAATATACTTTACATCTCAGCCACCTTAAAACAAAAAAGTCACAATCCTTGTTTGGCTCAAGAAGTAGATGGAGCATCTGGCTTTTTAGCATAAGGAATGTACTGGTACCTCCATCTATTGAATACCTCTTTACTTGGGAACACAAAATTTACAAATTCAACTTTTCTGCTAGACAATTATTCTGACTTGTTCTCCATTTGACTGATCTCACGTCGAATAAAGTCAAACTTGGACTTGGCAGATATTAATGTTTCAATAGTGTGTATGAAAAACAAAGTATTTTCCAAAGTTAAAATGCTAGTCTTCCTAGCAGAAAAATCATCATCCATTCTTTCTCTCCATTTGAATAACTCCTTAAGCTCACCATTTTTCTTGAAAACTCTTGGAATTAGGTCACAACAAGGGAGTTTCAATTCTCTCTTCAACATATTGGATTTCCTTTCAAAATCATCCAAAATTATATTGTATTCAACAAGCCTTTTTACAAATTGATGTACTGGTTTGATCAATGGATCAGGATCAACTTGGCCCTTAGATAGAAAGTGAAATAATGTCATATTTGGGGATCTTTCAACCCACTTATTCAAAATTGGACCCAACTCGTCCCTATGTCTATTGAAAGATGTGAGCAATATTTGCAGTCTCCTAGCATGATCAAACAAGATTGTAGGATTCAAATTAGAAGAAAATTGCATTACAGCCTCAGTAACCTCTTCTTCATATCTTTTATCCATAAGGCATTTAGCCTCTATATAATCATCCCTTTTCTTCTTCATCTCAACTCTACTTTCTTTCATTTTATTTGTTTCCTCAAGTAATTGTTGCTTTTCCCAACTAATTCTGGCATCTATATTTGTTTCTGGGAAAGGAGATGGTGGAAACTCAATAATTGGGCCAGAAGAAGAAGCCACCATAGGCCTGTCAGCAATCATCAACTGAGGTGATCTTTGATCCTGGGGTCCTGACAACTATGTAATCAGTTTGTCCTTCTGGATCAACTCTATTTTCAACTCATTGTAAGATTTAAGGATAGTTTCAAACTTAATCCTTAATTCCTCTTTTTCCTGTGCATCCTTCTCTGCTACCTTCAAATTGAATTTAGCCATCTCCAAGATAATATTTGAGGCTTCTACACCCAAAGTCTCACCAAATCTTTGCACCAACAAGATCTGAGAATATTCTGAAGAGAGAACCTCCCTTTTCCCTTTATTTTCTTCCCTCTTTGGGGACCACATGACCAAAGCTACATGGTCATCAGAAAAAGCCACACCTCTAGTAGCTTTTTTAGCCTGTTCTGTAGTAGAGAGAATGGTAACTTTACTCTTCCTGAATGAATAAAAAAAATTTGCATCAACAGTATCCCATTCAGGGAGAATTAATACTCCTGTAGTATGAATCATGGCTCTTCCTTCCTCCGGGGTTATCTTCTCAAATTTCTTCATCATTTCCATCTTTGTTTCATTTTCAATTTCAGTTATATCCCTATCAGGGAATTCTTCCTTCTTCTTCTCACAAATTTCCTTATATTGATTTATTTTCATCCTCCATAAAAACTAAAGGAATGCCCTAGTCCTAACAAAATTGTCATATGAAATAAAAGAGTCACTGGCCTGTTTCAAAATTGGGTCTATCTCTTTACCCTCAAACTCTGCCACCATGAGGTCCATTTCTATTCCTTTGGGTGCCTCTAGCATCCCCTCCTATATCTCATCATTTGAAACAAATATATTTCCCTCATTACTTAACTGCACCAGTTGCTGAGCAACTCTATGTTCATCCAATTGCAAAGGGGATTGGGAAGGAGAGTATATATCCTACTTTGGTCGAGACTCATCCTATCTTTGCCTCTTTGGAGAGGGCTCTTCTACCATTGGGTCACTCATATGTCTATTCCGTTTAGAAGTAGATGGGAGACTTTCATCTTTTTATTGATTTGGGAGAAGGACACTATACCCTTTCCTCTACTGAATTGTATATGTTCCCCTAGGGGTCAGCTTGGTGTATCCTGGTTGGCTCAAAATTCTCCTTTCTCTATCTAGCTCTACCTTAGTTACCACAACCCTCTTTTCATTAGATGCTCTCATGATTCCTTAAAAATGCTCCATAAGGGCCTATACCTTTCTTGGCCATGGCTGAAAAGACTTCAGTGGGTCATATCCTTTATCAAAATTTCTAATAAATCAATAGTTTTCTTGTAAATCACCCACTTCCCTTTCTTGATTTCTTGAGCTTGAAGATCAAACTCATTCCTAATTATATCTTTTGGGAAGTTAAATTGGTGCTCCATAAGGGCACACCTTATCTTTTCTCTGAACCAGAAATAAAACTTTCATTGTCAACACATCTCACCACTATTGTAGCCATTCTATAGGGCTGCAAAACTTGATTTAAATGCACCCATCCCTTATTGAAAATGATATATTGGTGAGATATTGTAATATCTAGGAACAAGGTTCCCCTTCCCTTGCCAGTTAGGGTTGTTTCCTGCAGATCACCAATCTGCCTTATAATTTCTGCATACCCTATCTTCAAAGGGACCTGGTAAGGCAATACATAAGGCACCTTCTTGCAACCATACACCCTAAACACTGTGGAGACCGGATATAAGATTATATCACCAAAATTATGTACTATGGTGATGTCTTTGCAATACTCTTTGGGCCTAATTAATCTTAACAACTCCCTGGGAATTTTGGGATTCTCAAAACATAACAAGGACCTGAGCCTTGAAGCAAAATTTCTATCAAAAACCAAATAACTAGCATCTGTTCTATCCCATGACAACTCGGTGGTCCACAAATAGACTTGCAATGCCTCTCAATTCTTCTCTCTCACAATATCCATTTTTGTGCTAAATAAATGCACACCCTTGTACAAAATCATATGCATTATCATAGAGTACCATCCAAAAGGCTTGCTTACCTTCATATTCTTTATCCCCATTAATCCATCATGGATTAGGTCTGCAAGATAAGGGGCAAAATAAAAAATCAATGCCAGGTGAGGATGCATGGACTGTACCATCATAAACATGTAAGGGATAGGCATGTGACTGGCCTCATCTTCTCCAAAAATTAGAGCTAAGGACTTATATGCACCCTGTGCCTGCAAACTAAAAAGGTCAAAACTAAAAGGCTCAAGTGTGCTTGCACTAACCATACACATGGCACCAATTTGCCCAAAGAAATCCCTTAAAGGGCCAGACCTCAAGTAGTCTCTTTGTGCCTCATAGATCTTGTTAAACTCTTCAAAATCAATCTTCTCTAATCCAAAAGAGGGATTGTTTAATGAAAAAATAGCTCTGATTTCATCCTATGTGATGCTTATCAAGTCCATTCTATTAATATCTTTAAGACACCTTGTCATAGGATCATAACATCTAGCAATCTATATGAGAAGGTCAACATCCATGAAAACTTCAGGCACAATGAGTCTCCCTATGTCAAACTGCCAAATATTACTGAGAGGTGCGCATGCATTTCTTTGGGAGTATGCAACTTTAAACAATATTAAATGGTTGTAATCCTTTCCCACTTTAGCATCCCTCATCCATAACCCTCTATCATACAATCCCTCATTGGAAACATCCCTAGGGTTTTTTGGAACTAATTCTTTCATCCTAGATGCTCCATTTTCTAAGTGTGGGAGTAACTGCATTAGATCTTCAAGAACCCCCCTATCCTTATACTCTATTTTCCCTGAGAGTTCTCTTTTGGGTGGCATCTTCAACTAGGGATTTTGGGTAAATGTACAAATACCAGAATAAAAACTACTCAAATACCACAACATAGAAATAATAAAGAAAACTTGACTACTGAAACCTTTCTCTTATAAAAAACTATGCACTTTCAAGATCAAATTGGCCTACCAGACGCTTGAGAAAATTCACTGTTGTCGCTCACAGAGAAAACCAATTCGCTTGTAGAGAAGATTGGAGGAGAAGTATTACTTCTTATGATCAAATCATAATATGTAATCATTGCCAACCCATCACAGCCAACTCACATGAAATTGATTAAGTTTTCCATTACTAAAACTGGCGGCTACAACGTTCACAGGACGTGAAACAATGTCAAAAAATGAAATTTGAATGTAAACTGTTGATCAAATTTCCTTCTGGCACATCAGATGGCTGATAATGACCATGTCATAACCATTTAACACTTTCCCCAATTTAGTTCTCAACCAATGAGAATATTTCAAATTTACCCATGTGTAGAAACTGATAACTTCAACTTTGATTGGGCTGGACAGGTGTCAACCTGTCGCTATTTTGCAAGCATAAAATCTGAGCACCTTTCAACCCCGGTAATGCAACCACCATAGATCCTCTTTAAAACTTATAGGTCTTTAATTATCCTTGAAAGTCAGTGACCCCACATCGCAACTGAACATGTGGAGGCATTTGAAAAGTTTAGACCCATTGCCGACTGACAACACAAAAGACACATGTCAATCAGTCGCTATTTCGCATAGCAGGAAACTACCAGGTATGTCAGGTTCAGGAAACGCAACAACCGTTGATGAAGCTCCATCAGATGATCATCAATTTTCTATAAAATTTGGCTCACCTCAAACCTCGACTAGTCCTCTACCCATTAAAAAATGACCACGCCACAAAAAATTGGCAGGCGGACATACCATCCTTTCTTTCCCAACGTCAGTTCTACTGATAGTTGCCACATCATACTCCAGCTCAACCAATAGAAAAAAAACATCTCATCATGACCTGGTGACCAAGGACCCACCTCGTAGTTTGAAGTATGTGGAAAATTTAATGACTTTTGCTAAACCGCAAGCTTTAAGTACCGAGCAACTTCCTTCAGTGGTATAATGACAGCCACAAGATTTATCTGAGTTTTAACCTTCAGAAAGATGCGACCCCACCGTATTACATCATCGTGGATAGATGTCAATCCAGAAAATCACCATAAAACCTAAAAAGTTAGAGCTCTATCATCACGAGTATTCAACTCGATTGGACACATGTCACTAAAGCACATGGGTTAATGAGTGACCAACCTAGCTTAGTGGTATCATGACAGCCGTCGATGCAATCCGCCTGTTAATAACATCACGACTTTGAAAATGGGCCTGCCTAGACTGGTGTGACACGGTCGCTATTTTGCAAGTCATAAAACCTGACAATGGAGAGCCTTAAGATAAAGTGACAACCACAAGATTTAAATGAATCAAACGGTTGGGAAATAAATGGGAAAGGCTAAAGCTTGATGGAAATTTTCATTAAAAGGTGACCCGTTTAAAACCTAATCGCAAAACACATGAAGGAAATGACATTAAATGTTTTTAAATAAGCACATGCATTATTGGCACTTTAATGAATAGAAAAGTAATGCTCAAACATAATAAGGCTTAAGGTAATTAGGGTTTACAACACTATGCTCCTTGCTAGGTCAAAAAATAAGGGTTTTATCAATTTTCTAAAGCATGAGGACCCAAAATTTTTATAGTACTAACACTATAGGTGGGTGTAAACAAATGGAAGGTGATGCAATGGCATCCTGGCTTCTTTTTCAGTTCCTTGTGATTTTCTGGCACTCGGTCAAGGAGGTGGATGAGTTTGGTAACGACCTTCTTTTACTCAATTATTTGGGTGATAGTTCTCGGTTGAAGTTTATTTCGCTTCACCGATGGAGCTCGGTGATCTTGGTGGTGATTCTCAGTTGGAAGTTCTGGTGGATCTTGGTGGATGATGGTCACTCGATGACTTGGTGTTTTGTTTCTCGATGCTCGGTTACTGATAGGGTCTCGGTGTTTATGTCTATTTCTCGGTCACTGGAGGACTCGGTCAGTGAAGGAAGCTCAGTCATTGAAGCAGACTCAACATTTCTGGTGCTCAATAATGCTTGTGGAGCTCAATCGGTATGTTTGCTCGGTATATTTCTTGGCACTCAGTATTTTGGCTTGCGGACGGGTGTTCTTGGAGAATTGGGAGGCCAACTTGGTACATTTATTATTGGTAGCTGATGTCACATTCTCTTATGTAGATCTGGATGTTGACATGGAGAATTTAATTATTGTAAGGCTATTTGAGAGCTGACTTGTATTGCATTTAATATTTGTTTGTGAGGAGTTAATTATTTCATCCAGCTGACTTGTTACTGAAGATTAGTATTTAAGGAGTGTTTGGGTAGTTGTTTAGGGAGTTAGTGAGAGTAGAGATTGGGAGTCAGAGTGGATCTGGATAGAGGCTAGAAGAAGTGTAGCAGAGTTTGTAGGTTGTGAGCGTAGGAATAAGAGGATTGCTTGGTGGCTTGTGAGCACAAGTTTAGATCTTTCTTGGAGTGCCTACTAGTGTCCTGTTATGTTACAAACTTGGACTTGCTGAGAAGTGTATTGGATCCTGCATGATCTTTTAGAACTATTTTCTTGCTTTGTAATTGGCTGTAACCGGGAAGGCCTTATAGCCTGACACATTGCATGTAATTAGTTGTTGATGAGTAAAGATATCTATTTTCTTTCAGATCTAGTTATCTTGTTGTGTTATTCCATTGTGTTGGTAATTGGCTGCAAGGTTGGACAATCCTTAATTGGATCCTCCATCCTTGACTACATCAAGTGGTATCAAAGCTGAGTTGATCTTGTTAGTGAAGAGATCATATGATTTGAGTTGCAGATTCGTGTTACTGAACTTGTGAAATCGTGGCCTAGTTGTTCATGTGAGGTGGTAGGTTGCAATCTGACTTGCATAAAACTTGGAGGTTGTCACAAGCTGGTCGATATTGGGTTTTTTGCAGAGGGTTTTTGAATATCTTTGGAGATGCCTTTGAGAAGATTGGACCCTGGTGCAATTGCAGATCTTTGTGATGTGGTGGAAGTGAAGATTTTTGGGAGGTTTTCTCAGTGGGAAATGAATTTTTTAAGCCGTATGGAGAACCGGGTTGATAACCTTGTGAAGGAAAGTGTTGTTGAGCTTTATAAAGCTTACCGGAGTTGGGACATGCCAATCTGAAAGAAATTTGTCTGGCTTGTTAGAAGACTGGTTCGAGAGAGAAGACATGCAGAGGTATGTGAAATTGGTTTGATGTTCAGTTGGTGGAGTTTGACATGAAACTTGCAGAGCAACTTGTGGCTATTGTTGAGTTACCCGTGCTTACTGATGATGTTGTTGACCTTGTTGAGGCTAGTGAGGATATTGGTTTTCATGTTCAGTCGGTTGTGCCTGGTGTGGAAATTGTAGAGCATCTGGTTGTACTTAATTAGGTTGATGTTGATGAGGATTTACCTACTATTGAATGCCTTTGTGATGATGGTGTTACCAAATTTCTTTTGTTTGGTGTTGAGGTGAAGAGGTTGTTTGCTGGTTGCAGACTTGAGTCACTGGTTGGCAGTGATAAGTGTTGTGATGAGATTTTGAGATAGGATTCTTCCTTGATCTTTGGTGATGGGTTGAAGGCTCAATTTGTTCAGGATGTTGGATATGCTGATTGGTTGAGTTGCAAATTGGTTCTCTTTCGGGTGATGGAGTGGAAACCTTTGGTGAAGATGAAGTGGAGTTGGTGTTGTTCAGATGTTCCCTTTGGTGAGAAAGTATGGGACACACTTTTCTTTATACCCTGGGAGTCTGATGCAGTGGCATCCTGGCTTCTTGTTCAGTTCCTTGTGATTTTATGGCACTCGATCAAGGAGGTGGATGAGTTCAGTAAAGACCTTCTTTTACTCAGTTATTTGGGTGATAGTTCTTGGTTAAAGATTTTTTCGCTTCACCGATGGAGCTCAATGATCTTGGTGGTGATTCTTAGTTGGAAGTTCTGGTGGATCTTGGTGGATGATGGTCACTCGGTGACTTGGTGTTTTTTTGCTCGGTACTCGGTTACCGATGGGGTCTCAATTTTTATGTCTATTGCTCGGTCGCTAGAGGACTCGGTCATTGAAGGAAGCTTGGTCATTGAAGGAGACTTGGTATTTCTAGTGCTTGGTAATGCTTGTGGAGCTTGGTTGGTATGTTTGCTCAGTATATTTCTTGGCACTTGGTAGTTTGGCTTACCGACGGGTGTTTTTGGAGAATTGGGAGGCCAACTTGGTACATTTATTATTGGTAGCTGATATCACATTCTCCTATGTAGATCTAGAGGTTGACATGGAGAATTTAATTATTGTAAGGTTGTTTGAGAGCTGACTTGTATTGCATTTATTAATATTTGTTTGTCGGGAGTTAATTTTTTCATCCAGTCGACTTGTGGTTGAAGATTAGTATTTGAGTGTTTGGGTAGTTGTTTAGGGAGTCAGTGAGAGTAGAGATCGGGAGTCAGAGAAGATCTAGACAGAGGGTAGAAGAAGTGTAGCAGAGTTAGTAGCTTGTGAGCTTAGGAACAAGAGGATTGCTTGGTGGCTTGTGAGCACAAGTTTAGATCTTTCTTAGAGTGCCTACCAGTGTCCTGTTGTGTTACAAACCTAGACTAGCTAAGAAGTGTATTGGATCCTGCGTGATCTTGTAGAATTATTTTCTTTCTTTGTAATTGGCCATAACTGGGAAGGCCTTACAACCTGACCTATTGCATGTAATCAGTTGTTGATGAATAAAGATATCTATTTTCTTTTAGATCTGGTTATCTTGTTGTGTTATTCCATTGTGTTGGTAATTGGTTGTAAGGCTGGACAATCCTCAATTGGTTCCTCCATCATTGACTACATTAGAAGGATTTTCTAGATTCTAGTTATGAACATGAGTGGATTCAAATCATTTTGAGATGGACCCATGGAGATGATATTTTTATAAATAGGTCACTTGAAATCACAAGGATGGAATTAGGGATTTGATAGGGTTGTTTTCATAGAGACCACTTCCTATCTTTAAAGCAGTGAAAAATGACATAGTTACTTAGCTAACCAATATGTAGTTAGACATGAGGGAAATGATGGTTGAGAATTTAGACTCTTGCACTGATAGCCTTAAACACCTCTCATGTTTTTTCTTTAGTCACCTCATCATGTGGGACACATTCGCAAAAATAAGGTTCCTGAAGATGGATGATGCATGTCATCTAGTCAGAGTTTCTAGCTTGATGCAAGGACATCCTCAGTTCCTAAAGATTCTGGCAGTCTCAGTAACTATCTGGTGGAGTTCAGTTAATTGGCTGGTGATCTTGGTAGAAGACTGGATTTTCTCGGTCTTTGGTGATAGTTCTCAGTCGGATTCTATTTGGCTTCACCGATGGAGCTCGGTGGTCGTGCTAAAGGTTCTTGGTTGAAAGTACTGATGGAGCTCGGTAGATGATGGTCACTCGGTGACTCAGTGTGTTTGGTCACTTAGTGACTCAATGTTCCTAGTGTTGGGTGCTTGGTTATTGATGGGCTCTCAGTGTTTATTACTGCCTCTCGGTGTTCTTGCTAATTGACTTGTTTCTTAGATAAATTGGCTTGGCCGACCGGTGCATTTAATTTGGGTCACACTCCTTGAGTTATAGATTGACCGTTGGATGTGTGGGAACCTAGATCTGGTGTGTTGCATTCTCCTATGTGGATCTAGATGCCAACATGATGAATTAATTATTGGAAGGCTATGTGTGAGCTGATTGATGTTTCATTTAATATTTGTTTGTCTTTAGAATCTGACTGGGTTTTGGGATTTATTTGTTTGTAAAGCTGACTTTTGGCTAAAGATTATTATTTAAGAGGGTGTTTGGGTAGTTGTTTAGGGGAAGATTAGAGAGATCTGGAGAGACAGAGTAGATTTTGGAAAGTAGAAGAAGTGTAGTAGAGTTAGTAGCTTGCAAGCTTAGGAATAAGAAGATTGCTTGGTGGCTTGCGAGAACAACTTTGGATCTTTCTTGGAGTACCTACCAGTGTCTTGCTATGTTACAAACTTGGGCAGTTGAGAGGTGTTTTGGATCCTACGTGATCTTGTTGAACTATTGTAATCTTTTATGTATTTGGCCATAACTGAGAAGGCCTTACAGCTCGACATGTTGCTTGTAAGCTTGGTTACTGATGAATAAAGAAGATTTTGATCCTATATTGTGTTGTGTTATGTTATTCCACATTTTTGGTGTTTGGCTACAAGTTTGGATAGTCCTTAATTGGATCCTCCTTGCTTGATTGCATCAGAATGGTATCAGAGTGAGTTTATCTTGTTTGGAGAAAGGTTGGCAAAGAGATTGTGTGCAATCTGAGTTGCAGATCCATGTTATTGAACTTATGAAATCATGGCCTAGTTGTTCATGCGAGGTGGTGGGTTGTGATCTGACTTGCATACAACTTGGGGGTTGTCACAAGGTGGTCATGTTGGGTTTGTTGTAGAGGGTTTTTGAAAATCTTTGGAGATGTCTCTGAGAGGATATAACCCTTGTGTGATTGCTTCTCTTTGCGAAATGGTGGAAGAGAAGATTTCTGAAAGGTTTGCTAGGTTGGAAATGGATTTGTTGAGCCGTATGGAGAGCCGGGTTGATAACCTTGTGAAGGAAAGTGTTGTTGAGCTTTGTAAAGCTTACGAAAGTTGGGACATGCCAATCCAGAAGAAAGTTGTTTAGCCGGTTAGAAGACTAGTCTGAGAGAGAAGACATCTTGACAAGGTTACTTGTGACCATGTGGAAGTATGTGAAATTGGTTTTGATGTTCAGTTGGTGGATTTTGACGTCAAACCTATAGAGCAACTTGTGGTTGTTGCTAAGTTATCTATGCTTACCAATGATGTTGTTGACCTTGTTAAGGCTGGTGAGGAGATTGGTTTTCATGTTCAGTCAATTGTGCCTGACATGGAGATTGTAGAGCATCTGGTTGTGCCTGGTCAGTTGTTGATGAGTTACCTTCTATTGAACACCTTTGTGATGATGGTGTTACCAAATTGCTTATGTTTGATGTTGAGGTGCAGAGGTTGTTTGTTGGTTGCAAACTTGAGTCACTGGTTGATGGTGATAAATCTTGTGATGAGATTATGAGATGGGATTTTGACTTGATGCTTGGTGATGGGTTGAAGGCTCAGTTTGTTTGGGATGTTGAACATGTTGACTAGTTGGTGATAGATCGGTTAAGGAGGACTTGGCTGATGAACTTGTGCATTTTCCTGGCTTCATGGATTGACAAGCCTTGTGTGAAGATGAAGTGGATGGTGGATTTTCTTGAAGGAGAAAAGTGTGGGACACACTTTCTTATTTACCTCAGGTGTCTGATGTAGGGGCATCCTTGGTTCCTAAAGATTTTGGCAGTCTCTGTAACTGTCCAGTGGAGTTTGGTTAATTGGCTGGTGATCTCGGTAGAAGAGTGGAGTTTCTTGAGCTTTGGTGATAGTTCTCAGTTAGAGTCTATTTGGCTTCACCGATGGAGCTCAGTGGTCATGGTAAAGGTTCTCGGTTGGAAGTACTGATGGAGCTCGGTAGATGGTCACTCAGTGACTTGATGTATCTGGTCACTCAGTGACTCAGTGTTCCTAGTGCTTGGTGCTTGGTTACCGACAAGGTTTTAGTGTTTATTACTGGTGCTCGGTGTTCTTGCTAAATGACTTGTTTGTTTGGATAAATCATCTTGGCCGAATGGTGCATTTAATTTGGGTTGCGCTCCTCAAGTTATGGATTGACCATTGGATGTGTGGGGACCTAGATCTAGCATGTTGCATTCTCCTATGAGGATCTGGATGCTGACATGATGAATTAGTTATGTGAAGGCTATGTGAGAGCCAACTGATGTTTCATTTAATATTCATTTATCTTTGGAAGCCGCCTAGTTTTTGGGATTTATTTTTTTGTAAAGCTGACTTGTGGCTAAAGATTAGTATTTAAGAGGGTGTTTGGATAGTTCTTTAGGGGTAGATTAGAAAGATCTAGAGAGACATAGTAGATTTTGGAAAGTAGAAGAAGTGTAGCAGAGTTAGTAGCTTGCGAGCTTAGGAACAAGAAGATTTCTTGGTGGCTTACGAGCACAAGTTTGGATCTTTCTTGGAGTACCTACCAGTGTTTTGTTGTGTTATAGACCTGGGCTAGGTGAGAGGTGTGTTGGATCCTGCATGATCTTGTTGAACTATTGTAATCTTTGATGTATTTGGTCATAATCAAGAAGGGCTTACAACTCAGCATGTTTCTTGTAAGCTTGGTTACTGATGAATAAAGAATATTTTGATCCTATATTGTGTTGTGTTCTGTTATTCCACATTTTTGGTGTTTGGCTACAACTTTGGATAGTCCTTAATTGGATCCTCCTTGATTGACTGCATCATAGCCACTCCATAGAGGATGCCTTATCTCTGATTTCTTCCCCCACCACGTGTCCCCCCAGACACTTGTGGTTGAAAAGGGCCCCATCGATACATATTCAAGGAATATTCTTACCCATAAAGTTTTCCATAATTAACAACTTTCTAGACAACTATTCTCTTCACGCCATTCAAATTATCCCATGAAATCATGCTATCTCAGAGAAAGTCACCACAATTTTTCTTTCAAGACTAGCTAGTAGGTATGTTGCGATCAACCAATTAAAGAAAATCATTTTCCTATAGCACAAAGAGTGAAGTGATCCATGGTAGATTCTTTAGCATGTCAATCAATTATAACATATTGTAATCATTCAGTGATCATGTTGACCGAGTGTTGTTCTATAAAGCCCTAACAAATAGTGAAATTAAGAAGGTTGAAAATATTGGACTTTGTTGAATAGGTGAAGAAATAGAATATATTATTTGTATAGGTTTAAATTTTCTAAGAAATGTTAATATGATTTAGAACAATAGTGAGGGGGGGGTGAATCAATTATTCTCAAGTCCAGATGTATAAAATAAACTTTCAAACTCTTCAACAAATCAGATCTAACAACCAACAGCTACTCGGTCATTACTGAATACATAACAGAAACATATAATAGTGCAATCCACTATCCAATAGTATTTAACTTGCAAAACACATAAATGTTCAAACCAAAAAATTTACACAAGCATTAACACTAGGATTTATAGTGGAAACCCAATTTGGGAAAAACCACTTTGTAACATGTTACTGATATTTTCACACTTCTGAAGTGAGCTCTGTGAAAAGCCAACCCTGTTAAAGGTTACAAACACACTGTCAAGTGTGATCCGGTTAAAGGATTTCAACAACTCTGTTAAAAGTGCACCTTGTTATAGGACTTACATACATTCCATTAGGATGTAACCTTGTTCAAAGGATTTATACATATGATTGTTAGGTCAACCTTGATTAAAGGATTTCAAACTGATACAATGGTTAGAAAGTAACAATAATGTTTGATCTGAAAACATGCAACTCACTTTGCAAATATCAGATCCAATTCCATACACATATGTTGGCTTACTGACTATGATCCATTTCCATCTCCATCATTGATCTGCTTAGAAAACCATTCAAGAAATCACAACTCCTTCTCCTTCAGCCTTTTCTGCTTATACAGTCAATAACAACAACTCCAGCATCCTCTCTATTCAATCTCATACTTAGGTTTCCTTAATACCTCTTCGTTTAGGGTGATCCAATTTTTTCCACTTAATCTCCTCCGTAGATCTTAGGGTTAGGTTAGATTCATCAAATCCTTCCAACTTTATGTTCTTCATCCATCCTTCTAGAAACATCTCAAATCTCTTTATGGAATCTCAATAAAATGGTTTGCAGTGCATTAAATTCTTCCATACAATCAATAAAAAAGTCAACACATTTTACATAATCCAATAATTCAACTATGTCGGCTAGGAATCTGAATTCTTCCTCAAATGTAAATTACTGACGCTTAGTCAATACAGTGTTCAACTCCTCAGCCTTCACTGGGTAGCCCGATCACCACTAAAACTATTTCCTCGGCTAATACTGTCTTCCTCGACAATTAACTGATGTCCGATCAACACTGAATTTACTCAGCATATATTGGCTCGGTTGACACTAACATCACTTAGCTTAAACTAGATTTCTTCACTTTTTCTCGGTTAAGCCTACTTGTTTAGTCTTCCTTCTTACTTAGATAAGCAATACATTATCTTATCATTGTGCCACATAATCAAGTACTCATTGAAGTATCAAGATAACTCAACCTTTCCTTAGGTGCTATTATTATCAACCTTTCCCTAATCCTTCTCAACAATCAAATAGATATAGTACTTTCTTAGATAGAAACAGTCTTACCAGTTAAGGTTTGACATCAATGACAATACAAAAATTGCTTCAATTGCAGTTTCCAACAATCTCCCTCTTTGGCATTGATGGAAACACCATATGAATAACACATGAATTACCAACCAATCCAAAACTTATCTGTTCATCAGAAATATTTATAATATCCTTATCTTCATTCTGATTCAGAATCAATTAGCCTTTCTTTTATTACCATCCCCACAGTAACATCCACTTGATCTCTTCTTGTTCCTTTCCTTTGAATTTCTCCCTCTTACTTGATCTTCCATGAAATTTCATGATGTGTTTTCATCTTATTTATCTCCCTCTTTGACAATAATGTCAAAGTAGAAACTAAAATGTACATCCTTTAGATGTAGATGTCATATGGTCAGTTTAGTAGCAATATTTTTCCCTCTGTCATCTTTTCTTATGACTGATTATCAGATTTGTTGTACTTGTCACAACTCTAGGCTGCTCCTAAAATGTGACCATCCTCTGCATCAATTTGTCAGATACTCTTTGCAACACATTTGATGCAGTTCTCCTAGCTTGACTAGGCAGCCTCAGTTAGGGGAAGAACCCCTAATTGTCCTCTCAGATATTCATGAGCTTCTTTAGGTAAAGCTTTAGTGAATATGTCTGCTAGTTGTTCTTTTGTATTCACATATTCCATTCTGACCTCCTTATCCTGTAACAATTCCCTCAAGTAATGATACTTGATGGCAATGTGTTTGGTCTTTGTGTGCATCACTGGGTTCTTAGATATGTTGATAGCACTTGTGTTGTCACAGTAAATGACAAATGGTTCAGTGATCTCTTCTTTCATGCCTACCAATAATTGTTTTATTCATACCAAGTTTGAACAGTTGACTGCTGCAGCCACATACTCGGCTTCAGCTGTAGATTGGGAAATGCAATTTTGTTTCTTTCTTTTCTAGGAAACTAATCTATGTCCAAGAAAGAAAGCTCCACCACTAGTAGTCTTTTTGTCATCCATATTTCCTGCCCAATCAGCATCAGTATACACTCTTAGTTCAAATCTTTCATGCTTCCTGTAGTATAATCCATAATCTGGAGTCCTTTTCAAATATCTCATTATCCTTTTGACAACCATCATGTGAGTTTCCTTAGGATTGGCAGAGAATCTTGCCACAATCCCAACTGCTAGAGCAATATCTGGTCAGCTATGAACAACATACTGCAGTTTTCCTATCAATGTGAACAACTAGAACAAGATTATACAACTAGAACAACTAGAACAAGAGTATACAATGGTGAGCAACATACTGCAGTTTTCCAATCAAGTTAATCCCCCACAATGCTTCTCCTTAACCAAATTATCCCTCATAGAACTTCTAGGTATACACAAATGAACTCCTCTAAATAGCACACCATCTTGAATGAAATATTCCAACCATTTTCTTTGGTCTACTATAGTAGGTTCTCTACATGATTTCCAAGGTTATGATAAATCAAGGTCATCTTCATACAAGGTCTTCAACTCATCAAATCTCAATACTTCAACTCTCATTTATGTCAACAAGGTCCTTCTAATCAAAGCATCACCAACTTTTTTTATTTTACCACTCCTATGTTTCAACACAAATGTATAACTTTGTAAGAATTCAACCCATCTCATATGTCTCTAATTCAACTTACTTTGTCTATTCAAATATTGTAATGCTTGATGATGGGTAAAAGTATAAAGTTCTATCACATTTCCAGATAACTTATTAGCATAGCTGAATTTGAGTATTTTGAACTAAAAATTACTTTTAGTCAAATATATGGTCTAGCTAGATTCATTCTAGCTAAGTTAGATAAGTGCTTCAACTTTTCGAATTGGAAATGTCTATTAAATGCATGTTTTATACCAATTTGGGTCCAAGTGTCAAAGACATAAAATTATTTTAGAAAAGTGATATTTCAATCACTCCTACTCTTTTTAATGATATTTTTAAAAAAATATAAAAATACCCTTTTGTAGAGCTCAAAGTCAAGGATATGCTCATATAGATTTTATAGTGTTTTAATTAGCCACAGTATATTGTAATTAAAAAATATTGCAAGTAGGTATTTTAATAGTCGAGAAGATGTTGATTCCAAGAAAGAAAAAAATATTAAATCATATCAATTTTTTTTGAAAAATATATGGTTCACTAGAGGAGAGAGTTCTCTTCAAGAATGTATAATTTTGTTTTGGAGAGATTTGTTATGAAAAATATGGTAGGAGATGAAAACTGTCGATTTTAGGTGAGTTGGAATTTGAATTGTTATAAAAGATGAAATATAGGTCAAAAACCATTTTTTCTTTTTTTCATGCACTAGCTATATATGTTATCTATAACATATTTTGAGATCAAAGGAAAAAAAATTTATTTACATGTAGTTTTTTGGTGGGAACTAGACCCCTTGATTTTAGCGTTTTGCGACAACTGAAAATTTGACTTAAAAAAATATATCATTCTGATTCAGAAAAATTATTAAAAATCATAATCATAAACTTCATCCATTTCTACACATTTCATCAATATACTTCATGTTCAAATTCCAAATGAAAACGTCATTTTTATGTCATTGAAGTTGAACAATTTTTGTGTTGTTAGCCTTTTCCTTTATAGAAGTGTGACATAGGTTTGTGATTTTACCCTAGAGTACAACACAAAGTCCTTAGGCAAAAAGTAATATCTCAATTTCTTCAAAGCTTTAACTATGGCATAGAATTTCTTATTGTAAACTAAACATATTCTCTTGGCATCATTCAACTTTTCACTAAAATAAGCAATTGATCTACCTTCTTGAGTCAAAACTTCCCCAATTGCATTTCCACTCGCATCATAGTCCACTTGAAAAATTTTATTGAAATAAGGTAAGGCTAATAAAGGTTTTTCAGTTATCTTCTACTTCAACAACTCAAATCTCCTATGTGCTCCATACGTCCACTTGAATTCTTTTATGTCCCTTCAATTTATCTCAGTCATAAGATTACAAGCTGAACTGAAATTTCTAATGAACTTTCAGTAAAAAATTGGTAATCCATGAAATTATCTCACTTCTCCAATACTTACAGGTGTAGGCCATTCTAGGATTGCTTTAACCTTCTTAGGATATATCTTTAGTCTTTCTGCAGATATCACAAATCCAAAATACACTATCTCTTCTCTCATAAAGGAACACTTCTTTATATTTATCAACAACTTCTCCTCCCTTAATCTTTGCAACACTTTTCTTAGATGAAACAAATGATCTTCCTTAATCCTACTAAAAATTATAATCTCATCAAGATAAACAATCACAAACTGACCCAAGAATTTATTCAACACCTCATTCATCAACCTCATGAAAGTACTCAGTGCATTATTCCATCCAAAGGGCATCACCCACCATTCATAAAATCCT
Source organism: Chamaecyparis obtusa (assembly GCA_027943335.1). Lineage (NCBI taxonomy): Eukaryota > Viridiplantae > Streptophyta > Pinopsida > Cupressales > Cupressaceae > Chamaecyparis > Chamaecyparis obtusa. The sequence goes on along the minus strand of BSBK01000119.1, from coordinate 450,294 downwards.
TCATTTGTCATGAATGTAGCTTTCCACTCATCTCCCTCTATGATCCTGGTCTGATGATATCCACTCGTTAGATCTATCTTTGTAAAATATTTGGCTCCACTTAAACAATCCATTATATCATCCATCCTAGGCAAAGGACATTGGTACTTCAATGTGATCCTCTTAATGGATCTAGAATCAGTACACATCCTTGATTCTTGATTCTTCTTTGGTGCTAATACTATAGGTAATGCACAAGGACTCAAACACTCCCTAATCAAACCTTTCTTCAACAACTCTTACTCATGTCTATTCCATTCCTAATTCTTTGTTGGTGTCATCCAATGTGATGATTTATTTGGTAAACTTTATCTAGGAATTAAGTCCATGAAATGACTAATACTTCTCACATGTGGAAATCCATTAGGCACATTATTTGAGATTATATTCTCATACTCATTCAACAATTCCTTTATTTGTTCAGGTTATTTTTCTACCAATTCTATGTCTGGCTTCTTAGGAATCAAAGCATAACATACATTATCATTTTTCAAGCCATCCAATAACTTCCTGCCTTCAACCAAATAAACTCTAACACTGGTACAATTCTCATTCTTAGGAGTCTCAACTAAAGGAAACAATAATTTCTTTATCCCATTTACAATAATAGTATACCTATTCTTTCTTTCATCACACAAAGTTGTTTAGCATACTACCATGGCTTTCCCAACAAGATATAAGACACATCCATAGGCATAACATCAAAAAGAAATTCATCATGATAAGATCCTATTTTCAATTTCACTAGGCATTGTTCACTTATCAGTACCTTATGGTCACCCTTTATCCATGTAATTTGATAAGGTTTCAAATGCTTCAATCTCTATAACTTTATTTTTCTCACCAGATCTTTAGAGGCTAGGTTGTCCAAGCTACCACTCTCAATAATCACTTTGCAACATTTTCCCTCAACTTTGCATCTTGTCTTGAACAAAATTCTCCTTAGAAATGACTCTTGGTTTAGTTCTTCATGACATAGGACTCTCCTTACCATTATGGCTTCTCTGTTTTCGAATTGGTTCAATCGTTCTTTGGATTTTTCTTCCACAAAATAATTTCTACCACTACTCTTAGTCCTCTTGCTTGAACTTCCTTGAGTACATTCAAAGGCTCAATGTCCTCCTCCATACTTGAAACACATTCCTCTAAATTCTCTCCTATCATATTTCATATAGCTATGTGATCCTCCATCTCTTTGGAAATTTCTATCATCCCTTCAGTATGTATTCCCTTCTTTGAATTCTTCCTTTCCCTTATTCTAATCTGAATAAGATCTTCTACCACCCAAGGTTCTTCCTCTTTGAAATATTCCACCCCTTCCTCTTTTTCTTTGTTCATGCCTTTTGTTCAAATTTTCCTTAGATTTAAGGGCATATTAGTAAGCCTCCTCAATACTTTGAAACTTAATCAAGCTAATATCATCTTGAATAGATGTCTTAAAACCATTTAGGTACCTTGCAACCCTCTCAACATCATCATCAGTATTTCCAGATCTAATATCAAATCTATAAAATTCTTTGATATACTCTTTCACACTAAGATCCTTTTTCTTTAGGTTTTGTGACTTCCTAAACACACTTACTTGGTAGTTAGTAGGTAAAAAATTATCTTTCAAATTGTTCACCATCCTATCCCATTGCTTGATTTTATCCTTGTATATTCTTTTTCTATTGGTCTGTAAATATTCCCACCATAAGGATGCATCCCCTCTCAATTTTGTACAAGCATACTTTACTTTCTTATCTTCATTTGTTCCTTCATAATCATAGTATTCCTCCATCTCTATGATCCAATCAAATAGTTCTTCTAAATACAACTTGACATCATAATCAAGTGGCTTGAAATGTGGTCTTGCATTAACCCTAGTTAGGGCCTTTATAAACCTATCTCCTCGTTCAATATTTGGTTGTTCTTCCCCCTCTTTGACTACTTCTTTAGTTCTTTCTTCCTCTTCATCACTCACATCTTCAATGTGTCATCCTCTTCTTTGAGTTGTTTCCACATCGTCTAATCTAGCTGCAATTTGTCACAACATATCCAACACAAATGGGTCTACATCTCTCCTTCCACCTCTAGAATTTCCTCTATGATCTATCTTACTTGAATCCTCTACAATTATGGGTTAGATATTCTCACTTCTACCCCACAACAAATCAATCTAGGACTTCACAAGCTGAAGAACCATAGTCTGCCTGAAAAGAATGAGATACTTTCTTTGATACCACTTGGTTGAGTCAAGAATGGAAGGAACTCAAAGAGATTAGTCCAATCCTTGCAACATGATTCATAAAATGGAAATAATACAGAAAATACTGGAGAGAAATGCAAGACCAACCTCCTTATTATCAGATAAGCAAGTACAATGGATCTTTGACATGCAGTCATACATTCCAGACATTCAGGCTTGCTTCATGAACCTTTTGTAGGTTATCTTTGTCTATTCTATCCCAAGCTATTGAACTCTACACATGCTCCCTTCTTTTGTGTTATCTATAATACCCTTAGGGATCAATTACAAGATTTTATAAAGCCTTTGCAAGCCTTAGATTGACCTAAGAAAGATTACATTTCCCAATGAGAAGAAAATATATTACAAATATAGGGCAACACCCAAATCATAAGGATATCCCTTCATTTGATGCAACATAAATAACATCCCTCAAGTAGGTCGGCCAAAAAAGTAATAACATCGAGAAATGTACCATTAAGGTCCACCGATTGAAAAATGCCTTGGTAAGATTAGAAACTAAAAAGTGGTCATAAAATGTGAAGAACAGTTAAGTCCAACCAAGAATCTGCAAGATATCACACACAAAGAAACCAAATGAGATGAAAACCTAGGAGAAGGTTCAAAAAGAGTCCAAGAATATTCCATAAGGTTTGAAACTGCAAAAGATCCAAATTGAATGAATGATGAAAGAATCTTGGAGACTGAACTAACAGGAAAACAAAAAACAAATATTTTTTGTTAATGCAAGATTGCCAAGAACCCAAGATGCTCATGCATCAAATATAAAGTTTCATTACAAAATTGATATTAAAATAGTCACTCTCTCTCCAACCTTCGTGTACCCCTTTCCTCTGCAATTGTTGAGTTTATCAATTTGGTTTGTTTGATTTTGAAATGTGATTATTGGCAACTGTTGGCTAACTCTGGTAGTGCTTTTATTCTTTGTCTCTCTTCAGTGGATCTTTCTCACAGCTTCTCCGCACTTTGAGTACTCTAGTTTGACTTGTGCCTTCTATTTAATGTTTTTTTTTCTTCTCAAGGAAATCTATGATGTTTTCTTTTGCATGCAAGTATTTTTAGTGCCTTGGATGTTCACTCAAACAACTCCTAAAGATAACCAATTTAAGAGATCTGAAGTTAGTTCACCTTCCAACCCAATGGATAAGGCTCTGGTTTGCGCAACCAAGAGTTTTTGTGGTCCACTCCCAGTAGGCCAAGATCCCCCAAAAAGTCACCAAAATTTATACTCATTCTACACCACCTTCCTTAAACACTTTGTAGACACCTAAATTTGACCTTTAACATTAATTTAATTTAATTTAGTTAATGACTCCAAATAACATTATAGTTAAATTTTTATTAATTATATTTGTTAAATTCATCTATTTATTTAATTAAATAAATTCTCTAATTATAGTATCTGAATTAAATTTAAATACTACCTTTCATAATGTATTAAATTTAATTTAATACATGTTCCTCCATAGTCCCCATTTAAATAAATTTTTAATTTATTTAATTCCCTCACATTCTTTATTTCTACTAAGCCATGATTAAATTCAATTTTATTTAATTCAATCCTAAATCCAACCTAGATGCTATCCTACACACATCACTTTATATTTAATAAGCCTACTCACTAATTAACTAAGGTTAATTAGGCTAATTTTTGGATTCCTACATCCATTAGTCCTAATTATTTGCTGACAACGTGTGAGCAAATTTCCAAAAATTGCCTTTTCAAAAATTGCTAACATTTGCATAAACAAGGCTTCTTGCATTTTTTATGACACTTCTTACACCTTCTAAAATGGTGAAAATGGACTTTTTCTCTTACACATCTCTTACACACACTTACACATGTACTTGAAGTACACATTGACCTCTCACATCCCAAGTTGCTCACACATGTGTGAGAAAGTCTTGGAGTTTACATGGCTTATGTGTCTCCTTGGTGGCACCTATGTGGATTCCACATAGATGCCACCTCACCTCAGCCCTCCAAAATCCTATAAATAAGACCCTTGTCTCAAGAAAAATCTATTCATTTTGCATTAGAGTTATTATGCTAGTTTAGAAATAGAATTGTTTTCATAGAGTTTTTACTAACCATTTGGTAGTTGCTAAATTCTCATTGTAGACTTAGTTTCATTCTATGTTTTAGCTTCATTAGCTTTTATTACTTGCATGTCATTGATCTTGAGGATTGCTTTCATAGCTCCTCCTTGAGCTTCTTTGGCCTCTTGCATTTGAGTGCTTAAGAGTTGCTTCTATAGCTTCTTCTTGAGCATCTCAATCTTCATTTTTATCTTGCATTCATAGTGGGATGTATACTTGTGTTGGGAGAGCACACCACAACACTCTCTAAGAGCTTAAATCAATCAAGGCTTGGGTACATGCACTTGCTTCTTGCTCATCGAAGGTTGTGGTGGAAGCCTTTTGTTTGGTTCTTGCAAGTTTATTAAATGTTAGATTAATATTTGAATCTCTTGTTTATTGCTAACGTTTACATGTTTGAACTTTCTCCCTACAGGTTGGTTTTCATCATATACATTTTGGCACGCCCAGTGGGACCCACAATCCCATTCTCTAACTATTTTTCTTGATCTTGTGAAGGTTTCCCATGAATTTTCTAGATAGGTGTCTCTGCTTGACCAGAGGCATCTCCACTTGGGGAAACAGACATCTCTGCACACAAGCGTCTCTACCTGTAGACAAGCGTCTCCGCCTATAGACATGCATCTCCGCCAGAGAAGATTTTTTCTCTCATTTTAGTTTGTTCTAATCAATAAAACTTGTATTTGGTAATCACATCAATGCTAATGATCATTAGTAAAATACCTAACTGTATCTGCGAATGAATAAAAATACATAAAACTAATAAAATCTTTTTTTTTTGTGCAGATAGGTGTCTCTGCATACACACAGGTGTCTCTACTAGAAAAGGGTGTTTCCTTTGTGTTGTCTTTTTTAAGCTGATTAAGTAAAGTTTTCTGACATATTAAGGTTTAAAAATCACTGCGTCTTTGTCATAAGAAACCTTTTTATGCATTTGAAACTTGATGAGAGCATACAACTTTCAAACATTGGTGGTTAATCTTCTTTTTTTGTGTAGACAAGTGTCTCTGCCTGGAAACAGGCATCTCTAATAAACAAGCATTGTTAGAGTATTATTTCCTTTTACTCTAGTTTCTTAAGCGTCTCTTAGGTGCATTATTAATTAATTCTTAATTAATAATGTGCAACCTAGTATTTCCCTTTTAGGGTTTCATTCACCTTTTTAAGGTTGAACTTTGTAATTGTTTTTTTAATTCAGTTGATAATTTTGCTCTCACATTTTGAGTGAACATCTGAGTTCTGCTTTTTCATCTTTGTGCTTCTACTTTGTATCAGGTTCTTGCATGCAGGTGTATTCGGGGTCTGTGGATTTGCATGTTTGTCAAATCTTACATGGTATCAGAGCCATTCTGCTGCAGCTTGTTCAAAGTTTTCTGAAGCTGTGGATCAAGCCTTTTTTTTCTGGCATTTTCTGCTATTTTTTTATATTGGATCTGGGGGGTTGCAATTTTTCGGGGCACTTTGGACAAAAACTGACCTCACGGTTGCGTCCAGAAGGCCCGAGATACCCAAAATCCATATAAAATTTGTCCTTTTTGGACACCGGAGCTTCTGGGAAAAATTTTTTCCCTTTTGGACCGTACGGCACGATTTTCGAGAAAAAAAAATTAAAAAAAAGGTTTTTCTCTTTTTTTTGTGGCGCTCCGCCAGCGCGCCACCACCGCCCGGCCAGCGCACCGCCCGCCGGCCGCCTCCACTACCGCGCCACCAGCCGCCCAGCCGGCCGCCATCGCCGCTCCGCTCCGCCCAGCCGGCCACCACCTGCGCTCCGCCGCCGCGCCGCACCGCCACCCGCCGGCCGCCGCCCAACCTCCGCTCGGCAGCCTGCAGCAGGTGACGTCACCTGCTGACGTCACTTGCCGGCAGTTTCCGGCGCTGATTTGTTTTTCCCGGTGGCCATCATTTTTTTCAGTGATGACATCATGCTGACGTCGGCGACGGCCTTTTGACGGCCGTACGGCCATCAAATTTTTTGCACTGCCTGTGTTTTTCCAGCGAGCATGCCATTTGGGGGTCCTGTTGGTTTTTTGCTCGTAACTTGAGCAAACGGATTCAAAATTGGACATATTATATATCGTTGGAAAGGTCTTTCCGAGCCCGTCGCATTGGTGCAGGTTTCATTCTTTGATTCTTTCATTTTGATGCCGTTTTTGAGCCTCAAAGTCAAGGTACACATATTGATATTCTGAAGCATTTCTTGCTCTTTCTTTCTTTCACGCTTTCAGAATTGTATTGGAATTGGGTTGTAGCTATTGTGGGGGGTGTTCTTTCTTGCTTTTCTGTCATTTCTTTCAGAAAAACAACACATTGTATCACTCAAAACAAAAAAAACCCCTTCTGCATCTTCTGTCTAGTTCTGAAAGAAAATTTAATAAAAAATAGTCAGAGCACTTGGCACTATGGCAGACACAGCATCTGTTGAGCTCCTCACTCCACACAATTACCATGTGTGGAAGGCTCGTATGACACGGCTTCTTCGATCACGGGGGTTATGGTCTTGTTTGGACCCAGTTCAGCCTCAGTTGACTCGACCATTTGAGGTCATGCAGCACAGGAACAAGATGGATGAAGCCATGGGTTTGATGTCACTACATGTTTCAGATAGTCTACTTTTTCACCTTGATGGATGCCTTACTCCTCAAGCCATTTGGGATAAGTTTCAGAATCTTTTTGGCACTGTAAATGAGTTCAGGGCACTACAGATTGAAACAGAGTTGACTTCATTGGTACCTGATTCTTTTCCCACCATTGAGGACTTCTTGATGAAGTTCAAATCTCTCCGTTCAATTTTACAGGGGTGTGGGAAGAACAAAACAGACAATGAGTGTATTTACCTGATTCTTTCTAAGCTTCGAGGACAGTTTCAGATATTTTCTTCTACCTTCTACTCCACTATGGATGCACTAGGTGCACGACATGTTATGCCCTCCTTCGAGACTTTTTGTGACCGGTTGACTCGTGAGCAATCAAAGCTCACTCAGATGGATTCTCTTACAGGTTGACAGTCACAGGCATTGCTTGCCAAGTCACCTCAGAGTACACAGAAGCCGAAGCAGATATCAGATTCCTCCTCTCAGCACTCTACTGACACACCATCTTCTTCTAAGAAGGAGAATCAGAAGACTCAGATCCCCACATGTTCCTATTGTCAGAAGAGGAACCATGATGAGTCACAGTGCTTTCAGAAGAGATGTGATGGTTATGAGAAACAGATTGCAGATTTGCAAGCTCTCCTTCAGAAGAGCACTATTTCCTCTCCATCCTCTTCCACCTCACAGGGGTCTTCTTTTCAGTCTTCTACATCTTCTTCAACATCTGGATAGGTTTTTGGATAGGGTCATGCATTACGGGCATCTGTTGCATCCCCTTTACAGGTCCCTTGGATACTGGATTCCGGTGCTTCTCACCATATGGCATCTTCTCAGGAGTTGTTTTCTTCTTTTGAGACTTCTCCTATTCCTCATATTCTCATGGGGAATAACACTGTACAGACAGTCTGTGGGACAGGTTCAGTCAGCATTCAGGATGGCACATTCCATGATGTATTGTATGTTCCATCTCTCTCTGCAAACCTTCTCTCCATTTATTAGATTACTCGTAGTGGGTCAGGGAAGACAGTTGAGTTCACGGCCGATTCAGCCTTCATCAAGGATAGTGTGACAGGAGGCATTATTGCTACAGGGACAGTTGATCATTCCTCCTGTCTCTACATCTTTTCTCATTTTGGTCCACCATCTCCATTGTCGGAGCTCAGCTCTCCTCTTTCACGAGAGCATCATGTGGTGCAGTCAGGTAGCTTGAACCTCTGTGTTGTTCCTGAGACCCGTGTTGTGACTGCTACACCACATCCTGAGGAGTACTTTTCTCTTCAGCCGGATTCTTCTTCAGCACTGCTTGATCCTCCAGCTCCATTCATCGAGCCACCAGGTGCAGTTGTTGAGGATTCTTCAGAGGACACTCATCTCCTCTCTCATGACAGTGTCAGCACACCTGTCATACCACTTGCATTGGGGATTCCCTTTCAGGATCCTCGTGTCTTCACATTTGAGCATCAGCTCGGCCTTCCAGTGACACCTCATCCTTCGAGGTCACCTCTTCAGCACCCACTGACCTTCACTCCTCTGCATTGGAGTCACAGTGGTTTGCTCATTGCTCCAGGGGTTCTTTCATTCTGGGGGGCTTTGGAGCATCGACCCTCTCTCTCGGGGGGGGTTAGCAGCACGCATTGTACTACTGGCTTTGAGAGAGTCTCTTGAAGTCATGCCTTTTGTCTTTGATTTCTTTTATATCTCTTTTTGGAGAGGGGTTTTTCCCACTGGGTTTTCTTCTTTGTCTCCGGTTTACAGAGATTTCCTTGTACTGGGTACCTGATCAGGCCTTGTTGCCGGGACCCATTTCTTGCTTTCTTAGTCTTGCTAGGTCTGCTTTCTCCCTGCGTTCAGCTTAAGGGGGGGTGTTAGAGTATTATTTCCTTTTACTCTAGTTTCTTAAGCGTCTCTTAGGTGCATTATTAATTAATTCTTAATTAATAATGTGCAACCTAGTATTTCCCTTTTAGGGTTTCATTCACCTTTTTAAGGTTGAACTTTGTAATTTTTTTTTAATTCAGTTGATAATTTTGCTCTCACATTTTGAGTGAACATCTGAGTTCTGCTTTTTCATCTTTGTGCTTCTACTTTGTATCAGGTTCTTGCATGCATGTGTATTCGGGGTCTGTGGATTTGCATGTTTGTCAAATCTTACAGGCATCTCTACTGGTACACAGGCATTTCTGTTTGATTTCAATATGTTTTCATAATATCTTGCACTTTAAGTTTGCTGATCTGATTTTTTTGGAAGATGCTGACATTTTGTGACTTCTAACAGTGATTTTTCAGAACATTGACCGAGATTTGAACAATCTAAGACTACTAATTTATCTGTTTTGTAGGACGTTAGAAGACCAAACACATTAGACTACTTACCAAAGTTGTTTTGTAGGTTGCCAAGGAGATTCAATCAAACATTGTGTTTTCTTAATGATTTCTTAGGCACCTAGTGTTGGAGATTTGCTAGCAAGCCAGTGTTGACTATATATTTGTCATTGATGACAACATACTGTAAGCAACGTGCATTGTAGTTTTATGTAGAGAGCTTTGAGCATATGTTGTTTAGCTATGTTATCAACATGATATCATAGACGCAGAGGTTGATTTTGAGTAAAGACATTTGTGTAGTTTTTTGTAATAGCAGTGTTCATGACAATGTTACAAGTAGATTTTTGTATGTGATTCTCAAAATGGTTATGATTGAGCCTTGCACATTTATAATTTTTTTGTAGACATGTTTGTGAAGCTATTATCATGGACACAAAGTTATTTGTGCATTTGAAGTTGATTTATGATGTCTCTATTTGCCAGTTACAGTTTCTTGAGATTGTTTGATGGAGCCGACAATGTTTATATTATTTCAGCAAGTGCGCCTATCATTATGGTATGCATGTTTGGTTTCGCATTTGGTTATGAGTTAAGAATTTTTTGATATGAGTGCATAACATATTTCATCTTGTAAGTAAAGTTTCAGTTAATTTGATGGAGCCGACAGTGTGAAGTGACGCGTCTACTCATATTGAGTTGCGCGGTCCTTTTTGTGTTGCGTGCTTGGTTTAGCCATTGGAGATGTTGTTGGAGAGTTGTAGTGTTTCTCTAATATGATTTCAATAAGGTTCTAATAGGACAACTTGATTATATCTTTTTGAGAAGACTACTTATAGCTGATTAGTTGTGATTGCTTAGAAGAGTAGAAAGAAAATGAAGTGAAGAAAAGAGCAAAGCAAAAAGTGCGGAGTATTGGCCTAGTAAAGCTATATGTGAAGAAGCCAGAGAGTGTATACTATCCATTGGAACTAATCAAGATAGCAGGTCTAATTCACATTTCACCAAGATCCAGATATAGTGTGTATCTATTGTGCAGAAGGTTGTAGCCTTCACCATTTGAGCAGTGTGCTCCTAGATAGTGTGTCCTCACCCCTAATAGGGATATTTATAAAAGACTCCTAACAAGGTCCAACCTTTGACCAGGTCACTGTACTTCATGCATTGTAAAGATCAACTCCTAACAGGGTTGTAAGAACTTCTAATAAGGATCATTATACTCTAGTTCAGTTTATAGTGGGTGCTAATTCCCACCAAGGTTTTTACCTAGTTGGGTTTCCCCGTAACCAAAATTATGGTGTTGTGTTAAGTGTTATCTTATTGTGTATGTGCTTAATGTTATTCTGTACTTAATTGGATAAAGAATTGAATCTTGTAGATAACTGATTCACCCCCCCTCTCAGTTATCTCTTAGGACTATTCCTAACAATTAGTATCAGAGCCAAGTGCCTTAGAGAGAAAGTTTAACAAGTTGAGGTTGATCAGATGGTGTTCTTTAGAAAAGAAAGTCCTAAGTTTGATGGAGAGAATTATCTAGACTGGAAGATCAAAATGATAACACATTTGCAGTGCATTGGTTTTGAGATTTTTGAAATAGCTACTCAAGATGTTCAGATTCCCTCTCTAAAAGATCTTACAAAAGATGATGCAAATATTAAACAAAAGGAAATATTCACTTAAAATGCAATTGCCAAAGAATCCCTTATCAGGGCCTTATCTAATAGTGAGTTTTCAGAGATCAAGAAAGTAGATAAATCTACAAAATATGGAAGTATCTAGAAGACATGTTTGAAGGTAATATCCAAGCCAAGAATGCGCGCAGAAAAACATGGAAGAAAAAATACAATACTTTGGAGATGCTACCTGAAGAGAACATCAGAGCCTAAAATCAAAGAATTAATGAAGCAATTGTAGGAATCAAAAACAATGGTGGAGAAATTTTGGAAGAAGACATAATGGATAAATTGATGACTACTCTTACAACAGAATATGAAAGCAAGATAAACATCCTAGATGAGACTATGCAGTTTTCAAAAGACTTCAAAAGAGAGACCTTAATCAGAAATTTTTTAGCATTTGAGATATCAAGATTGAAGATAGAGCCTAAAAGTGAAATAGCATTCAAAGCCTCAGTCCATGGTAAGAAATCCTTGAACACTTCTGGTAATTTTGATAATGAAGACGAGGATAAAGAACTAGACGAGTTCATTGCTATGATTGCTAAGAAAGAAAGAAAAGGAAAATGAAAATATGAAGGTCAGTTACCATTTAAATGCTTTTCATGTAACAAGATTGGTCATTTTGCATCTAAGTGTCCTACAAGAGTCAAGAAGTTCAAAACAAATTTCAAGCCTAAGTATACAAAGGAATGTTACTATGTTGGAGATGGGGTATCAGATGAAGATTCAGGAGAAGATGAAATTGGATTTATTGCAATTGAAGACATGGAAAAAATGTTTGATGAAATGGATATTGAAGATGAAAAGAAAGCATAAGAGCTAGCATTAATTTCACAAGCAAACATCAGAATAGACTGGATCATTGAAAACAGATGTTCACATCACATGACAGGAAACAAAGATAGATTTGTACATCTTGATAAGTACAAAGGCGACATGGTTAGATTTGGAGACAACACTCCTAAACCTATCATAGCTAGAGGAGCTATCACTTTGGAGGGAAAGAATAACACTGGTGATGTTCTATATGTTGATGGTTTACAGCATAAAGTTCTAAGAGTTGGACAGTTTCTCGACAAAGGATATCAGTTGGAATTCAAAAACCATAAGTGCATCATTTATAACAAAGGAGTAATGATTGCATCAGGTTCAAAGACAAAAGGTAATGTTTTTCAGCTTAATTCCAAAGCAAGTTGTTTTATTGCAAACGTAGATGATAGTTGGTTGTGGCACAAAAGACTATGTCACATCAATTTTGACAATATAGTAAGATAAGAAATGTAAAGGCAGTAAGAGACCTCCCTAGTATTGCAAAACTAATTGATACAATATGCACAGAATGTGTGATGGGAAAGCATGTAAAGAACTCATTCAAAAGCAAGAAGAACTCAGCAGAAAACAAATTAGATCTAGTGCATACAGACTTATGTGGACCAACTCAAACAAGATCATAATATGGTGAAAGGTACTTTATTTTGTTTGTTGATGATTATTCTAGAATGATGTGGGTTGCGTTCTTAAGAGATAAATCTGAAGCATTTGAGAAATTCAACATATTCAAAGCTAAAGTTGAAAATGAATCTGGATTAAAAATAAAATGTCTGAGATCAGATAGAGGAGGATAATTCACCTCTGACATATTTTATGAGTATTGCGAAGAACATGGGATAAAGAGATAGTTAAGTGCACCTAGAACCCCTCGGTAGAATGGAATTGTAGAAAGAATAAATAGGATCAGACTTGACATAGTGCACACTATCATGATTGAAGAAAAAGTTGCACACACCTATTAGAGAGATGCAGTCAATATTGCAGTCTATACTATCAATAGAATTCAATTAAGGCCAGACGCAGACAAGACACCTTATGAGCTATGGTTTGGGAATGTACCTACTATAAAATACTTCAGAATCTTTGGAAGCAAGTGTTACATCAAGAGAGATGAAGCTATTGGCAAGTTTTATGCAAGAAGCGATGAAGGTATTTTTCTTGGTTACTCTACTAAAAGAAAAGCTTATAGATGTTTTAACTTAAGATTGAAGAAAATCATTGAAAGTGCACATGTAAAGACTGATGAAAATTTTATGATTCAAGAGAGATATCATGATTGAGCACCTATGATAGAAGAAGAACCTAGACCAACTAGTAGAGAAGCAATTATTGAAGAAATGTTTGACATTATTGATGTATTATTTAATGAACTTGAAACAAGTGAAGAAGAATCACAAAAGACAGATGAGAGAGTCACACCTAATGCTCCAAAATTCACATCTAGATACCATTCAAAAGAATATATCATTGGAGATCAGAACAACAAAGTCATGACAAGATCAAAAGAAAAAATAGTCAATGAAGTGATATGTTTACTTTCACAAATTGAACCTTTAAGTGTTGAAGATGCATGTAATGATTCAGATTGGCATGAAGCAATGAAAGAATAATTAGATCAGATAGTTAAGAATGATACATGGGAACTCGTCCCTAGGCCTAGTGACAAAAATGTGATTGGAACCAAGTGGATATTCAGAAACAAGATGAATGAAGATGGAATGATAGTAAGAAACAAAGCAAGACTAGTATGTAAAGGATATGCGTAGAGATAAGGAATTGATTACTCTGATACATTTTCCCCTGTAAGTAGATTGGAAGCCATAAAGTTATTTCTAGCCTGTGCAACATTCAAATACTTAAGGTATATCAAATGGATGTCAAGTCAACATTCCTGAATGGAGAGTTGAAGGAAGAAGTATACATAGAACATCATGAAGGATTTAGTTTATCAGATAAACCAGACATGGTATGTAGACTGAAGAAAGCCCTCTATGGACTTAAGCAATCCCCTAGAGCATGGTATGAAAGACTATATGGTTACTTAACAAAGATTGGATTCAAGAAAGGAGCAACAGATTGTAACTTATTCATAAGAGAGACACCTGAAGGATTATTACTAGTTGCTATTTTTGTTGATAACATTATTTTTGGTGGTATCGACAAGCTTAGTGCAGAATTTTCTAAAGAGATGCACAACAAATTTGAATGAGCATGATCGAACCTATCAAGTACTTTTTGGGATTGAATGTGCAACAGACAGTCAAAGGTATTTTCATTAATCAATCTAAGTATGTAAAAGAAACATTAAAGAAGTTTAAGATGGATAATTGCAAGCCAGTAAGCACCCCCATGATAACAAGAAGCAAGATTTCAAAAGAAGATGATTCTATAGCAATAGACAAAACCCTATATAATTCTATGATTGGTAAATTCATATATCTTACTCAATCTAGACCAGATGTTTCTAATGCAGTTGGTATTGTTGGAAGATTTGCAGCAGAACCTAAACAAAGTCATCTTATGGAAGTAAAGAGGATATTCAGATATTTGAAAGGAACTATAGACTATGGTTTATGGTATCCTAATTCAGACAATGTAGAACTTCATGTGTATATAGATGTAGATTGGGCAGGTTGCGTTGATGATAGAATAGCACCTCGGGAGGAGCAGTATTTCTTGGAGATAGACTAGTTATTTGGACAAGCAAGAAGCAGAATTTTATTTCTTAGTCCACAATAGAAGCAGAGTATGTAGCAGTAGCATTAAATTACTCTACAATTGTTTGGATCAAGCAGATGATAAAAGATTTTGGAATCCAAATTGATTATCATATTGTTATTCATTGTGACAATACTAGCACTATCAATATGTCAAAGAACCCTGTGATGCATGCAAAGACAAAACACATTGAGATAAAATATCACTTCCTAAGAGAGAAATTTGTAGAGAAAGAAGTAAAATTGGATTATGTGAGTACTAAAGAATAGTTAGCAAACATATTCACAAAGCCTTTGCTGAAGGATACATTTGAGTATCTCGGGGAGAAGTTAGGAGCAATTCCCTTCATGGATCTGATTAGAGTTTGTTGTAGTGCATTAGTCCTCAGTGACTAATGAATGGTTGACTACTTTACTTCAAGAGTAGTACATGTGCTTATTTGTTTTGGTGCCCTTTTCCATTGGTTTCAAAGGGGGAGTGTATAGTCATGAAAAAAAATACAGTTGAGGAGTATGAAGTAAGGGGGAGTATATAGTAAGAAGATGCAGCAGTAGATATTTAGAGCATTCAACAGTAGATGGAGAACTCATTTTTGGGGAGAATGTTATTGAGGAAATGGAGAATGTTATAAAATAATTTTACATTTGGATTGGTGGTGTTTTTCATTCCATATGTTGCCATCAATGCCAAAGGGGGAGATTGCTGGAGATTTGCTAGCAAGTCAGTGTTGACTGTATGTTTGTCATTGATGACAACATATGGTAAGTAGTGTGCATTGTAGTTTTATGTAGAGAGCCTTGAGAATATGTTGTTTAGTTATGTTATCAGCATGATATCATAGACATAGAGGTTGATTCTGAGTAAAGATAGTTGTGTAGTTGTTTGTAACAGTAGTGTTCCTGACAGTGTTACAAGCAGAGTTTTGTATGTGATTCTCAGTATGGTTATGATAGAGCCTTGCACATTTATAATTTTTTTGTATACATGTTTGTGAAGCTATGATCATGGACACAAAGTTAGTTGTGTAGTTGAAGTTGAGTTATGTTGTCTCTATTCGCCAGTTACAGTTTCTTGAGATTGTTTGGTGGAGCTGACAATGTTTATATTGTTTCAGAAGTTGCGCCTATCATTATGGTATGTGTGTTTGGTTATGAGTTAAGAATGTTTGGTTAAGATCACATAATGTATTTCAGCTTGTAAGTAAAGTTTTAGTTAATTTGGTGGAGCTGAAAGTGTGAAGCGACGCGTCTACTTATATTGAGTTGTGCCGTCCTTTTTGTGTTGTGTTCTTGGTTTAGCCGTTGGAGATGTTGTTGGAGAGTTGTAGTGTTTCTCTAATATGATTTCAAGAAGGTTCTAATAGGACAACTTGATTATATCTTTTGGAGAAGACTACTTATAGCCTGTCAGTTGTGATCGCTTAGAAGAGTAGAAAGAAAATAAAGTGAAGAAAAGAGTAGAGTAGAAAGTGTGAAGTATTGGGCCAGTAAAGCTATATGTGAAGAAGTAGAGAGTTAATGATATCCATTGGAACTGATCAAGACAACATGTCTAATTCAAAGTTCACCAAGATCTAGATATAGTGTGTATTTGTTGTGCAGAAGGTTGCAGCCTTCACCATTTGAGTAGTGTGCTCCCAGATAGTGTGTCCTCACCCCTAACAGGGTTATTTATAAAAGACTCCTAAAAAGGTCTGACCTTTGACCAGGTCACTGTACTTCATGCATTGTAAAGATCAACTTCTAACAGGGTTGTAAGATCTTCTAACAAGGATCATTATAATCTAGTGCAGTTTATAGTGGGTGCTAATTCCCACCAGGGTTTTTACCTATTTGGGTTTCCCTATAACCAAAATTATGGTGTTGTGTTAAGTGTTATCTTATTGTGTATGTGCTTAATGTTATTTTTTACTTAATTGGATAAATAATTGAATCTTGTAGATAACCGATTCAACCCTCCCCCCCTTCAATTATCTCTTGGGACTATTCCTAACACCTACATTAAATAGGAAGTTAATTTTTTTGAGAATGATTCATTAGCTAGGGGATTATGCTCTATTCTCCAAGTGAGAAAATCATATTCCAGAACCTTTTGAATTGTTGTCTTAAAGAAAAGACTTGGAATTGATCATTTGTTTGGTGTGTTTGGGAGAAAACCTCATTGGATAGGAGATTATGCTATTTTCCCCTTGAGAGAAAAAAAGAAATCTAGACTCCTTCATGGGGCCAATCCATGCATTTATTTTCAATCCTTTAGATGGGCCTGCTAGCAAGGTAAAAAGCTCTCGGGAATGACCCATGTGAGAACAAGGTGTTTATCTCACCACTCCAACTCACGTTAATAAAATTTTCTTTTTGGGGTAAAAGCCTCAGAAGCCAGATGAAATTTTTTCTTATACATGGCTCTCACCTAACATTTAGTAGGGCCTTGCGGTCTCAATCACATTTACATGACTACTTGTGTCAAGGTGCTTTGTGGGGCTATATGTCCTAGTCCCGCTTGTGTGGACACAAAGAGTATGTTTGAATGGAGACCCTTACTAAAAGCCATTAGTTAGAAGCCACCCAGTTCACCTCCAAAAGGTTGATAATCTGCATGCAAGGAGAATAGTAATCTCCCCAAGACACCCACCATATCGAGCCCCCTTCAATGTTAACACTCTGATCATATGACATCATGGCTGGAGCCATTGCATGCTTGGTGATGGTTGTATTCTAAGGAGTTGTTGGGTGTGTTCCAAAGTTAGTGAGAAAAGGTTTTCAATCTCATCCAACTTCCTTCTAGGGATAAAGAGTGTGCTTTTTACTTTCATTGCAAAACAAACCCATACACTTGAATCTTGCAAGGTTGCTTTGTCTCTTGTAGGACTATTTTCGACAAATGTGCTTATAACCCAAATGTTTGAGGTATGCATGAAATTGGTTCTTTCCAAGAACATCCATTGATCTATCAAGATATTGTCCTCAAGTCATGACTGGTAGTGTTAAACATAAGAAAGAAAAACTCCCAGTTTCATGAGTCCATAGAGAGAAGAAAATCGTTGATCAAAATATTAAAGCCAACCAATCTATTTGCAACCCATTCAAAAGTTTCTAGAGGCTATTAATAAATCAGATAAAATCATCTACAATAATCAAGTTGCTAATTTTTTTGCCAAGAACAAAGTGAACATGGCCTTTGTCACTTGGGAATCCTACGACTAAGTACATGTGACCTTCTTTCTTCATCCTCTTCAAGTCATTCATCCCTTTCTCATCTTTTAAACACCCCTTTCTTCATCCACATTCCAAAACGTTAGGAACATCAATCAGAATCTTGGAATTTAAATCAGAATCAAATCAATCCATCTTTCACACCTTCATCAAGCCATAGGGTGAAAGAATCATTCCAATAGTGTCCCATAGACCTTAATTCCAAAGCAAACATTAATCCCTTACTATTCAAATGAGAACTGAGTCTTTCTCTAGTAGTCCTAATCCAATCCTATTTTGTTTGGAGATCATTAGTCTATCACCCATATAAAAGAAGACTTTAAATCAAAACTAATCTTATATTTGCATAATCACAAGGTCTTGTTTCACCTAGGTTTGTTCCAAACATTTAAATCTAATCAATCCTTGAGGCTTAGTTCCTCTTTAATCCAATCTCATCAATCAATATAATCCTCAATCAAATCAAATCAATCAATCCAATTCAATCAATCCAACCAATCATCAAGACTTAATCATTAGTCCAATTTGCTCCTATTTCACCAAATCCTTTTCTTTCCATACCTCATCAACTATTCACCCTTCTTCAATTTAACCATTCTAAGGTCACTCGTGCATGGTACTTACCTGATCACAAGAAAAGATAAGACAAGAATCTCTCACCATGGATAACGATCAAGAAATTGTTTATCAAGAAGACTTTAATGACGAAGAAGAACCCCACATGGAATCTGACATAGTAATCCTCGAAAGTGTGAGTGCCAATCCATGAGCTAAAGAATTCTTTGAGGATCCTAACAATTTAAGCTTAGAGGAAGACCTAATCCAAGCCAACAGTTCCAACATCTTCATGAATCTTATCCAAATGGGTGCTACCCTCCCTGATAATTTCAATGAAACTTTTCTTGAGAAAAACTTGATTCGAACCAACAAAAGCAAAGTACCATCCATAATGCCATCGACATGTGATAACACAACTCAACCTCCCCCTGATACACTTGAATTAATTCGACAACTTCTAAACAAGACTAACTCAAATAATGGGTGAGTAACAATGGTTTAAGTGCAAGACATGCACCTGAACAAAAACCAGGGTCCTCAAGATGATGCTCTACTTCTATTTTCTCGAAGCCTAGTGGAGTCCTAAAAAATAAAAAATCTGCACAAATAAACAACACCAATCAAAGACATCACACCAATCTTCCCCCTCTGGGAGGACATAATGCATCATTCGGAGGAGGAACACATCAAACCCATACGATCACCACCAATCCTCCTAAATTAGTCCAACAAATTGATGAGCTCAAAGGCACGATGATGGCTCTGCAGAAAGGTGGGAAAAAGGAATTTTCTTTTGCAGAAATATGTCCTTATCCTTTTGACAAATCAATCACTCTCCAACCATTCCCCGCCAATTTTGAAATGCAAAATTTTGATAAATACAAGGGAGACTCATGTCCTACACAACATATCAAGGAATTTTATGTAGCGACACAAGAATTTTCCCACAATGATCATCTTCTCCTGAGACTTTTCACTAGGAGTCTTGGAGGACCAGCCTTAGAGTGGCTATTGAATATTCCTCAGGGTTCCATCTCCACCTTCCATGATCTCGCTGAAAAATTTGTTACACAATATTCTTATAACATGGAACATCAAGCATCCCTCAACAATTTGTGTAACATGAAACAACAAAATGGAGAAACCTTTGCCAATTTTCTCCAAAGGTGGCGACATCTCGCCAATCACATGCCTTGGAAAATCCCGGATTCACATCTAGTTGATATCTTAACTAAGAATCTAGTTACAAAAATGTCCTTTCAGATGAAGATGGCTACCTTGGATTCCTTCGAGGCACTCATTAAAAAGGGGAAGTCTATTGAAAATGGGATTTTGATGAAAGGAGCAATTAAACACTATAACCCTAATTCATCTAACAATAATAAGAATAAACCCAAGTTATGGTCTAAGAATAAAGGTGTTGTTAATGATGGAGTGACAGATGCTAAACACATCCAAAATGTTCAAGCATCCAACAATAGTAACCAAGGCAATCAAAATAACAATGATCAAAATAATCGCAACAATAATCAAACCAATCTGAATAATCAAAGCAATCAGAATAATTCAAATAACCAGAATCAAAATCAAGGATCTAGTTATCATGGATATCTATTCTCACAATATAATGGCAACAACAACAACAATGATGATAATTTACATAGCTAGAAGATTCCCTTGATGTGATCTTTCAACATCTATTTGATCAAGGGATGATGGTTTACCCTAACACCAAGCCTTTCAATGAAAATCAACCTAAACCCAACTAGTATAAGGATAATGAATATTGTGATTATCATCGCATAAAAGGGCATGAGATTAAAAAATGCATGAAGTTTCATCATTTTGTGCAAGATTTGATCGATGATGGTAAAATTGAAGTGGAAGGACAAAATGCCTCTACTTCTAACACCCAGCTAAAAATATATTCTAAACCTTTTCCAGAACATAATCAAAACAATGCATCCACGTCCAAAGGCTTCTCTTACGATTATTCGATGAACAAAATCTCAGGAGATGAATGCACTTGTGGAAAATTAGCTGAAAATTATGTATGTGGCTTTGACTCACTATGTGGCCATATTGAACAGTCTAAAACTCATTTAAATACCTTGACTTTAAAGAGTGTGGATTGCAATGTTACTACCCACCTCCCTCGTGTAAATATACAACCTATTGCCAATCCACATGTTGTAGATCCACCTACAACACCATCTACCTTGACACGACCTATGTCACATTATAATTTTCTTTCCCAACTGAAGAAGACCCCTATACAGATATCCATACTAGAGATTTTACATACATCCCCTATTCACAAAGAGGTCCTTGAGAATTCCCTAACTGAGTCTCGCATCCCAGAAAATATCAATGCCTCTCAATTCCAAGCAATGATCATAAATTTGGCTACCCAATAATATCTAGTTTTCACCAACAAAGATTTCCAAGGTCCTGACCCTCATCATAATAAACCCCTGCATATCCAAGTCACCATCCATAACACCTAAATTAAAAGAGTCCTTATAGACAATGGATCCGGTCTGAATCTTTGTACTTTAAGTATGATCCACAATATCAATCTTTTTGAGGATCTCATTGATGTAAATAAAAGAATAACAATAAAAGCATATGATGACAGAGAAAGGGTGAGTAAAGGTCTCATTGCACTCCCCTTACAAGTGGGCCCAACCCTTATTGAAACTATTTGTCAAGTGCTTGACTTGGATCTACCCTACAATATCCTTTTGGGTAGGCCATGGATACACGCTATCTCAGGTGTCCCATCTACATTTCACCAATGTTTGAAATTCCCACATCATGAAGCTGAAATAACTATTCTCAGAGATCATGAACCCTTTCAATATTGTAAGAGGTTTGAAGGAAAGCAATGAAACTATTTCCCATTGAATGAATATGTTTGTCCACTTTCACAAGAGATTATCGTCCAGCACACTTCTTCTGAAGAACAATTGTCTAAGAAAGCCAAGGGAAAAGAAAAGGTTACCCAAGAAAAGAATACTGAACCTGAAAAGAAAGTTAGGTTCACCAATCAAGGCCCGGGAGAATCCAAGTTTGAAAATGCCCTATGCATTGGTCAACTCCCCCTCTCTCCCAGGTCTTATGGAAAACCTTCACAACTCTTCGCTAAGGAAAATAAAGAAATTATGAAGTGTAAACAGACTACATTTGAACATTGGGGATCTCTTTCAGATGAACATATGGAGCATAATGTTCTTTCATGGCTTTTTGATGAAGAAGAAGACAAACCTGCAGACATTCCTAAAGGGAAGTATATAAAGGCCACACCCATTGTTGAAAGTATGGGATATCATGGCACTGGTCTTGGAGAAAATGAAACAGGAAGAACTCTCATAAAAGAGACTGAATACCCCTGAGGAAGAGGACTGGGTTCCATAGAAAATGAGAAAACCTTTGCCAAGGACTATTTTTTGATTGAATCTAATTCAGACACTGAGGAAGAGTTATTCGAAGTTCCTTTCCAATACATTGAAGATGGCCTTGATACCCATGTCCTCCATATCGACCAATCTGACCTTTCCTCACCCAAACTTCCCCTTACCAATCCTGAACTAATCGATTGGGACCAGCAAGATTCACCACCTTCCTTAGACATATGCGATTCAGACAAGACCATTTTAGCACTTTTCAAACTAAGAAATCTCCAAGACAATGAATATCAGATTCACTACAATGAGAAAGACTACTTCAGTAGCTAAGTCAACTCCCTTAGTCACAAAAATGAAGAAAAAGAAAATTAAAAAAATGATAAAACATCCTTAGGTGAAAACCTTTCTGAGGCACCTTTGGATGGAGAAAAAGACAAAACAAAGGACACATCCTCTAGTGAAAACCTCTCTGAGGTGCTAGAGGAGGAGAAAGTTGACTTTCCATTCATGTCATTACCATCAGAGAAATCTTATATCCTCATAGAAGAAACAATTGTAGTTAATCTGGTCACAGAAATAGATCCTAAGATCACCTATATTGTAGCCTCTCTAGATGAGACAGAACAAGAGTCCATGACTACATTCCTTAAGAAATCCCACATTAATTTTGCAGGGACATATAAGGATATGTCTGGACTTGATACTGACTTGGTTGTGCATCATCTCGCTATGGATCCTAAAATCAAACTGCCAAGCAAAAATTACGCAAGATGCATCCTCAAGTAGCACTCCTGGTTAAAGCGAAATTGCAAAAAATGCTAGATGAAGAATTCATCAGGCCCATAGACTATCCTGAATGGGTCTCCAACATTGTACCAGTAGGTAAACCCTCTGGGGGCATTTGGATTTGTATTGATTTCAGAGATCTTAATATCACCTTCCCTAAGGATGATTTTCCACTTCCAAACATTGACATCATAGTGGATTTGACTACTGGGCATGAGATGTTGTCCCTCATGGATGGTTTTTCTAGATATAATCAGATTCGCATAGCAGTGGAAGACTAGCATAAAACTGCATTCACTACACCGTGGGGTACAATCTGTTATAAGGTCATGCCCTTCAGTCTCAAGAATGTACGCGCCACATACCAGAGAGCCATGATAACCATATTTCATGACCTTCTTCATGTGATCATGGAAGATTATGTGGATGATATCTTAGGAAAATATAAGACACGAGACTCACACATTGCTATTCTCACTACAATCTTTGACAGATTGGAAAAGTATAAGGTTTGATTGAATCCCAAGAAATGTGTCTTTGGTGTGCAATCAGGTAATCTCTTAGGCTACATTATGTCTCGTAGAGGAATAGAAGTGGATCCTAAGAAGTTGAAATCCATTTTCAAGATTCCACCTCCTAAAACTTTGAAACAATTAAGGAGCTTGCAAGGAAGACTTCAATCCATCCAGAGGTTTATGTCACAACTAGAAAAAAAAGTCCATCCTTTCTCTCACTTGCTAAGAAAGGATATTAAATTCATTTGGGACTGCTTGTGTCAAAAGGATTTTGAAAAGCTCAAGGTATATGTAGCTAATCCACCACTGTTGGTCCCGCTTGTTCTAGGAAGATCTTTGATTCTCTACATCTCTGTAACTACAGTAGCATTGGGTGCTCTCCTAGCATAGTTAGATGATAATGGAAAAGAGTGTGCCATATATTATCTTAGCAGGAATTTAGTGGGTTATGAGCTTAACTATATAGCTATTGAGAGAGCTTGCCTAGCTATAGTCTTTTGTACGCATAAGCTACATCCTTACATGCTTATCACAAAGTACAGTTGATAGAAAAAAATGACCCACTTAAGTACTTGTTACCTAAAGCCGCCCTGACAGGTCGCACGGCAAAATGGGTCATGATCCTTAGTGAATTTGATATTGTGTACTCAGAACGCAAAGCAATCAAAGGACCAGCAATAGTAGATCAACTTGCAGGGGCTCCCATTCCTAGAGATCATCCTATTGTCACAAAATTTCCTGATGAAACTATCATGACTGTCACTCCCAACATTCAGTGGAAGCTTTATTTTGATGGATCTTTCACCCAAAAAGGATCGGGGGAATGAATTCTATTTGTGACACCTCAAGGGGATTTTATCCCTAAATCTTATAAATTGGCATTTGCTTGCACAAAGAACATAACAGAATACGAGGCCTTGGTCACAGGGCTTCGCCAAGCTGTCAGATGGAAGATCACAAGTTTTCCTATTTTTGGTGACTCCCAATTAGTTATCAAATAAGTCAATGATGAATTTCACACCAAGGATGATAAGTTGCTTCCTTACTAATGCATGGTCAAAGATCTTAAACAACATTTTGCAAGCATCATTTTCCAGCAAATCCCAAGAGCAAATAATAAAGCAATTGATGCCATGGCTACTATTGCTTCACTAATATCTATGCCAGAAACAAGCACACGATGTCAATTTCTTGTTGAGAATCTTATGGTCCCTGCCTATGACCAGCTAGATTCTGAGATGGTGTGTGAAATTGTTGGTCCCAAATCACCTTGGTATCAGGAGATCCTTGCCTATCTTTGTGATAAAACCATTCCCCTCACTGTTATGCCTAACCATTTCATCTGTTGCACTTCTCGTTGCACAATCCTTGGAGACACTCTTTTTCGTAAATAATTTGATCGAACTCTTCTTCGATGTCTAAATTCAGAGGAAGCATAGACAACCTTGGAAGAGGTGCATCAAGGGATCTGTGGAGCCCATTCTAGTGGTCTCACTTTAGCAAAGAAGTTTCTCTACACTGGATACTATTGGTCGATAATGGAGCAGGATGCCGATCATTATGTAAAGAAATGTGATCCTTGTCAGCAGCCTAGCGATTTGATACACACTCCTGCTCAGTCCCTCCAACCCACCATCACACCTTGGCCTTTCTCCCACTGGGGTTTTGATCTTGTAGGCTAGATATTTCCAAACTCTGTCGATGGTCACAAGTATATCCTAGCCACCATCGAATACTTTACCAAATGGGTCGAAGCAATCCCCCTCACCTATACAACAGGTAAGAAAATTTCCAAGTTTATCCTGAATTATATCATTTGCCGCTATGGCATCCCCAAAGGTCTCCATATTGATAATGGAACACCCTTCAAGAATCAAGATGTCTCTAACCTTTGCAATAAATTTGGCATTACCTAGCATTGTCCATCCAAGTACTTCCCGCAGGGCAACGGTCAAGCTGAGGCTACAAATAAAACTATATTAAAAATCCTCAAAAAGATTGTCGATGATGTTGGCTGTGATTGGCACTTGCAACTCAATCCTGCCCTCTGGGCTTACTGCACCTCCATCCATACTCCTACTGGCACCACCCCATTCGCCCTTGTCTATGGTTTTGAGGTTGTCTTACCCATCGAAATTGAGCTCCCTTCCCTCAGGATTTCTCTCAATAACCTGATGTGTGAAGAAGAATATAGGTTTGCCCGCTTGCAAGAGTTGCAACTCCTCAATGAGAGATGCCTCAATGCCCTTAACCACCTCTGTGTGTATCAAAATCGTATGTGCTTAAATTTTAACAAGAAGATCAAACCTCATGAGTTTGATGTAGGTGATTTGGTCCTGCAGCATAACATGAAGAATCTCCAAAACTAAGAAAAGAAAGGGAAGTTTGAACCCAATTGGTTGGGCCCATTTTTTTATTACTGCTCAATTTGGTCCTAGGGCATATCAGATTACAACATCTGAGGGAGATCTGCTCCCTAATCTTGTAAATATTTTGCATTTGAAGAACTTTTATGCGTAGCTTAGCATTCAGTTCCTGTATAGTGTTATTCAACAAAAAATCCTAAAAATCAGAAAAGATCCTGAAAAATCCCTAAAAATCAGAAACGGCCCTAAAAAAATCTTAAAAATCAGAAAAGATCCTGAAAAAATCCTAAAAAGCAAAAAAAGTCCTAAAAAAATCATAAACATCAGAAAAGCAAAAAATCCTAAAAAGAAGATAATGTTCTTGAAAAAAATCATTGTTTGGTAAACACCTAGTAAACAGGCACCCTACAAAAAAAATTAAAAAAAAAATTGTCCAATAGTGAAAACTTGGCAAACAAGCACTCTGGGCAAGTATTATGGTGAAAACCTATTTCAGGCACCATGATAGCAGATTTTGATCCATTGTCTTCCCGTCCACTGTAAATATCCATCCTCATCCTGGTCCTAGTTTTCAGTCATCGCTTCCCACATAGCCATAAAGATCCAACCATAATTTCCAACACGCTGAGCCTAACCCCATCACACTGAGCTTTTCCCAGACACAGTGATCGCAAAAGTGCTTATCAAAATCAAATCTCTAAATTATTGTTCCTTTCACATCTATTGCTAGTGAATATCCATTTCAATCAATCAATCTTTTCCCTATAGGATGCATCCTTCCTTAGTTGGCTCAACTCAATTTCATCAATCCTATCCTGTTCATGGCAAGAACTTTGGACCGAATGACCACTTGGTCAGGAGGCCTTCTTTGTTGATTTTATCTTTTTGTATCAGTAGATCCTACTCATGATTACCTCGATCTTCCATATCTTGGTATATTGTGACTGGTGAAATTTGATGCAAGTGTCGATTGCGGTATGATCTATTTGTAGATACTTTAAGAGCATTTTTGTTGGTTTCCTAGTTATGATCATGCGAATCTTAATGGGGGCAATAGGTTAGCATACTTATGTCCCTTACATGAACTAAGTGTGCCCAGACCTCTCCAATACGTATATGTCATAAGTTCTATCATAGTCGGGAAATTTACATCTCTGTTTCTACAGCTATCTGAGAGTATAGTCCACGTAATAGAATGATGTCATCTGTGATTTTATAACACATGATGCATACCTCCTGTTGCAATATCAAAGTAGGGTGTGCTCTCTAACATAAACACAAGTGATCCCACTAAATCATGTAGTCAAGTTGTATTATAGTTCAAATTCATTTTAATTTGTTTCTTTTCTATATTTTTGTTTGAGACAAGGGTCTTGTTTATTCATCATCCCCTCCCTATTCTTTAGTGATTCAGTTGATCCTATTGGTTATATCGGATACACATAAAAAAAATATACTCATAAAGTGACACTAGCTCCTTCCATTGCATTCTACCTCATATAGTTAAGTTCATTTAGCTACTATTGCATGTCAAATATATCTCATTAGTCATTAATCATTAAATACACATTGCATGTCAAATATATCTCATTAATCATTAATCATTAAATACACATTGCATGTCAAATATATCTCATTAATCATTACTCATTAAATACACATTGCATGTCAAATATATATATTTAACCATTAATCACTACCTATGCATTGCACATTCATAACCATCACGTATGCATAATAAAAGATCAATTCATATCTACATAAGCTTTGCACATCATGTAGTACGCATTTCACATAATCACACACATCATGCATCACACACATTAGTGTAATAATTTAGTACTATGCATAATCTCATAATCCATCAGATAAACTCATACAATGGTGCCACAAATATGTGTGTGTGTGTGTGTGTGTGTGTATGTATATCATAATATCATGGTACATCAAAATGATACATCAGGCACCTCAATGCTGCTATACATATGCATCTCATCTAAAAATCTAGAAAATATGTATCTTGTATAATCAACTGGATCTCATGACCACTGGAAGATATCCTTGTCATCTTGACCTCCCCCCTATCCACTTCATGGAGTAGATCTCTCTACTCATCTCTCACTGTCACCTCCTATCATCCTGTCTCTCGGTGGCCTGACTACTGATCTTGATGACACCCCTCGAGTCCTCTTTGATACCCCTCACTCTAAGTAAGGGGCATGTCTATGCTCTAGAGGTACTACCTGATGATAGAGGCCCATATAATAGGCCGACTCTCTCCCCATCCTTGATGCATCTTACTGTGTATCCAACATGGTTGTCAATAACTGCCCTGCACCTACCGTCGTCACTCCTTGTCTCGCTAACTCCCGCTCCCCTCGGTATATCTTTGTCTGTCTCTTCCACATATTCCTATCCTCTGTCAGTTGTTGGGTGTGAATGGTTGTCTATCTCTGCATCTCCTCTATCTGGCCTGACAATCGGGCTACCTTCCCCGCCATCCCCTTTGTACCTATGTCAGCTCATGTTCTGGTAATCTGTCATGTACCCACTTGACCCTGCAGTATGCCCAACTCTTGTCGCATAGTCTCTATCTGAGCCTATGCTCTCTCTGCCACCCTGGCTGCCTCTGCCCTG
Source organism: Chamaecyparis obtusa (assembly GCA_027943335.1). Classification (NCBI taxonomy): domain Eukaryota; kingdom Viridiplantae; phylum Streptophyta; class Pinopsida; order Cupressales; family Cupressaceae; genus Chamaecyparis; species Chamaecyparis obtusa. The sequence goes on along the minus strand of BSBK01000119.1, from coordinate 422,285 downwards.
GCTGCTCTATCCCTCTGCGCTACCACCAAAGCCTCTAATCGTGTCACCTTTTCTTGAAGAATGACTACCTTCTCCTGATCACCCTACCTCTCATCTCCTCCTGATCCTCCTAGCCCCATCTCCTCATCCTCCGGCAATGGCTCCTGGGCTGCCTCCTCTCGCCCCGTCTACACTTCCTGTGCAGGGGCCCCTGAAACGGGTCTCTGCACTATCCCCCTCCATTGCTTTGTCACCTTCCTCTACGCCCCCCACCTGACTCTCGAAACTAATGCTGGTCTCTCCTCATCATCCTCCTCATCCTCCTCCGCATCCTCCTCCTCAGACTCTGTCTTCTCTATGGTCTCTCCTACTCCTAGCTCTGTCAACCTCGCTAGTCTATGCCTCTCCCACCAAGCTACATACTCAGCTGTCACCCCTGCATCTTCCACCTATCCCTGGGCTATTGTACATGGTACTGGTTGCATACCTCTCTAGCTGCTCTTGGCATTCTGGAGATCTACTCTGATGCCCCATACTAACCTAATCTCCCTTGAGACGATCAGATGTGGATAACTATCTGGCACTATAACCCACCTTATGCCAAACTGTTTGGATACTTAAGATGGCATGTATCTCACTATTTGAAATATCATCCTCCCAATCAACCAACAATTTGTCTACATGTATCCTAAGTACTCTACATCCAGAGCACCATCTTCTCTCCTTGCCTGCTCATCCCAGTACCCCCATGCCTCACACCCTCTATACGATGTCCACTCAAACCATATCAGCTCATCTAGTATCCTCTGCCAAGTCTCAATTGATCTCACATCCCCATATAACAAGGGTGATCAGTACTGACATACTAATGGATCATATCATTATCGTCGACCCTCCCCTTGTAGTGGTCGTACCACTGCGATATGCTCCCATGCCCAAACTAGAAGTAGTATAACTCTAGGTCCCATCATCCGCTGAGTACAGTATGCACACATATGAAGGTCATAATATACTTATGCTAAAATCGTATATCCCCAGCAATACTCTGTACCATCCTCCTCTAGCATCTGACTCATTACTCTCGCTTATCTAATTGGAAAACCATGCCCTGACTGGTCTGACATCAACCTCCCTCCTACAAATCCAGCTAAATATAGCACTAGCCAGGGTAATCTTTCCTTCATTTCCCCTCGCCATGACATCCACTGTTGGTCAATCGGTAACTAGTCTACTTGATGTCTTAAACTCTCTTCCATAAACTGCTCTGCTCTCTCCAACTGATACTTAGCCATCTCGCCCCGAATCGGTATCCGCAAAATCCTCCATACGTCTAGCAACATCCCTATTGCCTCCCTAGTCGGAAAATGGAAACTCGATGTATCTGAGTGCCATCTCTAGAGAAATGTTGTCATCAGCACATTATGCACTCTCATGTGCGGCCACTCATGCACATGTTGCCAGCCGCATAAGGTCACATGTCCCCACTCTACCTCGGTCAACTCCTCTCATAGCATCATCGTGTCTAGCCATTGCTCTTTCAAGAGAATCCAGTAATTTGCCTCCTGCATCCAATTCCCAACACTCTTTTCTCAGTCTTGGTCATTACCAAATTTACCCTACCCCCCCATCCCCATTTCTTTTTTTTCCCCTGCTCAACCCCTCCCCTTGGCAGTGGAGTTGCTCATTTTAAACTGAACACGTCCCCCTCTTCCACAACCCAACCGTTCGTCACATGACACATGGCTATGCCCCCCTCCACCTTTGGCTAGGCGTAGCCACCCATCCAACTAAGCACTTCCCCCTCCTCCGCAGCCCAACCATTCATCACAGGACACACGGCTACGCCCCCCTCCACCTCTAGCTGGGCGGAGCCACCCGTCCATGGACGGGTGGCTACGCCCCCTCCCCTATCGTCGGCCCGCCCTTTGGCAAGTGCCAGTCCAAAGGTGGGCGGAGCTTCCTGTCAGCAAACGGGTGACACCGCCCATCTTTGGGTGGGCAGAGCCACCTGTCAACCGATGGGCGGTGGGCGGGTGGAGCCGTCCGTCAGCTGACAGGCGACACCAAAGGCAGGTGGAGCCACCCATCGGACAATGGGTGGCACCGCTCGGCCCCACGGCAGGCGGAGCCGCCCATTCATAGATGGGCGATGCCATGCCGTCGGGTAGGGGGTGAAGCCACCTGTTGCCTCTGCCCCGCCTGTCCCTGGCAAACCTCGCCATTCACCCTCCCCAAAATTTTTAAAAATGCAAAAAGTAATAACAATAAACACAATTATTTTTACATTGCTGAAATTGACAATGAAGGATTTGGGCACTCACCAGCTCACCCCTATCTGCTGCTCGCCAATAGACTCGCACCTACTCACCCAATGACATCTTGTCCCGTCAGCCTTCCATTCTCCCTTCTCCTCTCCTCTCCTCTTTTTTGTTCTCCTTAGGGGTAAAAATGAATCATTTTCCCCCTTTTTGCCATTTTATAAGAGGTCCCTTTTTTCAAAAAAGGGAGAGGGTGTTTTTTTCTTTTCTTTTTCCTTTTTTCCCCCTTCATTAGTCATGCAAAGTCTTTTTTCCCTCCTTTTGTGAAAATTGACCAAATATTTATTTTTTGGCTTATTTTCCTGAGGGGGCACATCCTCCTACTAACTTTTCCTCTAGGACATCTATATTTTCTTTTCTTTGACGCGATGACATTTTTGACACCACATCAAAGAGGGGCAAAATGTAGACACCTAAATTTGTCCTTTAACATTAATTTAATTTAATTAATGACTCCAAATAACATTATAGTTAAATTTTAATTAATTATATTTATTAAATTTATCTATTTATTTAATTAAATAAACTCACTAATTATAGTATTTGAATTAAATTTAAATACTACTTTTCATAATGTATTAAATTTAATTTAATACATGTTCTTCCATAGTCCCCTTTTAAATAAATTTTAATTTATTTAATTCTCTCACATTCTTTATTTCTACTAAGCCATGATTAAATTAAATTTTATTTAATTTAATCCTAAATTCAACCTAGATGCTATCCTACACACATCACTTTCTATTTAATAAGCCTACTCACTAATTAACTAAGGTTAATTAGGCTAATTATTGGATTCCTACATCCATTAGTCCTAATTATTTGCTCACACGTGTGTGAGCAAATTTTAAAAAATTGTCTTTTCAAAAATTACTAAAATTTGCATAAACAAAGCTTCTTACATTTTTTATGACACTTCTTACACCTTCTAAAATGGTGAAAATAAACTTTTTCTCTTACACATCTCTTACACACACTTACACATGTACTTGAAGTACACATTGACCTCTCACATCCCAAGTTGCTCACACATGTGTGAGTAAGTCTTGGACTTTGCATGGCTTATGTGTATCCTTGGTGGCACCTATGTGGATTCCACATAGATGCCACCTCACCTCAGCCCTCCAAAATCCTATAAATAGGACCCTTGTCTCAAGAAAAATCTATTCATTTTGCATTAGAGTTATTATGCTAGTTTAGAAATAGAATTGTTTTCATAGAGTTTTTTCTAACCATTTGGTAGTTTCTAAATTCTCATTGTAGACTTAGTTTCATTCTATGCTTTAGCTTCATTAGCTTTTGTTACTTGTATGGCATTGAGCTTGAGGATTTCTTTCATAGCTCCTCCTTGAGCTTCTTTAGCCTCTTGCATTTGAGTGCTTAAGAGTTGCTTCTATAGCTTCTTCTTGAGCATCTCAATCTTCATTTTTAACTTGCATTCGTAGTGGGATCTATACTTGTGTTGGGAGAGCACACCCACAACACTCTCTAAGAGCTTAAATCAAGCAAGGCTTGGGTGCACTTTCTTCTTTCTCATTGGAGGTTGTTGTGGAAGCCTTTTGTTTGGTTCTTGTAAGTTTATAAAATGTTAGATTAATATTTGAATCTCTTGTTTATTGCTAATGTTTGCATATTTGAACTTGCTCCCAATGGGTTGGTTTTCATCATATACACACCTCACGTGTTTATCCTTTAGTCACATGATCATACATGGTACATTTGCAACAATAAGGTTCCTAACGATGGATGATGTGTGTCATCCTGTCATATTTTCTAGTCGCTTAACAAATGATGCCTTCTCTCTGAGTTCTGCCAAGCCACCACGTGCCTCCCTAGACACTCGTACTAAAAAAGGGCCTTGCTGATGCATATTCAAGGAATATTCTTCCTTGTAAGGTTTTTTATGACTAACAAGTTTCTAGATAACTATTCTCTTCACGCCTTTTAAATTATCCCATGAAATCATGGTATCTCTAATCAAGCCACTATTGTTTTTCTTTCGATCCTAGATGGTAGGCATGTTGCAATCAGCCAATTAAAGAAAAAACATTCACTTGCAGCACACGAAATCAAGTGATCCATGCCGGATTCTTTGGCATGTTGATCGATTGTAACAAATTGTAATCATTATGTGATCATGTTGAGTGAGGTTTGTTCTTTAAAGCCCTGACAACTAGTGAAATTAACAAGGTTGAAAGTATTAGACTTTGTTCAATAGGCCAAAAAATAGACTGTATTATTTGTAGAGGTTTTACTTTTCTAATAACAAGACCCTATGGCCTGTCCACCAGAGCTGCATACTGTAGCTTTGATTTTTTGGGACATTCTCTCTCACCTTGGCATATTTTCTCTTAATAAATAATAGGGACTGTGCATTTGGTGCCTTTTACTTTTTATTAATCACTGTGTCATGTGCTGAACTCCTATAGGTCTGAACTAGTTTGTTTATGTAGATGCAATTATTTTCTATTTGTTTAGCTTAGAATAGAGGATGAATTATATTTCTTACAACTTACTCCTTAAGAAGATTGGTTTTAGGAAGTGAGGTATTTTCTTATGACCCTTATACAAACTATTTATGTTTATTGCTAAATAGGGTTGTATACTATGTGAGGCACTTGGTTGGAAAGGCTTGCACATTCTTTAGGAGCTTTGTGTCTTGATTCGGATCCTTGCAGATGCTTCTTGTGACCGGATATGAATGTGTGAGATCTATGTTGGCTGACTTTAGCTTCTCATTCTCTTACCAATAATGAAGGGTATGTGGTGCACCGTGTTGTGAATGAATGAAGGAATAAAAATCTAACCAAAGTGGTCAAACCCCTACAAATACCATCTGACAAATTCTCCAACAAAGATTTGATCTAGCGCTTCGCCTCCCCTTAGCTTAGGTTGTTTGTTAAATTTTTCTCCTTCCTTTTCCTCAAACACCACCTGTGAAGAGTTGGCTTCTAAAATCTCAAAGGTTGTTCTATAGGGTGCACCCGGTCCCACTCCTGTAGAACTTCTGGTTTGACCTTCTTTAGGTGTGAGCCCAAAAAGGGGGATCAACATAGAACATAATTGATTCGTTTGTGCGCTATGTGACAAAAGGTTTGGGATATAAGATATATTATCAGATCAATGAGGGTTCCACCATCACCACCACAATATACACAACATTCCAAATGATGGTCAGAGGTGAGAATTTTGATCTTTGCAAGCTTCTAAGGGAATAATTGATAGACAATCTAGAGAAGAGGAAGAACACAAAATACCCTTTCAAGTTTAGATCTTTGATCATCTATCTAGCTTTTATGTTCTTGAATGAGCTTCCAGGTGCTAGGGGTAAAGTTTGGGACAAGTTCTCCCCTATTATGGTACAAATAAAACATGTTAGGAGTTTCAAGAAAGATACAGAGTCATACAACACCCTCTATTAGGGTTGGCTCAAAAACTTAAAATATTAGATACAGGAAAGAGAGAGAATCCCCATTGAATTCGTTTGAAAATACAAAGATAAGATCACCTTCCTAGGGAGCAAGGACCTATTCTACATAGAAGTTGTTGAAATAAGTATTGCTTGGTTTTTGGAGGTCCCATATGAAGTATCTGTGAAAGAAGTGGAGAAGAATATTTATGTATTGTTGCATTTTTTAGTAGATACATAATAAGAAAGCTTTGGCACAACCACTTAGATACTTAACAGAATGATCCAAAAGAGTTCTAAGAAGGATCATGCAAAACTAATGGATAAATCACACGCACAAAAAAACCCACCCCCAATGTTTGAGGCTTTTAATTTTCCTTTGGAAGAAGGAATTTCTAAGAAAACTCTGAAAAGAACAAGGTCCACCTCTATTCCCCCTCTGATGGTGAAAATTGGTTCTTCCAAAACCCCTACAAAAGTTGCATCAAGTAAGAAGAAGAGCCAAAGGCCTAAGCAAAAGGCTTCAAAAGAAAAATCAGGTCCAGAGATGATTGTTGAAGAATGGGCGAGGAGGAGGAGGAGTGGAAGTGCCTCTCATCCAGAGAAAGAGAACAAAGGTCTCTTTAGAAGAGACCCTTATTGAGAAGAAGAAGAAAGAGAAGGGAGTAGAAAATAAGAAAGAAAATAAAATAGAAAAAGAAAAAGAAAAAGAAAAAGAAAAGGAGAAAGAAAAAGAAAACAAAAAAGAGAAAGAACAAGAAAAGGAGAAGGAAAATGAAAAGGGAAAGATGAAGAAGTCAGAAACTCCTCTGATTGATACTAGTTAGCAACCTCTACACCTTAAAATTTTCATAAAGGCTATTAGTCAGCATGATTCATTGGAGGTGACTGTACTAGATTGTACAAGGATGCCCCTCTGGAAAAGGCTATCATCTGGCACTTAATTACTTATGACATGCATATAGATTATACAACTAACAAAAATCTGAAGGAGTTGAAGGAAGCCTTGAGAAAAAGGAGAAAATAAGTTGTATTAAATGTATCAAATATCCAAACATACGCATTAGACATGATATGTGGTTCCTTGTCTCATGAGGAAAGAGAAAGATTGCCCTAACTCTTAACATAAGATTCATGACAAAAGAAAGAGTTAATACCATTATGGACAAAGATCCAAATGATTACCAAAGGTTGGTCAAATGAACAGAAGAAGAGATTGTAGAAATTGCAAAAGAATTGAAGAACACAAGTACATACAAAGGTTTGTTTGACACTTCTCTTTCGAACATAACTATGAATGTTCTTGATGTTGTAGATGCAAAAGTTTCTCTAGAGAAGACTTTGGACGTGTATAAGAATGTAATAGTTGCCTTTTATAAATCTATATATTGTAATGACTTCTCAATTGGAAAGACACCTTGAAATATTTGTAATTGAAGTATATGCTCTATTTGTATGTTGTCCTCTCAAAACGACACTACAAAGATCATAAAATAATTTTAGTTCTTCTCATTTCTACAGTAATTTTATGTGTTTATTATCGTTTATGACGCAAGGATATTTGTTCAATGTAATTCCTAGTTGCCATTGACAAGAATTGAATTATGTAAAAGTATATTGGGAAAGTTGTTGAATTGCAAGGGTAAATACTTCTTTATTCAACCCCCTTGAAGATCAACTTGGAAACCTTGGGGAAGTGCTAATAGATTGCAAACAAGTGGTCGATGGCCTAGATGCAATTTGTAATGCAAATGCATTATTTTTAGTTCTCTAATTAAAGCTTTACAAGTCTAAATGCTCCTTGATATTTAGGATTTTTGAATGACCATTGAATATTTTGTAGTTGCAAAAATTGATACATTTAAATACTGAGACATAATGAATAGTTGTGTAAATGTATACCAAGTTGGCTATCACAAATAGTGGAAAAGGGTTGGAGTTAATAAATTTGAATTTAAGACTAGTTCCATATTGTACATGAAGCAAACCCACTTGATGTGGGAATGACTCAAGAAAAGGAAATGATAAATCTCAAGGCAAACATCAAGTGTATAGAAATGTGCATTAATAATAAGACAAATATATGAAATGAACAATAATAAGATTAAATATGTGAAATATAGGAACAAAAGATTGAATAAAAATAGATAAAAATTAAATTGAAGACATATCACATATAATCGTAGTAACCTATTCCATCAAGATAACCTAAACCAAAATAAAAATAAACATTACAATACAAATTTCACCATTACAATATCTTCATTTCAATTAAACTATATAAGATTTTAATTATATCAACATTTCAGTGGCACTCTTTGATCCATCATCAAGATGAAAGTGAGGAAGCTGCAAAAGTAAAGTGAATAATCATACTACACCATTTCATCAAAAAAAAATTATCTACATCAGAATGTTCACATTATTATTAGTTAATTAATATTAATTTTTATTTTTTAATAATTATATTTCCAAGCTTTTTATCTTGTTCAAATCTACACGGGTTTGCGAATAATCATACGTTATCCCATAATCAAAGAGCCTCTTCTTGAGAGATTCCAAAGTCTTCAATTTATTTTAAAATATGCCATAGTAATATTGACAATATATGAAACAGATAAATCCTTATACGGTAAAGTGACTGGCATTGACAGTGACAGTACCATCTTCTCTGCTCCTTCCCTGCCTACTACCTAGAGGCATTCCTCTCTTAACCCCTTTTTTTCTTAAAGACATTACGTTTCTATAGTTTTATTTGGATTTTAACTGTGTAAGATTTTAACATCAATATTTCGGATTACACTTTGTGATCCATTATTAAAATAGAATAGAGCTTAAGAGTAGAATGGAACAAATGGAGACCAAAACAAGGTAAAATTTTAGAAAGATCAAGTCTGCAATTTTTTTTTGCCAATTTGATTCTTAGCAGCTCTATCTTTTTAGATTTGAAACAAAATTCCTTCTCATGGAGGGTATCTATTAAAGACATTAGATTTCCACAGTTCATAGTAATAATTCACAAATTGTTTTGGGGTTCTAACTGTATCAAATATTTTATCAACAGTTTCAGATCACACTCCGTGATACATCATTAAGATGGAATAAAGCTGAAGAGTAGAATGAGAGAAATGCAGAACCAGACTAGGTAAAGCTTTAGAAAAGTCAGGTCTGCAATTTTTTTTTCCAATATTTTTAACAGTCTATCTTTTTAGATTTGAAACAAAATTCCCTTCCATGGAGAGTATCAATGAAAGACATTAGATTTCCACTGTTCATAGTAATAATTCACCAATTGTTTCGGGATTCTAACTGTGTCAGATATTTTAGCATCAATGTTTCGGATCACACTCTGAGATCCATCATTAAGATAGAATAGAGCTGAAGAGTAGAATGAGAGAAATGCAGGCCCAGACAAGGTAAAACATTAGAAAGGCCAAGTCTACAATTTTCTTTGCCAATTTAATTCTTGGCAGCTCTATCTTTTTAGATTTGAAACAAAATTATCTTCCATAGAAGAAATGTTTCTGGATTCTAACTACGTCAGATTTTTTAGCATCAACATTTCGAATCCATCGTTAGAATAGAATAGAGCTGAGTAGAATGAGAGAAATGCAGACCCAAACAAGATAAAATTTTAGAAAGGTCAAATCTACAAAATTTTTTTTGCCAATTTGATTCTTAGCAGCTCTGTATTTTTAGATTTGCTGCAAAATTCTCTCTTAAGAAAAGTATCAATTACATTCCAGTCTATTGTAATTATTCAAAAATCATTTGAATTCTAACTATATCAGTGTCAACATTTCAAATGACACTCACTTTTTTGAATTATTATTTACATTACAAGTTTGAAGACATATCTGGGCAAAAACTTGTGATTTTGTTGTTAATTGAGTGTTAAAGGCTTAGTAGGCCTCATGAAACTAGATGTAGTGAAAATTAGAGAAGAGCTTGGTGGTAAAACAAAATAGAATGCTTATTGAAAGCTCAAATGACACTAGAAATCTAAACATTTCTTGTGACAGTTTTAGTGGATTTTACCAGAAAAGCATTTGGTTTAGCGGATTTTGAATATTCTTTCTGTAATTTAAGGGGTTTTAACGAGGTAAGAATTGATTTTTGTAATGCCTAGCTGGTGCTAACTAATAAAGTTATTGTTATAGGTTCAGTGTCGGTGGGGAACTAGCAACTTTGATTACTTCCTGCGGGATCCTGGACAAGGCTTGGGAAGAGATATGTAATGTTTCTAAAGATAATGTAGATTTTCTTCTGAAAGAAGATGATGGTGTAGCGTATGTGACTTTCCCTTCATTTTCTAGAGAAGATTTCATTGCCACAGACAGCAAATATGGAGAGTACGATATCCAGAATGAGAATATCTTCTCCGCCTGCCTCAAGGGTCGTGATGATAAGAATGCCCTTGTTCACAAGGGAGCTTTCAACCGATTCCTGCGAATTGTGGAAAGTTCTGATTTCAAAGCCAAGGTAGATTGGCCCTTTTTCCCTTTATTTAAAAAATACTCCCCTGTTATTGCATTCCCCATATTCACCAACTAAGATATTTCTATCCAGAAAATTAAATGCAATTTCAAAATTTCTAATTTTACAGTGTATTTAGCATATATATTACTTCAATTTTCGTAGTACTTGTTGTCAAAGACAAGGTAAAAGAAATCCCCATTATAAATACAAATGCAGGGGAAGAGAATCAAATTACATTGTGATTGGGCTATTGAGACATGCATCATGGTGCAGGACATCCAGTTTTAAACCCTGCTGAGAAGAGCCCACAATATTTATATTGCTCCAGCAGCTACATACTGTTGTGTCGTAATGCTTGTATTAAAGTAGCATATTGCTGTGCCTCAAATATTTGAAAATTGAAGTTTAATGTTCTTATGTCTAAGGGAATATAAAGCATGTTCTTATGTCAATAAGGGTTTACATCAGAACCCTCAAATATTTGGCCCACTTCATTGTGGCCGCAATAATGAAGGATTGATTTCTGCTGTTGATGGAGATATATGAAAAGGATGCTTATCATGATTATGCTTCAGCTTTAGCACTCAATGACACACACTGAACAGATATCAAGCATTGTTTAAAGCCAAATATTCCTCAATTGTTTAGTGTCATCGTTGTAAACACCTTTCTTACTTCATTTCGTACAGATTGATGTCTATAAATATAAGTAATGTTGCTTACTTGTCTGTTCCATCAGATGCAAGGTTTAAAGGAACAAGCAATTATATTTGCAGGCCATTCCATGGGGGGTGCAGTTGCAACCCTGGCCACTCTCTGGTATCTGCAAAAGGAGGCAAGAAACATATCTTATTTTTGCATTACATTTGGTTCTCCTATGGTGGGAAATGCTATACTTGGCGAGGCAATTGGGTGTCACGGTTGGACAGGAAGATTTTATCATGTTGTCTCCAATTATGATGTTGTTCCTACGATGCTTTTTGCCCCATTTGAATCGATTGCCGAGCCTTTGAGTGCAATTGTGCCTCGCTGGGGGAGCATAATGGGCATTGACTTTGTTGCTGTAACACATCTTTCTATACCAGAGGCTTGCAGAACTCTTCTTGAGAAAATCCTACAATGCACATCTACAATAGCAAATAATTACCCAGGTGAATCTGGTTTTGGAAGCCCATATAGACCCTTCGGTACTTATATGTTTTGTTCAACCCAAGGTGCAGCTTGTATTGATGACCCTGAAGCTGTCCTGAAGATGTTGCATTTCACTATGCAAGGAATGCCTTTTGACCAACTTGAAGGCAATTGTCTTTCAGATCATACAGTTTATGGCCAAATTTTGGAAACTATCACTAAAAACTTCCTAAATGTATTGCCAAATGCAAACTTTTCCGAAGATGCCTTTGAGATGGGAATAGCACAGGAATTGGAAGCAATGGGTGTTGGAGCTCAGGTATTGTCGTAATCTACTTTCTTTTTCATGTATCATAGTCGTATAATTCATGATCTGCAAAAAAAAGATACCATGTCAAGAACTTGACTCCTTTATATATTTCATTATTAGTAATTACTTATTGACAAGTGAAATCTTGAAATTCAAATTTTCTGGTTGGGAAAATAGGCATATGGATTATGAAAAACGAAAATATGAGTATCTTACTGACGAGCCACTCCATAGTCCATAGTAAGATTTAGAATAAGACAAGCTAGAGAAAGTACATGACATGAGAAAGCATGAGCACAGTCTGCCTTCCTCAAATCTGCTTCTGTTGATGTATTATCCTAGACTAGAAGCGGTGATTCCCCATTGATTTGGTGTATGCTTTAAGTTTAAGCTACCTACTAGACTCTTTTATAAATAGTCTTACCTCCAAGCCTTACTTTGAAACTTGAAACTCAATAAGTTTAATCTCTATATTTTGTCTAACTCAAAATCAAAATGATATCTATATGCCACAAATAGTTCAACGGCTTGTACTTACTGCTACTTGGGCTATCCTCTCAACGTTTGCTAAACTTCATTTATTAGTTGTTCCTATTTAGCATTTATTTCAATATCTGCATTTTTTTTTTCTGTCAGTTTTGTTTACTATTTCTAGACAAAGAGATTGATGATTTTTACATTTTTGAGCACAACCATCATGCATTTTTTGTACTCAGAAATTGATGATTTTGTTTTTGAGCAGAACCATCATGCATCTTCTGTACTCAGGAAAGCTGGAGAGATGAAAAATGAGAAAGATCTGAACATTGAGAAACTAAATGATGATTTGACCAAGAGCCGAAGTTTAATGGCACGGGTGGAATGGTATAAAGGGTGTTGTAAGAAGGGTTCGGGCTACTATGATATTTTCAAACAACAAGGTGGAAGACCAGAGTTTCTTGTAAATTTGGCTAGAATAAAGTTGAGAGCATTCTGGGATGAAATTGTTGACAAGGAGGAGAAACATGTCTTGCCCTGTGACTTCCGATGGCGAAATAAATGGATCAATGCTGGCACTGCATATAGAAGACTTGTAGAACCTCTGGACATTGCACACTACTATCGTAGACGGAAGGATAACAAAAGCTATCTCTCAGATGGGGTGAGACCTCACTGTCACGTGGTTCTGGAGAAATGGTTGAAAGATAAAGACCAAACTCGTGCAGGTAGAGATAATAAGAATCGAGCAAAGTTTGCATCCTTAACCCTGGACTCCTGTTTTTGGGCTCGTGTGGAAGAGGCTTGTCAAGCGCTGACAAAGCTCCAGCAAGAGCAAGACCAACATCAAGTCTTGAATGCCTTACTGCAAGAGTGCCAGGAGTTTGAAAATTATGTTTGGGAAATGATAAAAAACAAGAGTATCTCTGTAGAGATTTTCCTGGAGCAGAGTAGGTTCATGAATTGGTGGAAACAATACAGTAGATATCTTCAACTTCAAACCCCACAAAGGTTATCAAGCTCTCCTTTTTTCAATTTCATGGCAAATGAAAGCTGGAAGTAAAAAACTTTGAAAAAGTTATTCAAAATTATGTTCTGTAATTTCTTCCTGATGATGGATCATGTAGTATGATCCGAAACGTTGATGGTAACAAAACTCTACACAATCGAACCCAGAAACTGATTTGGGATTATACATGGATTGTGGAAATCTAATAGATTTAGTTCATTTTTTTTTCAATTTAAAGAATCTATGTTACATTTCATAAAACGAGTGGATAAATGGACAACCTAATGCATGTTTTAAAAATGTAATTTTGTATTAATGGGACTGTGCTTCATTTGGAATTTTCTTTTCTGTAGTTCAGAAGAGTTTCAATCCTGTTGATGACCCAAACCATAAAAGGACTGATAGCTTATGGCAAAGCACTCCAATAGTAAATAGGAGGCCCCAGATTCAAATTGTAGCTAGTCTGGAAAGTTTAACTGATGCAGGTAAACCTCAGACCTGCGACTTTTCATCACATTCTTGAACAATAGAGAAACAAGAAGAAACAATGAACCAAAGAATTCCAAGTAAACATAGCACTGTACTCCAAAAAAAACTGATTACTCTCTAGCTGAAGCTTTTGCATTAATCCCCATAAAAACTAACCCTACAACAGCGCAGCTAATCCCCTTTATTTCTGTTTCCCCCACTAAACTTCCTTGTACTGGTATTGCAACTCACTAGTTAACTGAAACAACTATGCCTAATTTTACTCCTGCGTAACTCCCCCAGCTAACAACTAAGACTAAACAGAACATGACTCAGTAAATACTAATGGAGACCAGTCAAAATGACTGGATGAACTGGCATTAAACCTTCAGTTAGAGTCCAAATGACTGAAACAGTCATTCCTAACTAAACGCAGCTGAACTCAGACAGCTGTTATACAGAATGCTCCGCATCATCCTCCCCTTGTCTAGAAAGGCTTGAACATTTCAGCACTTCTACGTCTGGCTTAAGAATTGGAATAGCTTGGCTGTACTTAAACAAGTCTGCTTCTGAGACCTAAGAGTTATAAGAACCAGGGAGACCTTCCCACTTAACAAAATACAGTTTGTAAGAGCTGGATCGAGCAGTCACCAATTGAATATCCAGCACTCGTTCAATCTGCTCTCTTTTCTTGCTTGCTCTGTCTGCTCTGTCCAAATGTCATTCGCTTGCTCTGTCTGCTCATTGTCCATCACAATTTCTAGCTGAATATGAATATAAGTCAGCAACGTTAAAGATGGGACTAATGTCGAAGTCTTAGGCAATTCAAGTTGATAGGCATTGTCATTTATTCTCTTGATGATTTTGCGAGGATCAATTTTCTTGGGCTTCAACTTGTTGTAGCCATCTTGGGGGTATCTTTCTTTGCGTAGGTGTACCATGACCAGCTCTCCTTCTTGAAAGACCTTCCTTCTGCGATGAAAATCTGCCGCCTCCTTATATTGTTCAGTCATGGACTGCAATTTGAGCCTAACCTGCTGATGTATTTCTTGAATATTTTCCAAAAAATCTGCAGCTTCTTGGTTATGGTGTGGACTTATTGGCAAGTCAACTAAGTCCACAATTCCTTTAGGATTGTTACCATATACAATTTGAAAAGGAGACTGATCTGTTCATCTATTGATGCTAGAATTATAGGCAAACTCAGCTTGAGGTATCACCATGTCCTATTGTTGAGGATGATCTCCAACTAAACACCTCAGGAGGTTGCCTAGGCTTTTATTAACCACCTTTGTTTGTCCATCAGTTTGGGTATGGTACGCTGAACTGAATTAAAATTTGCTATCCAACTTCTTCCACAATACCTGCCAAAAGTCACTTAAGAACTTGGTGTCCCTATCACTTGTTATAGTTTTTGGAACACCATGCAACCTAACCACTTCTTTGAAAAACAAATGTGCCATGTAACTTGCATCATAAGTCTTCTTACATGGTATAAAGTGGGTCATTTTAGAAAAATGGTTCACCACTACAAACTCGGAATCATTGCCTCTTTGGGTTCTTGGAAGCCCTGAAAGAAAATCCATAGAGATATCAACCCATAGCTCCTTTGGCACTAGTAAGGGCATGTATAAACCAGTATTTTGACTTCCTCCATTTGCTGTTTGACACACCCTACAAGAAGCAACAAACTTGTTCACATCTCTCCTCATATTAGGCCAAAAGAATTTCTCACTTACAAGTCCCAAGGTTTTATCACTACCAAAATGTCTACCCAAGCCATTTGAGTGCATCTCCCATATTAGTTTTTATCTCCACAATCCAAGGGGGATGCAAAGTTGAGAAGCCTTAAACAAGAAACCATCTAACAATATGTAGTCTTCAAATGAATGCATATTGGTATAGTTTGGATTGTTTAGAGCTGCCCAAATGCTACCAAAATAAGGGTCATTGGAATAATCACCTTCCATCTCTTCAAAGCCAACCAATTCATGACTCATTACAGCTAATAAATGATGCCCTTCTACTCAAAGCATCAGCCACTACATTGCTTTAACCATTCCTATGCTGCACAACAAAAGTATAAGCTTGAAAAAAGGAAGCTCATTTAGCATGTTTATGGGACAACTTACCTTGTGAATTGATATACTTCAAAGCTTGATTGTCAGACATAAAAACAAACTCCTTATGTAAGAGATAGTGCCTCCAATATTTTAATGCTTGTACCACAGCATAAAGTTCTTTATCATAAGTGGTGTACCTTTTTTTAGCTTCATTGAGTTTCTCACTAAAGAAGGCAACCGGTTTCCCCTCTCGACTTAACACACCCCCAATAGCTACACCCGAAGCATCACATTCAATTGTAAAAAGTTTCTCAAAATTGGGTATGGTAAGATTAGGTGCTTCTGTTACCTTCATTTTGAGCTGTTCAAAACTAAGATCCGTTGCCCTTGTCCAAGTAAAAACCTTCCCTTTTGTGCAATATGTCAATACTGCACTTATGCCACTAAGATTCCTGATGAATCTCTTATAAAAATTTACTAAACCATAAAAGCTTCTCACCTCAGTAATACTTTGAGGAGTAGGCCACTCAAGAATAGCCTTGACCTTTTCTGGATCCATGCTCAATCCATTTGATGAAATATCATTGCCCAAAAATATCAACTTGTCTTTGCAAAATTCACTCTTTTCATTATTGATAAATAACCTTTCTACTCTAAGTATATCAAGTACTATCCTCAAATGTTCTACATGCTTAAAGATTAAGATATCATCAAAATAGACTCACAAATTTCCCAATATGCAATCTAAATACTTGATTCATTATTCACATGAAGGTAGTTGGTGCATTGGACAATCCAAATGGCATCACCACCCACACAAACAAACCCATCTTGAGTTTTGAAAGCAGTCCTCCACTCATCACCTTCCCGAATCCGAATTTGATGATAGCCACTTCTAAGGTCAATTTTGAAAAAGATCTTAGCACTGGACAAACAATTTAATAAGTCATCCATCCTAGGTAATGGATAACAATACTTCACTATGATCTTGTTAATGGCTCTGGAATCCATACAAAGTCTCCACTTCCCTAGGGGAGAGTAGAGCAAGTGTGGCACATAGACTCATACTTTCTCTCATGAATCCTTTCTCCACTAATTTTGTGATCTACCTCCTCATCTCCTCATTCTCTAGAGGAGTCATTCTATAAGCTTCTTGATTTGGAAGTTTAGCACCAGAAATTAGATCAATTTGGTGAGTAATGCCTCTAGAGGGGGGCAAACCAGCTAGCAAGTCACCTGGGTTCAAGCCTAGATATTGTTGTAGCAATTCTTGCACCTCCAAAGGAATTATTTTCTGATCTGATTTCTCCTTTGCATGTGGGTATAACAAATAACACACCTCTCTCATTAGTATTTTCTCTAATATGATGGGTTATGTTAGGGATTTTTCTTGTAGGATCAAACTTGACAAATGTATGGGCTTGATTCTCAATCTAAAAGGAACTTCAAGTTTGCAAGAAAAGCCTAATTAATGAGGACTAAATGGAATCCTCCTTCTGCTTTGAGCTCCACAGGACTCAAGCAGGTATTGCCTATGATAGGTTATTGTTTTTCAAGGAAGTTCTAGATTAGGTGGATTAATTCTTCACTGCTATGCCTATTAATTCTTCAAGTTTATTCAATAGTACATTATTACTCTATAGACAGCCCATAATATCCTAATACAGAGTATCATAATGAAAACTATAAGTGTAAAAGCATGGAGCAGTGGTGTAAGGATATTCATCCTTCTTCTTTTTCTGAGTTGAACTCAAAGAAGGGTAACCTCTTGATTCTTTCTTTAAGGAATCACTAAAACTGAACTGATACCACTTGGATATAGTTCTCTCAAAATATCAGCAAAATTCTATTCTTAAAAATAAAAATATTGGTAATGAAATGAAATTTGATTTTTTCCAAGGATTGCAAAAGATAACACCTAATATAAAACACACTTCAAACTAGTGCCTAAATCCAAAGGGCAAAAGAGTCCTTAATGCAAATCCACAAGTCTTTTAAAGAAATATGACAGTATGCCTTACATACAACCTGCAATCCAAATAGGATGCCTTACAAACTACTCTGTCTGTCTAATATTATTATTATCAATATCCCTACAGATGTATTTACTCCCTGAAATTGAGAACAAGGTTTTTAATTCTTTCCTTGAGAGAAACTCATAACCAATTACAGAAATTGCTTAACAATTAGTACATTTTAAATGTCTTACATATAAAACATACAAGAGTAAATACAAAAAATAGAGAGACAATAACAACAAGAGACAAGAATTTGCAGTATATTTATATTAAAGATGACTTGCAATTTACATAAGAATACTCATGCTCAGAAATTCAGACACATAGTTCAGAAGTTTGTTCTGTAGCAATTGTGCTTGATTTTTCTATTATCTTCCATCCAAAATCCTTCAAAATGAGTTTACAACTCTATATATCTTATCCTCAACCATCTTGGAATTCTCTTATTTATGAGAATGCTACAAGCTTCAGATGGTTGAAAACCCTAACCCTAAAGAGCATAAAAGACAAACCAATGAAAGACGAGATACAATACGCCCTCAGGTGGTGGAAAGACAAAATTTTCTTGGATTGTTGTGCACTGATAACTGACACCTTTGTCTACAAGTATTCATGATAGCTTCTCAAGTTTTAATGAGATATGGTGACCACGATTCCGGCTAACTTACACCATTCTTAAATGATAGCTTATCATCCCTGTATTCTGAGCTCAGGTGTCAAGTGCTCCAGATGTTTTCCTCATTCTTCATCCAGGATATCCAAGTCAATTGTAGTGGATTTGATTTTCGTGGGCTTTGTCAACTCATCCCATGCAGCTACTTCTTCCTTTGTTGGCCATTTAAAGTCCTGGACAAGTTGCAATTGTGCCTTCTGTCTTCCCCACCTAGCATCTGTAATTGCTTTGACATCTGTCAAAAATTTGGTGAGCTTTGTCTCTACCTTAATAGCCTCATCCAAGGTTTTATTGAACCTCTCTATATCTACTTCATTGCCTTCACCTAAAAATGCCTCCTTTCTAGGTGGAATAAGATCAAAATCTGATCTCAATTGATCAAGGCTCTTCATAACTCCATCAACATTCTTGATAGAAGGAATAAACTTGTTGGAATTGGAGCTGAGCATGGCTATCTTAGCCTCAATCAAGTTTGCCTTACCCTTAAAAAGTGGTAATATGGCCTTAATTCTATCTATCTCCTCCCCAACCCGTAGAACTGTTTCTAGAATATCATTCCTCAAAGATTGAGCAAATGCCAATCTCTCAAAAAGTGGTGCCCTAACAAACCAGGTTGCATAGCATCCATTCAAAATTTGAACATAATTATTAATTTCCAATTGTAACTCGGGCAACTTGTTGTAAGCATTAAAAACTAAATCTGATTTATCCTTGATGACATCAATCCCATGCTGCAGAATTTTTAATAAGGCCTGCAAGATAGCCTCATTTTTCTCTATATTTATTTTTTCTAATTTTGCAGCCACCTCTTCTTCTAATATCCCTTGTGCCTCAGTTAATGCAGGTTGCTCAAGAGGTGCAGGAGCAGCCATAGGAGTATTCATGACTTGTAGTTCTAAATCTGTCAAAGATTTCTCAAGTGCCTTCTCCCTTATTATTCAGAGATCTCTAT
This sequence comes from Chamaecyparis obtusa, assembly GCA_027943335.1. NCBI lineage: Eukaryota > Viridiplantae > Streptophyta > Pinopsida > Cupressales > Cupressaceae > Chamaecyparis > Chamaecyparis obtusa. The sequence goes on along the minus strand of BSBK01000119.1, from coordinate 402,999 downwards.
CTTTCAACAATTCACTATAGTCCTCAAGAAGGGAGCCATATCTCTTTGACAGTTGCTTTGTTTTATCTTCATTTAACTTGGCAAAATGAGTCAATACCTAAGAAATCTCTAGGTTCCCTGTATTGTGGATGGACCATACAATCCTATCCCCTTCCATCTGCTCTTTTACATTCAAACTTGAAGGCTTTTTATCCTTAGGATAAAGACTCCACAAGGCTAATGCTTGATTTTTTGGGCTATACCCAAATCCTCTAACAATGTCTCCCACTTGGGTTTCCGAAGACAGAGTTATGTCTTCCTACCTTTTAATTTGATCAATAATAAAATTAGAATATAAATTCCACCCAGGCACAAGTAACATGTTTCTCTTTTTCACCAGTTGTCTGGCCTCATCTGGGGTAAAATTCTCAGCCTCAGGGTCATACTCCCTTAATTGTTGTACTACCTCTTCTGGCACTTGGCCTTCTTCGATGATTTGCACATTTGATGCAACCTGTTGTTGTTTATGCCAAATCAAAAAGCTCTTGAACTCCTATGACTCTATGAAATTGTCATCCTTCAAGAAGGCATCTTGCTCAATCATTCTCTCATCTTGGCATAGAGCCAAGGGCAACTCAACATCTTTAGTCTCTAGCTTCTGTTTTCTCTTTTCTTCCTCAATTGGTGATGATGGACACTAGTTCCAGGGAAAAGAGCACCTACTCTATCAGTTTTCTTCACCTGAGAGGACTCACCAACCAATAACCTTTGCTTCTTTGGAGGTGTCTCATTTGTATCTTGAGAACTATGAAGTTCTACAAGATCAATAGTATTTTGTTCTACCTGATGCCTCTCTACCATTATTGTTTCTAGAGGGGGAACACTATGCATAGAATAACCACCATCACTATCTTCATCACATTTAGATTCAGAATAGACCTCCTTCTTCCTGTCTGTTTCATCAATCTGATCTTCAAAAGACCTCATCAAGGTATTGTACTGAGACATCATCTGCTCAAGCCTTTGAAGATAAGGCAATGTAGGAAAAAAGCCACTGAAAACCAGTCCCTTCTATCTCAATCTCTTCTCCATTGCATATAAGTCATGGATCTAGGAGGCTCTCCTTTCCACTTCATCCTCCTCTATGATATTTCTTATCACATCTTCTTCAGGAAACTCTTCATGTCTTTTATTAAAGGGGATGGTGGGCATGTAATACTTCCTGACAGCAACCATAAACCCTTCTGTATCTACATATCGGTGGGAAGTAGCATGCATCCTAAATTGTCCCAACCATTCATCAACTTTACTCAAGGCATTCTTGCCTACTGTGATACTATGCACTCTAAAATTCCTTGGGGTAAGAGTTCCCTTCCTATATGAAGCGAAATGCTCCTTATCTGTTAACATCAATTACCAAATGAATTTAAGAAAAGCCACCCTTGGTGGAGCAAATAATGGTAAAATGTGGGGGGGCTGGGGGCATTCATACACTCTAATTAAAGTATATTCTTTCTCATAATATGTGTCTCCCCAATTATGGCCCTTATCCCATTTATCAACAAATTGTTGGGGCCTCACCAGCTGCAAGACTTTAGTAGACAATCTTGATATCTCAATTCCCATACTAAGGAGGATAGGCTGGACTATCCAATTCTCAAAAACACAAAAGTCACTCCTTGAAGTAGAAGGACTCCAAGCCCTTATCCAGAACTACACCAGGTTTTGCTGCCCCCTATACATCATTTGTGGCTCCAGACGATCCATGTTTATGATGTTATAATTGAAATATAAAATCAAATGCATTAATAGAGAATAATGCATAAATCGAGGAGCAGGACCAGATGGAAAAGCTTTCAAAGCCTGTAATCCCTCATGCATCCTGTTGATTACAAACCCTATGTAATCATATCCCTTTGTCACATGAAGACTCTAGGAATCCAACACTATCATCAAAAAATCTAGAGTGATTCTTTCTCCACCATCAATTCCCAACACCTTACACAATCCATACGCAATGTACTTCATGTAGAATTTTATGATGAACTACAACTGATTTGGAATCTAATTGAAGAATCTGTGATTAAAGATCACTGAGGAGTTAGTGATTAGATATGGAATATGATTAAATCAGTATTATGTTGTCATTGATGTCAACTAGTTTGACAACACTTATCTTGTAAGTTACTATACCGAAACATTTGAAGAAAGGTGAAAGTGATGAAGAATGGAGAAATCTACACAAGGAAGATGTATATGTCAGATGAGGATAAGGAATACATTGAGTAACTTGTTGATAAGTCTATGACCTTATGATATTGACTTGATTATGTTGCATTCATCTATGATGAAGAATAGAGCTAAAAGACACAAAGCAGTGTTGTCAGTAAATGAAGCATTTCAGTATACACCAACAGAGTGTAGTGTATACCGAGCACAGTGTTAACCGAGCTTGTGCTCACCGATGCATTTCTTTATTAACTAAGTAGAACAAAATGAATTAAATGATCAATTTAGCCAATAAGATTGATGAGCTGGAAAGTGTATGAAATCGAGGTAACAAATAATCTTTGTTATGAAGATTGACGGCTAACATAATTCAAGAAAGATCTAATGGAGCAGATTGAAATGTGTTATCGACACATCAATTGAGAAAGCCTAAAGCGAAAAAATCAATGAAGATGATTAAGCGGCAAAATCTGATGGAGGAGAAGAAAATGATTTACATGTCTATATAAGAGACTAGATTTTCATGATGAAAAATTGCCGGAAGAAGAAGATATTGCAGAATTATCACGTGAACAAGTTTTCATGCATTCTGATCATACTGGTTAATAAGAAGCGAGCTGCAGAGCATTACCGAGCTATAGAGAGTAATTACCGACAGACAGTAAGTTGATACATTGTTGAAACTAAAGTGTTATATTGATCAGAAAGATTTGTATGAGCTGAATATTAATCTATAATCTGCAATTGAAGTTGTATCAAGGCAGATCATCTACTGTTACATATTTAACCATTGTACACAGTCAAATCTCTTAACCGAGTGGACTATAAAGTCTTATTATGCATCATTCATAGAATGAACATTGTTATCCAGTCAACTCCAGAGTGACTGCTGGTTGGATGATAACTTTTGGTCTAAAATCCTCTAACAAGGTCACACCTTATAGTGTGTTTGTAACCTTTAATAGGGTTGGGTCTTCATCGACCTCACTTCAAAAGAGTGAATATTTTGAGTTGCCAGTCCTAGGTGGTTTTTCCCTTCACAGGGTTTCCATGTTAAATCTCTTGTGTTATGTGTTGATTGTGATATTTGTTTGTTATCATACTTTGCATATTACATGTTAGATTTGATCAGTAACTGTTATAAGTTTTAGACTGATAATTGGTAAAAGCACAGACAATGAAAGTATTTTATGTTTACCGAGTAGCAGAAGTTGAAGTATTTGTTTTGGATTATACATTTTGATTTGGGACAGTGATTAACTGATTCACCCCCCCTCTCAGTTATTCTAACATTTTAGATCCTTGAAATAGTATGGGTTTGACCTGGCTATAGGTGCAATGTACTTCCTGCTCTCCCAAGGAATATGGGTTTGAACCTCCTTTGTGACCACAACAGTTTCTCTAATATATATGTTAGCCAAGGCCTATAAATTTATCTCGGTGGCCATAGGGACCTGAATACCGAAAGCCCTAATGAATGAACTTCTATCAAGGGTAACCAGAGGAGACCCGTCTGCCTTCCTTATTGTTCTAGATAAAGGATCATAATTGTGGGATAAAACAATTAGGAGATCTATGTCAAGAAAAACCTTGAGAACTATCAATTTTGCAACCCTAATGTCCAAGGGTTCGAGATAGGGATTGGACTCTCAACATTTTTATAAAAAAACTTAAAAAGGCACATGTCAGTAACATCTGGTGTCCTAGCATCTCTACACTGAGCAAGTTCATCAACAAAACATTCATCACTGACCTTTTTATTTTGTGATGAGCCTGTAAATAAGGTGAGGAATTCATTTGAGAAGCTCTCCTTGGCCTTTTCCTTAGTACCTTTGCTGGTTAAAGGTTCACCTCCTGTTTGTCGACTCATCTTGCCTGCAAATTCAAACTTTCTACAAATTCTAGATTCACTGAAACTTCAGAACTGCTCTGAAAGACCTTGAAAAATTCTATTGCTTGGGCTCTGCAAATGCTTGGTAGTTTGAAAGAATGATGACCAACTGTATATATTTTGTAGAATTGAATGCAAAAAATCCGTAAGAGATCGGAAAGCTGAAAACATGTCACCTCCACCATTACTTGGCACGCCCAGAACTTTAATTCACTAGTTGTGGCCAAGAAAGTGACAATTAATCAAATTTAATTTTCTAGTGATCTAGCAACTACAACACTCCTCGTAATCACTGAAGAATCTGGCACCTTTTAAATAGTTATGGAGATCTAGCGACTATAACATATTTTAGTCATATAACAGCTTTTATTTTATCTAGAGATCTAGAGACCAAGGTGGAAAATCATAGTTGCTGGAAAGAATTAAAACCTTTGAAATCATCTGAAGATTAAGCGACCCTTTGATTTTTTGATTTTCCATGATCCAAAGATTTGGCAACTATAGTCACTGCTTAGTCACTGCAAAATATCTCTTCTTTGAATATGTCTCGAGATCTGGCAACAAAGAATCATCACGAGATCTGGCGACAACAATGTATCTCTTAGTCATTGAAGTTGGTTGACTTTTCAATCTTTTTCATGAGACTCTCTAACTAAACTATTTAGAGATCCAGCGACTATGGATATGAGAATTTTAATTTATCTTGTTTAGAGATCTGGTGACTATAGTCAAGCCCGCCTTTCTATTCATATTTTCCATGCTTTGTCAGTCAATCCTATAGAGACACGTCACAAAATCCGGCAAACAGAAACTCACATTTTCTTCAATCGTTTTACTTCAATCAACAATTAATTATAGATTTCCTGGTGATTACATGACTAAAGAAAATCTCATAATCGCCAAACAGCTTCCCTAACCCGATTTTATCCTGGAGATCAAGAGACAAAACAATTCTCAAGGTTGCGAGATCATTTTTTAACACATGGTTTAATTCTGAGATCACGCAACCACCACTTGATCAAAAAAAAATCAATAGCCAAGAGCAGCTATTAGAAACCCTCTTCTTAACTCATATTCATTCGATGAATGTGCGACTGCAGACATCTCCTCATCGCTGAATATGTTTCCTAACTATGGTCAAGACTAGAGATTGCATGAACACCATTACTCTCTAAGTCACCAAAAAATCAATTAACCTCGGTTAAGTAATGAGAATAAACATCAACCGCTGATTAGAATCTAATCCAACGGTCATTGCTAAGTCATTGTAGCTTTTGTAACTTAACCACCTCATTGAGAGATCTAGAGATAACTGGGTCGTTGAATCGCTGACTGCCAGAGTCATAACTGTCAAGATGATGAGAATGCACGACCAAAGAAAATGCCAAGTCATGGGATAAAAGAACAAACCGCTAGCGAACCTTGAGATCTAGCAACTTGAAGAAAAAACTACTACCTCACATTTGGAGATTCGGTGACCAACTACAGATCTCAAAACCGCTAAAAATTTTACTAACCTCGTACTTTTTTTAGAGATCACTCGACTGAAGGCATCTTTGATCTAGAGATCTAGAGACTATAGTAACTTCTACAAATATTTATCATAGTAGTCGTGAGATCTCTCAATGACAATCTAGAGACCCAATGACTAAAGGGAACCATCAAGTCATTTTAAGAACAAGGAATATTCTTTCATCCTAATGAGATCATGCGATAAGAGGTTTTTGGGTAATCGCTAAGCTAAAAGGAATATTCCAAATCAACCTGGAGATTGAGTGACTAACTAGGGAGACTAAAGCTCACATGCTTTAAAAGATCCTTTAAGTGATTGAAAAAGGTAACGACCAAATAGACTTGAGTGAGAAACTTTAGGGCTTTTTGGATTTTGTAAGGCAATAGGACCTAAAAGCTAGGGTTTTCACCTAGAAATGAGACTTGGAGCTCCCAAGGCCAGAAAAACTAGAAATTTAAACCACAATCCAAGTTCCCTGTATTGTGGATGGACCACACAATCCTATCCCCTTCCATCTGCTCTTTTACATTCAAAATTGAAGGCTTTTTATCCTTAGGATAAAGACTCCACAAGGCTAATGCTTGATTTTTTGGGCTATACCCAAATCCTCTAACAATGTCTCCCACTTGGGTCTCCGAAGACAGAGTTATGTCTTCTTGCCTTTTAATTTGATCAATAATGAAATCAGAATATAAATTCCACCCAGGCACAAGTAACATGTTTCTCTTTTTCATCAGTTGTCTAGCCTCATCTAGGGTAAAATTCTCAACCTTAGGGTCATACTCCCTTAATTGTTGTACTGCCTCTTCTGGCACTTGGTCTTCTTCGGTGATTTGCACATATGATGCAACTTGTTGTTGTTTATGCCAAATCAAAAAGCTCTTGAACTCCTCTGACTCTATGAAATTGTCATCCTTCAAGAAGGCATCTTGCTCGATCATTCTCTCATCTTGGCATAGAGCCAAGGGAAACTCAACATCTTTAGTCTCTAGCTTCTGTTTTCTCTTTTCTTCTCTTATTTTATTCCTTAATTGGTGATGATGGACACCCATTCCAGGGAAAAGAGCACCTACTCTATCAGTTTTCTTCACCTGAGAAGACTCACCAACCAATAACCTTTGCTTCTTTGGAGGTGGCTCATTTGTATCTTGAGAACTATGAAGTTCTATAAGATCAACAATATTTTGTTCTACCTGATGCCTCTCTGCCATTATTGTTTCTAGAGGGGGAACACTATGCATAGAATAACCACCATCACTATCTTCATCACATTCAGATTCAGAATAGACCACCTTCTTCTTGTCTGTTTCATCAATCTGATCTTCAAAAGACCTCATCAAGGTATTGTAATGAGACATCATCTGCTCAAGCCTTGAAGATAAGGCAATGTAGGAAAAAAGCCACTAAAAACCAGTCCCTTATGTCTCAATCTCTTCTCCATTGCATACAAGTCATGGATCTGGGAGGCTCTCCTTTCCACTTCATCCTCCTCTATGATATTTCTTATCACGTCTTCTTTAGGAAACTCTTCATGTCTTTTATTAAAGGGGATGGTGGGCATGTAATACTTCTTGGCAGCAACCATAAACCCTTCTGTATCTACATATCTGTGGGAAGAAGCATGCATCCTGAATTGTCCCAACCATTCATCAACTTTACTCAAGGCATTCTTGCCTATTGTGATACTATGCACTCTAAAATGCCTTGGGGTAAGAGTTCCCTTCCTATATGAAGCGAAATGCTCCTTATCTGTTAACATCAATTTCTAAATAAATTCAAGAAAAGCCACCCTTGGTGGAGCAAAGAATGGTAAAATGTGGGGGGGCTGGGGGCATCCATACACTCTAATTAAAGTATATTTTTTCTCATAATATATGTCTCCCCAATTATGGCCCTTATCCCATTTATCAACAAATTTCTAGGGTCTCACTAGCTACAAGACTTTAGTAGACAATCTTGATATCTCAATTCCTATACTAAGGAGGATAGGCCGGACTATCCAATTCTCAAAAACACAAAAGTCACTCCTTGAAGTAGAAGGACTCCAAGCCCTTATCCAGAACTGCACCGGGTTTTGCTGCCCCCTATACATCATTTGTGGCTCCAGATGATCCATGTTTATGATGTTATAATTGAAATATAAAATCAAATGCATTAACAGAGAATAATGCATAAATCAGGGAGCAAGACTAGATGGAAAAGCTTTCAAATCCTATAATCCCTCATGCATTTTGTTGATTACAAACCCTATGTAATCATATCCCTTTGTCACATGAAGACTCTGGGAATCCAACACTATCATCAAAAACTCCAGAGTGATTCTTTCTCCTCCATCAATTCCCAACACCTTACACAATCCGTACGCAATGTACTTCATGTAGAATTTTAGATCCTTGAAATAGTATGGGTTTGACCCGGCTATAGGTGCAATGTACTTCCTGCTTTCTTGAGGAATATGGGTTTGAACCTCCTTTGTGACCACAATAGTTTGTTTAATATATCTGTTAGCCAAGGCCTGCAAATTTATCTCAGTGGCCATAGGGACTTGAATACCAAAAGTGCTAATGAATGAACTTCTATCAAGGGTAACTAGAGGAGACCCATCTGCCTTCCTAATTGTTCTAGATAAGGGATAATAATTGCAGGATAAAACAATTAGGAGATCTATGTCAAGAAAAACCTCGGGAATATCAATTTTGCCAACCCTGATGTCCAAGGGTTTGAGACAGGGACTGGACTCTCAACATTTTTATAAAAATACTTAAAAAGGTACATGCCAATAATGTCTAGTGTCCTAGCACCTCTACACTGAGAAAGTTCATCAACAAAAAATTGATTGAGGCCAGAAAAATTGGAAATTTAAACCACAAAAATCAGGACAGAGATCGAAAACCAAAATTTTGAAAAGCAAAACGCTGAGACTGAAAAGACTAGCAACATGTTACATCTCTATCAAATAGCCAAGATCTACCCAATAATAAGTGACAAGCATCCATTGGTCATCACACAACACCTTGTCTTCATATGGACCAATTTTGAATTCAACTAAGCAAGACTAGTTCACAAGCACACTATGATCCTTTTTTAACCAAGAAATCTTATAAGGATTTGGTTTTGACATGCAAGCAAGATTTAATTTTTGTACCATTTCCACACTTACCAAGTTATTTGTGGACCCTCCATCTACAATCACCTTGCAAACTTTGTCGTGGCACTTGCATTGTGTTCTAAAAATACTATTTCTCCTCCAATCAGCTTTGGTGGCTTCTTTGTCCCTAGCTACCATGGTCCTTAACATTAAATTCTTTGCTTCTACCCCTTCTACTAAGGCTCTTCTCCTCCTTGAGTCATCATAGCTCTTTTAGGGTTTTGAGGGCATTCCACAGTTCTATGAGCTTCACTGCAAATATAACACCTGGATAAAAGCACAATAAGTTGTCACCCTTTTACAAAGGAAGAGGCTAACAACACCAAAACTGAAAAAATTCAAGGGTATAAAAGTCACATTTCTGTTGAGAATTTGAAGATGATGTAAACTGATGAAATGTGTAGAATAGGATGAATTTTATGCCTATAATTTTTAAAAATTAATTTGAGAAAAAGTTAATATATATTTTTAATTTTTTAGGTGTAATTTTCATATCCTTAAAAATACTACAAATCAGGGAATTTACTTCCCATCAAATCATTATAAGTAAAACATTTTTTTTCCCTCCAATTTCAGAGTATGTTTTAGATGGCATGTATATCTAGTGCAGGAAAAGAAGAAGAAGTGTTTTCGATCTATAGTTTACCCGTTATAAGCATTCAAAGTCAAGCTTACCTGAAATCAATAGTTTTTTCTCCCATCGCTTTTTCCCTATCAAAACTATGCCAAAAACTAAATAAATTACATATTCTTGAAGAAGACTCTCTCCTCTAGTGTCGTATATGATTTTAAAAAATTTCTAAATTGATTTAGCATTTTTCTATATTTTTCGAATCAACATCTTCTCAAAGTTTAATATACCTACATGTATTTTTTAACAAATTTGTTTAATGTTTTGTAGTTGAAACAATATAAAATTTATATATCCAAAATTTTACTTCTAAGATCTACAAAAGGGTACTTTTAGTTTTTTAACATTTTCTATTTTGATCAGAGAAAATTTTAGTAGAAGTGCAAAATTCTAGTTTTTTTGTGTTTTTGGAGGTTTAACTGTCAACATGGCATGCCACCTAGGTAGACTCAGCCGAGTTCAACTGGGCCAAGTCTGACTAGGCCGAGTCCCCATGGGGTCAGCCCCACACAAATAGCCAAAATAGTTTGCAAATGAGGGGCTTGAGATGGTTTTTAATATTAAAATTATCATTTAGACTCGGCCGAGTACCACTCGGCCTAGTCTACTGGGCCACGTAGACGCCATTCGGCACCCTGTGGTGCCTACGTGTACTCGGCCCAATTGTGGTTGTCCTCTTCCTCTACCTCTAAAGCCACCCCTCCCTTGGAAGTTTGTTTTCTCATTAAGCACAAGTTCTTCTTCTACAGTTGATTTGGAGGAACCTCCTCTTCCTCTATTTGAACTACTTCCACCTCTTTTATTGGTCACTCTACTAGCTCTATTCAATTTCTCCTCAACCTTTAAGGCTAGTTGATATGCTTTATCTATAGTGCTTATTTTAAGTAGGGGCAACTCATTTTGGAGCTAGAATAAAAGTTCATTAACATGTCTAGCCACAGTATGCTCCTCATCTTCTTGCAGATTAGTCCTGATATGTAGCTTCATGAATTATTCAGTGTAGGTAGATATGGTGGACTCCTCTTGTTTTAAATTATGAAATTCTCTAAAAATTTTCTGTTGATAATCTAATGACATGAATCTAGCCTTTGAGTGCTTCAACATCTTTGGCCACAACTTAATTTTCTCCTTTCCTTGATGCCTCCTAGTGTTTTTGAGATTCGTCCACCATAGGGCTACATGAGACTTCATCTTTGAGGCTGCAACATTGACTCTTTATGGATCAACTTCTTCCATTCCTTCCATGTCATAGTATTTTTCTAACTCTTGAATCCAATCCAAGAAAAACTCAGGATTTAGTTCTCTTTTAAAATCAAGAACTTCAACCTTGGCTCTAGTCCTTTGTTTGTTGATGGATTCAATATGTGATAGGACTAGCCTTACTCTTCAACTGGGAGTATATCTGACTCACTTTCTAGGTCTCTTCAATAGACCTTCCTAGGGCTTCTCCAACCCTAGATCCCAAGGGCAAGTCACTTAGAACACTACCCTTCCAACCAAGGCTCTTCCTATCAATAATTATGTCAATGCTCACTGAAAGGTACATAGGGATTTCTAGCTACCTACGCCAACTTTCTCACCAAGACTTGTAGGGTCAAATTTCAATGTTCTTAGGTCAAATGATGCCTATCTTGACAATTTAGAACCTCCACCCAATCTCCTTCACATCGGGTTCCTACAAACTAGGAATTAGGCCTAGTTTTCCTTGTAGCCCTGTCCAAGTACAAATTAGGGATCCTTTCAAATTTTATTTTAAAGACCCCAAAAAGTGAGCATGAATTTGGCACCCTTTTCGGTTTTACAAATGATTTTCAAGGTTAGGGTTCTTCACTTTTTCCATATAGTACCTTTCTACAATTAGGGACACAGTCCTTAAAAATAGGCCTAAAGAGTCACAGTCATAGCATTGCCTTCACAGTCTGATGAGATCATATCTCGGGGTTCCACTATTTCTTGGAGAGTTGATTCTTTGTTGATTCAACATGATCCAACTCCTAGATTGCAACAATCAATCCAACCCTACATTTATACAATCTTTGATCCTTTACTTCCCTAGATTGGCTATTGCCAACCTCGCCTAGGGAAAGAGCTCATAATTCCATCTTTGCACTTCTACAAACAAACCAAAAAGAAAACTTATGTACATGGACCCCTCTTGCATTCTAACTAGGAACATTTTTTTTTCCATGGTCTTATGAAGCTTGAGAGGCCATTTTATATACATAGTCCAGAATGGACCAGGAAACCAGTAACTTCAAGAAATTTTAAAAGAACCTATCTAATGAAATCTTTCTATCAAACCAATTACATACAGATTTGTCACAACACCATAAGATTTGATTACATTGAAAGAAAACAAAAACTCTATTCCATTTACAAGTATCTCAGTCCAAAAGTAGATGACACAGTCATTGTTACTGGTCACAGTCACACAATAGTATGAAAAATAAAAGAAATCTCAACCAACCTTATGAATTGGCCATGGAAGGTCTTAAATAGCTTCCTCCTCCTTGGTTCATCAGCCCTAATTGACCTATCTCTTTTCAACATCATTTAAAAAGATCCCTTTTTCACTTCTTTCATGTTATCTCTTTGTATTTATCCCTTACTTGACCTCATAGGAGTTGTGAGTTCTTTGGCTTGGACTAGGTGTTGCTTGTGGGATACTTCCTTTATGTTTTATCCTTATTTCTCTTTTCCTTTAAATGTCAAAATAGTCCTCTTTTTACATCTTAAGGGGGGAATCTATGGCCTTCTTATTACAAATATTTTATTTGCTTAAGCATTTCAGTTATATTACACTAGCATAATACAATTTTATAGGGCCAAATCACCCTCCTTTATACATTTTCAGATCTCCTTGGATATAATGCTTTCCTTGGCTATCCTTCAGATTGGTTGAACTAGCATAATACAACTTGCTAGCCCATTTGATCTCTTCTTTTCACACATTTTTCAAGATTGGTTGACTAGCATAATATAATTTTCTAGACCATTTGACCTATCATTTTTCATGGGTTGACTAGCATAACACACTTTTCTAGACCATTCAACCTCTCATTTGCATAAATTTTCATGATTTGACTAGCATGTGCTACACCATAAACTCCCTCTTTGCACTATTTTTTATGAGTAGAACTAGCATAACACAATTTTCTAAACCATTTCCCACTCTCTTCTCTCTTGTCTCTCTCTATTGGACCACCTAGCGCAACACAAATGACTATCCTATGTCATCTACAGTTATCTTATTCTCTCCTCCATGATTCCATAACATAACACACTTTGCAATTTGATTGAATCATGGAATTTTATCTTATATTTGTGTGCTCTAACTCTTTTTAGGTCACCACTTGTTCTTTTGCAATAGTTTTCTAATCATGATGCTAGCGATTGAGATATTTTCCTTAGAAAGGTCTCTTAAATTAGTTAACTTGGAATCTTGGTAAGATTTAGTCTCTTGTTGTTTTATGTGTCCTTGCATATGGATGTACAAGTTAAGACCCTTGGTTTGGGGGCTTGTGTCCTAAACTTAGTAATACCTTATCTCTTTTTAGTTTTTCCATGATCTTCATATTTCTCTCTTTCTTCTACTTTATCGTAAGCATGAGGTGGAATCATACTCCCATTAAATTGGGGGCTAGATGTACTATCCTAAAAATTAAGCACCCTTAATTAGGTTCAAATTTTAACCCCATTTTAGATGTATGAGTTCCCACATTTATTTCAAGCTCTCCTAACACTTACTAGACCTTCAAATTAATATTACAAGTCCTATATTGATTGAATTTATTCAAAACTCAAGGTTATCCCCTCTTTCTTAGCGTGCTCCTCTATTTTTTCTCCAATCAAATAATTCATTCCATTCCCTAGGTCTTATATCCCTATTTGTGGCCTTCATGACTTGTTCCAACCTTGAATTGAGTTGTACCCATAAATCATACAACTACCCTATTTCCCTAACACCTTGTCCAAAATTTGGCTCATTCTCTTAGGTGAAAAATTCCATTTGCATTATGTCTTCTAGAATTGGGGCCTAGTTTTAGCCATGTGCCCTAAGTTGGTGTATTAGTGGGAGATCTAGTCCTGGGGTTGTGTGAGACCTACCTCAGACTGTCATAGTTTTACTGCTTTTCTTTCTATGCTTTCAGTTATTATTCTATAGACATACTTTGACTATTGAGACACTTATGTATTTGAGGATCTGTTGGATCCTATGTTATATATTTGGTACCTGGTTATGTAATTAGGGTACAATCGAGATACTTATGTTTTGATTCAGTTTCAGCTTATGATGATGTCATTTATGAGAATCAATGTGTTGAATGCAATTGTGATGAAAATTGGTTTAGAAAACCAATGATATGTTTAGTTAATTCAATCATAGATATAGTTTAAATACCATGCAGTATTGATGTTGTATTGTGTTTTAAATCATGTTGTTTTGAACCTACTAATGTGTGCAATGAGTGTGCAGGGATAGTTGATCATGAATCTAAATCGGGGACCCAAAATTGGAACCTATGTTATATGTTGTTCATCCAAGGTCCTATTTGTATAATGAAACACGGACCTCATTGTATAGTTGTTTATTCATGAATGTAGTTTGCATGTGTGTATTTAATTTAGTTAATGTGAATGTGATTAAGCCATGTCATTTGTTTAATTTAAATTGTGCCAATTTTGGCAATTGGTGCATAAGTGTTGGCATGGCTAGTTAATTGTATTATGGTTAAGTGAAGAGTTAACTAGGGGTTAACCATAATGTAGTACCTATCTTACCATGGGTTAGCAAGTTTCTAGTTGGTCAACCTTGACTTGGAAATCCATGGGTAAACTTTAGGTGGGGTTTAAGAGGGTCTTTTGGGCTCCCATAAGGTAACCAGGGTCAATTTCAGCTAACCAAGTTGGTACTCCAGGGGTTATGGGTCATTCTCAGCCCATTAAGAGCCTTCAATCACATTTATGATACCTCTAAAGTATAATTTTCAAAGTTGTGCGAATTTGAGAGTTGTATGGTTTTGGTTAACCTCTCTTTTCTTTCCAAATTGCATTCAACTCCATTTATGGAGAAGGAAGGCAAGTGGGAAGAAAGGGATGAAAGTTTCTTCCTCACTAGTGATTGGTTCCTATATTTTAGGAGGTTTGCCTATATAGGGAAAATTTTAGGAAAGGCTTGAGTGTTCACCCACTCTCTATCTTAAAGACCATTTCAGAATTGGAAGGAGCTTAGGAAGAGATTGCTTGGAAGGAGTGCTCATCTTCATAAGAAACCTTAGGCTTGGAGTAAGGTTGGCTTCTTTTAGTTTAAATGTTTTCTTGGCATGTATGTGAGCTTGGAGCTCCATTAATGGAGTCCTTGCTATTTTTATAGTTTTGCTTAAAAATTGTTGATGTGTAAAATTATTGTTTTTCTTTTGTAAATTTATTTGTGCATGAGTTTCTTCAAGGCACACTCACCCTTGGGAGGGTAGAGTAACCTTGAAGGGGGCAATAGGAAGTGACCTAGGATTGTGCAGAGTCTCCCATGTGTGGAAAGATAACATGGGGTTTCATGATACCCATGATGCCAATTATAGCCTACGAGCACCTGGAGGGGGCATAAGGAGGATTTTAGACAACATCTTGTGTAGATGGTATTTCCAAGTCCATGTGTGGCTTGTTAATTTTGTACTTTATACTTTGGCTTCTCCTCGTGTTATTCCACCACTACCCCTGTTTCAGGAAGGCCTCTTGGAGACCTTCTTTTTGTTTAAACCATGTTAGAAATTTTTGGTGTTTTGTGTTTGGGTGAGACTTTTGTAAATAGTTTTCTGATACCTATTTGTATCTCATTCCATACTAGATCCCCTAGCTTGGGGGTGGCCTTGAAAAGGACTAGATTGGGAGGTGAGCCTTTGTGGTCAACCACTTTCTATCAGGTACCCAACTAGATGTTGGAGCTGACAAGATTCATATATGTTTAGAATTCAAAATTGGGAATTTTTTTGTAACCTTGTTTTCCATTATAATGTTGTTGCATTTAATCTTGTAAGTTCAAAATTGAATTCAAGGATTTCCCTTGTAACCATATTTTTGGATTGTAAAGTGTGTGCTATGAAAAACACCTTGATAGGGTTAGTATTGCAAATAAATGAAAATAATGGCTAAATTACCACAAATAACAAGCTATATAAGAAAATAAATTATAATTAAGCACTCTACAGACCTCTATTTATATTTTCTAATCCAAAGCTCTCAGCAAGCTTCCATTAGTGATAGCTCTAAAACGAGAATGAATGATAAGAAAACTAAGAATTCAATTCCAAAAAGAATTAAGCCTTAATTAACACTAAATTTTCCTTTCTAGCTTGAAATTACAAGAGGTTTTGTGCTATTCTCAGATTTGTGGATGATAATTGAGTGATTTATGTCTTTCTTTTATAGATTTTAGCAAGGGTAGGGGGTAGAGTTGAGTTAATCAAGGTTGAGTTGAGGTTAAGGTCCATGGTTCCACCTTTGGAGATAATTTAAATGGATTTTCCTCAAAGCTTGGAACAAAGAGACAAAATGGGAAGACAAGATGCTCTCACCTTATGTGTGATTGAGATTAGTTTTAAGCTTGATCCATGATGTAGGAGCATCTCAGGCTTTGAGCAATCTTGCATCAACCAAAAATATTTCCTATTTTCTGTTGTTTGCATTATAATTGTTGTATTTGTTGGTTTCATGGTGTGCAAATCTTACATGATGTTGAGGACATATTTTGGAACCTCCTCCTAAGATCTCATAAATTTTGGATGGATTGTTTCAAAGTTATAGCTATTTTACTTGCCGTCGGAGCTGTATTTTCATGCAGTTTTGGTGCTGATTGCGGTCATGGAGACCTTGATCCTTAATGAATCAGCCTTTTCACTCTTAGGGCCTTAAAGATGACCTAAAATACTATCTTTTCCTAAGAGTGAAAGTCCTGATTCATTATGAGTAAAAAGTTATGGCCATTTTTCTCGGGTACCTATTTTCTGCTAGTTTACACATGAAACATGGAGTGTTTCTTCTTGCACAATTCCGTGTGATGAGATGGGGCCTTGCATAGTTAAGGGCATGTTCTTGGGTCATGTTTGGACCTAAATCTAAAGGCACATCATGTTTGGTTGTTTCTTTCATTAGTTTTAGTTTAGATCTTCCAGACTGGACCTATATTGTAATTAAATGCCTGACTGGCCAACTTGTGGCTTAGCTGGCTATATATTGAGAGTTTGGGTAGATGTTTAGTAGGTATTTTTGAGGGTAGATTGGTAGTAGTAGGAGATTAGAAGCATAATTGGATCCTGTGAGATCTTGTAGATCATATGTTTTGTCTGATATTGTAACAGCAGAGCTAGTGGTTTGCATACTTGGAAACAAGGAGATTGCTTGGAGGCTTGCGAGCTCAAGTTCAGATCTGCCTTAGTGTTTCCATTAGCTATTGATGTGTTTCAAATTTGGACTAGCTAGGAGATTTTTGAGATACTTTTTTATTTCATTCTATAAGGCCACATCCCGGAAGGCCTTACAGCTAGGCATGTTGAATGAAAGTCTGTTTTGAATCATTATCTTGTTGTATTCCACTGCAATTGTTGTTGTTATAATTGGCAGTTGTAGGTTTGAACCATCCATTATTGGATCATCCATTCCTGCCCTGTGTCAATCCATGTGAGTCCAATCCTCATTTCCCATTGGTTGATACATTTTCCTCTTATTTGGTGTTGAGGGAAAATAGGGATTTAATAATTGAATTTATTTAATTTGTTTAGCCATGTGTACCCCTTAAATGGGTTGATTTGATTTAGTTTGAACTATGCAATTAATTAATTTAATTGAACATTTCATTAATTTATCATGATTTATTGAATTTAAATTGATTTAATGGCTTTTGATTTTCAATTAAATTTGGATTATGGCTTGATTGTAATTTTGCTTTAATTTTAGCTTGATTTGATTTTATTGCTTTGATTTTGCCTTTGTTTCTCACTTGAATTAATATTGTCCATTTTTTAGGTGATTACAAATGCCCATCTTTGAATTGATGTGTGAAGTGTATTGGTTCAAAGAATGCCTTGATCATGTTGATGCAAAGTCCTGATTAGATTGATGCTCGATTTGATATTTGGTAAAGATGTAGATATTGATGATAGGATTGATGTAGCTCTGATTGATTTGAAGTCCTTGATGTTTGTTATGATGATGGATTATTGATATGATGCCCGATTTGATCTGATTTGATGTTTGATGCCCCACTTGATTGATAAGCGAAAAACATTTCGATGAAAGATTAAGCTTTGATTTGATGTTTTGCTCCTGATTTAATGATTATGATGTCGGTCCTAATTGTCTGAGTGTATGCCCCCTCAGAAATGAAATGAAATTTGATCCTGGTGAAAGATATTATGTTTTTGATCAATTAGTGTGGAAAATTGGTTTATTATGAGTAAGTTTCGATTTCATTTCTGATAATGTATTTGCGATGTTGTGATAACAAATGCCCTTGATTTGGCAGAATAAGTGTTTAAATTAGTTTCATGTTCATTCTCTACTAAACTACACCGCTTTAGGTCAAACTGGCTATATAAAGGGGTGAAAGGTCATTTTTACTATTCATTTTTACTTTCCCTTTTGACTTTTTCACTTTGACCCCTTTGAGATTTTTCACGATGGTGATCCTGATTCGAGAGCATAGGTTCGAGCGAGGCTACTGATATCAACGTCCACCTAGCTACGGACCTCCAGTATGTACCCCGATAACTTTTGTCTGATTTCCATATTTAAATTTGAAAATTTTGCATATTTCTTTTAAAAACCCTATTTTTTCATTTTTTCATTTTAATAGCACGTATAATCATTTTAATAGCATGTATACATTTCCTACTGTGCATTTGCGGTTTTATGCAATGCTTTTGAACTTTTTAATTGCGCTTTCAAATGCTAAAACTAGGGCATGTTTTGCATTTGCCCTTTTCTACATTGCTTTCACATTTGATTGCACTTTTAAGACTTTTAGCAGCACGTATAGGGATTTCCTGCAGTGCGTACACTTTGTTGTAGTGCGTACAATAGGTTTCATTATGTGTTTGAAGTTTTAAACCATGCATTTGATTTTCAACACTTTTAAACAATGAAATAGCGCGTACACCTTGCTTGGTCAAATTTGCAAACCTTTCAGTCAGTTGTCCATTATGTCTGATGTCATCAAGTTACCTATTGTCTTAGGTTTTTTAGTTCTTCTTCTAGCAAGTCGTGTGATGTTAGTTCAAGTCATTTGAATATTGAATTTTTGATGGTCAATCTTGATTTAGATGATGGATGATAAATTTTTTGTCCTCTCTGAATAGAATCAAGAAAATTGTTTGTGGTTTAATTAGATTTAATTGTTTGATTGACTTAAGATGATCCAATATGTGATGATTTTGATTTCTGATGTGTTTAAACTTTCTTTTGCAATTTTTTCTTCAGAAGCTAGGTGTATAAGGCATGTATCCTTTACCTTTCGATATGGTGGATGACTTGAGTGGGCTAGAGCATCGGGTGATAGGTTGATGTGGGTTATCTTTCCTTCTTTCTCTCCCTTAATTTTGCATGAATTGAGGTCTTCTTATTGCTATGGAAAAATTTTGGCACTCTAACCATAACACTTTCCATTAACAATGGGAGAGATGATGATCACTCTAGAGGATGTTTATTAGTTATTACAGATCCCTACTCACGGGGAAATCATTTATTATGATTAGGTATATCATGGTACGGTATGTAGAAACCTCTTTGCAGACCCAACCATTGGAGATGAGAGCATCCAATGGGCACAATTTACTTCTTTCCCCATGCTTCCAACCCTTCTTGGTGTACTCGTCAGGGTTTCTTGGTTCCTGATTGGCAGGGCCATGGGTTTGTAGTTGGTTGGGGTTAGATCTTGGAGGACCTAATTGCTCATCCTTGCATGTTTTATATGGGCTCTTGTGTGTTGGCTCAGTTATATCATGAGCTTCATGATGTGGTATATCATCATAGGGCTACTCTCTCTACTGGAGTAGTCTTACTTCAGTTATGGACCGGGGAGAATATTCTTATTACTTGTCCTATTTTAGTTCATCGTCAGGATGTTGGATGACCTTTTTCCTAGATGTACGAGGGGATGATTGTGCAGGCCCACCTGGGCAAGGTAGATTACTAGTGGCACATTATTGATGATATCGATCAAGTGGTCTGGAGACCATAAATTGGATGTGAGCCATGGCCAAAGGATGCATCAGAGATACCATATATGTGCATGCCTCGCTAGATGATATGGCAGACACCCTTATTGATTGAGAAATTCTATTTCCAGAGAGTTCTACAATAGTTTGGCTGGATACAAGGGATGCCTCAAGGGTTAGCCTTATATGCTCGTGTACAGGTGGAGAGGTCCCTTTGGGGTCCTCAAATTGACTACAGGACTATACAAGATGAGTTATGACAGCTGCTCCATCTTGCATGAGATATGAGAGATCACATTGTTGATGTTGACATGACCGATGATTATGCACAATGGTTCGTATAGAACCCTTTTCCTAGATTTATCGATCTAGCTGAGCTAGTGCCCGAGATTGCGGAGGAGTCAGATGATCATGGTGAAGATGGTTGTGGTGGGAGACAGGGTCATTGAGGATGATGGGATGGTAGGGCTAGACAAGGAGACAGGGCTGTTATTGACACAATCAAGCAAGGAGGATCTAATTAAGGATAGTCCTCACAAGCAACCAATCACCACAATGCAGAATAACACAATAATAAAATCAAATCTAAGAGAAAATTGATATCTTTATTCATCAATAACTGATGACATGCAATGTGCCAGGTTGTAAGGCCTTCCCGATTACGACCAAATACATAGCAAGAAATAGTTCTACAAGATCTTTCAAGATCCAAGTCCAAACCCTTACCCTATTTAGCCAGACCTGCAACACTAGGTTACAACAATCTGGTAGGAACCTCAACAAGATCTAAACTTGTGCTCACAAGCCACCAATAAATCTCCTTGTTTCTAAGCTCACAATCTACTAACTCTACTACACTTCTCCTACTTCCTTCAATCTACCCTAAAAAGCTACCCAAACAACCCCTTAAATACTAATCTTTAGCCACAAGTTGGCTGGATGAAACAATTAACTCCTAAGCCAAGTCGGCTCTCATTACAAACAAATATTAAATGCAATACAAGTTGGCTCTCAAATAGCCTTACAAAAATTAAATTCTCCATGTTGGCCTCTAGATCCACATAGGAGAATGTGACCTCAGCTACTAATAATAAATGCACCAAGTTGGCCTCCCAAATCTCCAATAACACCCGTTGGTAAGCCAAACTACCGAGTGCCAAGAAATATACTAAGAAAACATACCAACTAAGCTCTACAAGCATTATCAAACACCAAAAATACCGAGTCTCCTTCCATGATCGAGCTTCACTCAGAGAGCGAGCCACTTCAGCGATCAAGCAACAGACATAAACACCAAGACCCCGTTAGCAACTAAGCACTGAGCAAAAAAACACCAAGTCATCGAGTGACCATTATCCACTGAGCTCCATTGGTAAAGCCAAGAAGACTCTGACTGAGAACTATCACCAAAGACTGAGAAACTCTAGTCTTCTACTGAGATCATGAACCAATTAACCGAACTCCCACCAGATAGTTACTGATACTACCAGAATCTTTAGGAACTGAGGATGTCCCTACATCAGACACCCAGGGTAAATAATAAAGCATGTCCCACACTTTTATCCTTTAAGAAAATCCACCATCCACTTCATCTTCACACAAGGCTTGTTAATCCATGAAGCCAAGAAAATGCACCAGTTCATCAGCCAAGTCCTCCTTAACCGATCTGTCATCAACCAATCATCATGTTCAACATCCAGAACAAACTGAGCCTTCAACCCATCACCAAATACCAAGTTAAAATACCATCTTAGAATCTCATCACAAGACTTATCACTGTCAACCAGTGACTCAAGTCCACAACCAAAAAACAACATCTACACCTCAACACCGAGAAAAATCAATTCGACAACACCATCATCACAAAGGTGTTCAATAATAGGTAACTCCTCATCAACAACAGTCTGATCATGCACAACCAGATGCTCTACAATCTTCATGTTAGGCAGAAATGACTGAACATGAAAACCAATCTCCTCACCAACCTCGACAAGGTCAACAACATCATCAGTAAGCATAGGTATCTCAGCAACAACAAGAATTTTCTCTGCAAGTTTCATGGAAGAATCCACCAACTAACCATCAAAACCAATCTCACATACCTCTTCAACCTCCATACTATCACAAGTAAGATGTCTTCTCTCTTGGACTAGTCTTCTAACTAGCTAGACAACTTTCTTCTGAATTGGCATGCTCTAACTCTGGTAAGCTTTACAAAGCTCAACAACACTTTCCTTCACAAGGTTATCAACCTAGTTCTCCACACAACTCAACAAATCCATTTCCCACCAAGAAAACCTTTCAGAAATCTTCACTTCCATCACATCACAAAGATCTGCAATCGCACCAGGGTTCAATCTTCTTGGAGGCATCTCCAAAGATCTTCAAAAAGCCTCTGCAACAAACCCAACACTGACCACCTTGTGACAATCTCCAAGTCATATGCAAGTTAGATTGCAACCTACCACCTTACATGAACAACTAGGCCATGATTTCACAAGCTTAGTAACATGGATCTGCAACTCAAATTGCACACAATATCTTCGCCAACCTTTCTCCAAACAAGATCAACTCACTCTAATACCACCTAATGCAGTCAAGCAAGGAGGATCTAATTAAGGATAGTCCTCACAAGAAGCCAATCAGTAGAATGCAGAATAAAACAACAAGAAAACCAAATCTAAGAGAAAACTAATATCTTTATTCATCAACAACTGATGACATGCAATGTGCCCGGTTGTAAGGACTTCTAGTTACGGCCAAATACAAAGCAAGAAATAGTTCTACAAGATCTTTCAAGATCCAAGTCCAAACTCTTACCCTAGTTAGCTAGATCTGCAACAACAGGCTATATTAATCTAGTAGGAACCTCAACAAGATCTAAACTTGTGCTTGCAAACCACCAAGCAATCTCCTTGTTCCTAAGCTCACAAGCTACTAACTCTACTACACTTCTCCTACTTTCTTCAATCTACCCTAAAATTACCCAAACACCCCCTTAAATACTTATCTTCAGCCACAAGTTGGCTAGATGAAATAATTAACTCCTAAGCCAAGTTGGCTCTCATTACAAACAAATATTAAATGCAATACAAGTCAGCTCTCAAACAACCTTATAATAATTAAATTCTCCATGTCTGCCTCTAGATCCACATAGGATAATGTGACCTCAACTACTAATAATAAATGCACCAAGTTGGCCTCCCAAATCTCTAAGAAGACCCATCAGTAAGCCAAACTACTGAGTGCTAGGAAATATACTAAGCAAACATACCAACCGAGCTCTACAAGCATTACCGAACACTAGAAATTTTGAGTCTCCTTCCATGAGTGAGTTTCACTCAGCGAATGAGTCCTCCACTGATCGAGCCACTTTAGCAACTGAGCAACAGACATAAACACTAAGACCTTGTCGGTAACCAAGCACCAAGCAACAAAACACCAAGTCACCAAGTGACCATTATCCACTGAGCTCCATCGGTGAAGCCAAGTAGACTTTGACTGAGAAATATCACCAAAGACTGAGAAAATCTAGTCTTCTACTGAGATCACCAACCAATTAACCAAACTCCACTAGACAGTTACCGAGATTGCCAGAATCTTTAGGAATTGATGATGCCCCTACATCAAACACCTAAGGTAAATAAGAAAGTATGTCCCACACTTTTCTCCTTCAAGAAAATCCACCATCCACTTCATCTTCACACAAGTCTTGTCAATCCATGAAGCCAATAAAATGCACTAGTTCATCAACGAAGTCCTCCTTAACCAATCTATCACCAACCAGTCAACATGTTCAACATCCAGAACAAACTGAGCCTTCAACCCATCACCAAATATCAAGTCAGAATCCCATCTCAGAATCTCATCATAGGACTTATCACTGTCAACTAGTGACTCAAGTTCACAACCAAAAAATAACATCTGCACCTCAACATCGAGCAAAAGCAATTCACAAACACCATCATCACAAAGGTGTTCAATAGTAGGTAACTCGTCATCAACAAAAACTTGATCATGCACAACCAGATGCTCTACAATCTTCATGTCAAGCACAACTGACTGAACATGAAAAGAAATCTCCTCACTAGCCTCAACAAGGTCAACAACATCATCGCTAAGAACAGGTATCTCAGCAATAGCCACAAGTTGTTCTGTAGGATTCATGGAAGAATCCACCAACTGACCATCAAAACTAATCTCACATACCTCTTCAACCTCCATACTATCACAAGTAAGATGTCTTCTCTCTTGGACTAGTCTTCTAACAGGCCATATAACTTTCTTCTGGATTGGCATGCTCCAACTCCAGTAAGCTTTACAAATCTCAACAACACTTTCCTTCACAAGGTTATCAACCGGGTTCTCCACATGGCTTAACAAATCCATTTCCCACTGAGAAAACCTTTTAGAAATCTTCACTTCCACCACATCACAGAGATCTGCAATCATACCAAGGTTCAATCTTCTCAGAGGCATCTCCAAAGATCTTCAAAAACCCCCTACAACAAGCCCAACACCAACCACCTTATGACAACCTCCAAGTCATATGCAAGTCAGATCACAACCTGCCACCTCACATGAACAACTAGGCCATGATTTCACAAGTTTAGTAACATAGATCTACAACTCAAATTGCACACAATCTCTTCACCAACCTTTCTCCAAACAAGATCAACTCACTCTGATACCACTTGACATAGTCAAGCAAGGAGGATCTAATTAAGGATAGTCCTGACAAGCATCCAATCACCACAATGTGGAATAACAAAACAAGAAAACTAAATCTGAGAGAAAACTGATATCTTTATTCATTAACAACTGATGACATACAATGTGTCAGGCTGTAAGGCCTTCCTAGTTATGGCCAAATACAAAGAAAGAAATAGTTCTACAAGATCTTTCAAGATCCAAGTCCAAACCCTTACCCTAGTTAGCCATATCTGCAACAACAGGTTACAGTAATCTGGTAGGAACCTCAACAAGATCTAAACTTGTGCTCGTAAGCCACCAAGAAATCTCCTTGTTCCTAAGCTCACAAGCTACTAACTCTGCTACACTTCTCCTACTTCCTTCAATCTACCCTAAACAACTACCCAAACACCCCCTTAAATACTAATCTTTAGCCACAAGTTGGCTCTCATTACAAAAAAATATTAAATGCAATATAAGTCAGCTCTCAAATAGCCTTACAATAGTTAAATTCTCCATGTCGGCCTCCAGATCCACATAGAATAATGTGACATCAACTAATAATAATAAATGCACCAAGTCGGCCTCCCAAATCTCCAAGAACACCTATTGGTAAGCCAAACTACCGAGTGCCAAGATATATACTAAGCAAACATACCAACCAAGCTCTACAAGCATTATCGAACACCAGAAATGTCAAGTCTCCTTCCATGACTAAGCTTCCCTCAGTGACTGAGTCCTCCAGTGAATGAGCCACTTCAGCGATCGAGCTACAAACATAAAAACTAAGACCCTATGGGTAACTGAGGACTGAGAAACAAAACACCAAGTCACCGAGTGACCATTATCCACTAAGCTCCATAGGTGAAGCCAAGAAGACTCTCACCAAGAACTATCACCAAAGACTGAGAAACTCCAATCTTCTACTAAGCTCACTAACCAATTAACTAAACTCCACTAGACAGTTACAAAGACTGTCATAATCTTCAAGAACCAAGGATGCCCCTGTATCAGTTATTCCTATTATTGTTATTCCCACTCCTATTAGAGGGGGTATTCAGATGAGGGGTGGGTGGGTGAGGGGTAGACCATTCAAAGCACTACATTAGGTGGGTGTTGATAGATTGGCTAGATGGGGCCAGCACAAAGTGCGAGTGTTTAGGCAGGTTGGTGCACAAGTTGTGGCAGATGTTGATGCATAGGCAATAGATATCTTGCTTGATCAGGCATAGGGACCTCCAACACCACCTCCTCCACAAGGTCCTATTCCTTCTTAGATTCCATCTTCTTCTTCTATTCCATCTTCTTCCATTCTATCTTCTTCCATGGCTCCACCACAAGCTCCTCCTATAGAGGCTTCAACATCAGCTTCTGATGTTCAAGCTTTATAGTTTGATGTTTTAGAGATTAGGTAGCAGGTTGGTCAGCTAGGTAGTATGATGTAGACTTTCATGGCTGCTATGAGTCAGCATGAGCTATAGGTGAGCTCGAGTCAAGGTCCAAATACAGGTCCTAGTCCTAATGGTGTCGATAGTTCAGGTAGTTGATGTTATATGATTGAGCCATTCTTTTGTATATTATGATGATTATTTTTGATAGCGAGACATTGGACTCATATTCTTTTATCATATGATTTTTATTCATGATTGATACTTGTTATGTTTGATGGACTTTGATTCACATATTTTGATCAATTTTGATGATACTATGGACTCTGATATTCATTGATAGATTTACTTTATATGATGTCATTATGTGTTGGACTTATGTTTCAGGTGCTTTATATGATATGTAGATCTATATGATTCTATCTCTACATGCTTTCTTTTTATGTTTTTCAAATGCAATTTATGATATGAATACACATGTTTATGTTCCTATTGATGCAAATGATTTTCTTATTCATGACATAAGGTAGATGTATGCATTTTTTATATGGTGTAATCTATGATGATGTATAATTATGAATATGTAATGGCTTAATGATTAATGCTATTTGATGATGTTTATGGATACAAATTATATGATATTATGGATAATGCAATGTAATGTGATGGATAAAAAATGAGATGTAAATGTAATGGATGCACTTATATGATGTATGGATTTTGATGTTTTAGTGACTAATGATGAATGTAATGATAAATGATATATGGATTAATGATTATCTAGATGTAAATGCAATGACCTAATACAATTATTTTTTAATGTTTTAAATGTAATGAACCTTGATGAATGCACCTATATGAAAAATGCAATGTACCAATGAGATGACTTTAAACGTAATGTTTAAAATGAATTTAATGTTATGAAATTAATAATATCCTAATAATGTAATTAATGCAACTAAATGATGAGAATTAAAATGAATGCAAACTAATGCAATACAATCTTAAATAAACTTAATGATATGGACTATATTGATAACTCAATGATTTGATTTAAAAATGAATGCAACTTAATGCAATGAAATTAACTAAGATTAATGGCCTAAATGGATGCAAGACTACAAAGAATGAGATGAATCTAAATGTAACTTGATTTGAAAATGCAATTGATCTAATGCAAGGCACCTTTGTTTTTTATTATTGATTTCTAACACACTCTATCACATATAGTTTTTGTTGAATGTTTTTATTTTTATTTTTTATTAACACCACCCCCTTTCTTTTCTCTTAGTCGGTTTTTGAGCTAAGAAAAGAAAACAACTTAAATGCATTTAATCTAGGATGGATGCAGCTAGTTGTCACTATTTACAAATTAGGATCTTATATTTATTATTGAGCAATTTTGGAACCTAAAATTAGTACAACCATCATTGGTTCAACCATGATGATATGAATACCTCTTTCATTTCCATGTTGCCTTCTGATTCTTGGTACAACTATCACTGATTGAGATCAATCACGAGAGTATGAATACCAATTTCATCAGATTCTATGTGTTGGAAACTACAATTGAAGCAATTGTTGTATTGTCATTGATGTCAAACCTTAACCGGTAAGACTGTTGCTACATAGGAAAGTACTATATCTATTTGATTGATGAGATGGGAATAGGAAAGGTTGGTAACAATAGCACCTAAGGAAAGGTTGAGTTATCTTGATACTACAATGAGTAATTGATTATGTTGCACAATGATAAGATAATGTATTATTTATCTTAGTAAGAATGAAGACTAAACTGGTAGGCTTAATCGAGCAAAAGAGGAGAAATCTCATTTAAGCCAAGTGATGTTAGTGTCGACCAAGTTAGTGTATGCTGAGCAAATTTAGTGTTGATCGAACATCAATTAATTGTCGAGGAAGACAGTGTTAGCCAAGGAAACAATTTTAGTATTGACCGGGCTTTCTAGTATAGACCAAGAAGTTGAACACAGTATTGACCGAGCATTAGTATTTTTATATTTGAAGGGAATTCAGATTTTCGGCTGACATCATTGAATTCTTGGATTATATAAAATGTGTTGACTTTATTTATTGATTGTATGAAAGCATTTAATGTACTGTAAAATGTTTTATTGTAAATCTCTAAGAGATTTGAGATGTTTTTAGAAAAGAAGATGAAGAACATAAAGCGGGTAGATTTAATGAATCTAACCTAACCCTAAGATCTACGAAGGAGATCAAGCGGTAAAAGATGTATTAACCTAAATGAAGTTGTATTTAGGAAACCTAAGCATGAGGCTAATAGTGAATAGTGGTGTGTGTATAGAAGATAGAGTATACTGGTGATGATTGCTTGAGGAGAATACCGAGCAAATCAATGATGGAGATGGCAAAGGATCACAATCAGTAAACTAGTATATGTGTACAGAATTGGATCTGATATTTGCCAAGTGAGTTGTATGTTTTCAGATCATTACTACTAGTACTTTCTAATCATTGTAACAGTCAAAATCCTTTTAAAAAAGGTTGACTTAACAGTCATATGTTAAATCCTTTGAACAAGGTTGCATTCTAATGGAGTGTATGTAAGTCTTATAAAAAGGTGCACTTTTAATAGAGTGGTTTAAATCCTTTAATTGGGTCACACCTGATAGTGTGTTTGTAACCTTTGATAGGGTTAGCTTTTAACCGATCTCACTTCAGAAGAGTGAAAATAATAGTAGCATGTTACAAAGTGGTTTTTCTCAAATTTGGTTTCCACTATAAATCCTAGTGTCAATACTTGTGTGAATGTTTTGGTTTAAGCATTTCTTTATTTTACAAGTTAGATACAGTTGGGTAGTGGACTAAAATGTTATATGTTTCTATTATGCAATTAGTAATGACCGAGTAGCTGTTGGTTGTTAGATCTGATCGGTAGAAAATTTTTAAAGTTTGTTTTATGCATCTAGACCTAAGAACAACTGATTCACCCCCCCTCTCTATTGTTCTAAATCATATTAACACTATGTTGCAAGTGGATTTTGGTATTATGATATTTAACATCAAAATATCCAAGGTATCATGTTGCCTAAACACACAAAGATCTCTATTTTTCCATATGTACATCTCCTCGATGATTCTTTGATGATCATGTCCTTAGACTGATGATACATACTTTAAAACCTTTACCTTAAGAACTAATTCAAAAATCAATAAAATATCATGCTTTCATCATAGCTTTTCTAGTTTAAAAACTTTCATCAATTTTTCTAGAAAGACATGATTTCAACAATCAAGTAATTACTTAAAAATTTTGCACTATTTTTCAAATCCATATTTCAAGTATAGTTCCATCCATTTCATAATTTTAATCTTGATAAAAGTAAGGTCTTTGTGAGATCTTGGATCAAAATTTTGCATTCATTTGATTGATGTTAGGATTAGGATGTGATCGTGTAAGTGTTTTGATGAATTGATTTGGTGTCAGATTGATGTTTGCTTTGATGAATCCTTCCTCATTCAGAATAGATTTTTCCCCTAGTTTGATGTGATTGCATTTGTTGGACTTGGGACACTTTTAGATTGGTGAAAAAAGCTTTAGGTACTTGCCAATGTGACACAAGAGAGGATAAGAGGGGCCAAGAAATGGCACACCCTAACCTGATCCACCTTGCTCAACAACACAAAAAAGCAATAACACATAGTGGGAGAGAGAAAATGCAAGATCATTCATATGTTTACTTTAATAGATTCATACATGCTGGGCTGTAAGGCCTTCCTAGTTTTGGCTAGATATTATAATTAATTACAGAAGTCATCCAACACGTGAGGATCTACCAAATATCTCTAACTTCTATCTTTTTCTTCTTACCCAAAAACTTCCTCCCTAAACTCTAACCAAACAACTACATTTATACAAGAGGCTACCAAACTAAGTCAGCCATCAAATTCACAATTAATAGAAGGAACAACTAGATCTAGGTCCACATGCTTCCCAATGATGGATACCAACATTAAATCTATGACCCAAATTAAATGCACAAGTCAACCTCAACAGAAACTCAAAAGAAACCTGTCGGTAAGTAAAGTCAACCAAGAACTAGACAAGCATCACCGAGTGCCAAGGAAATAATTGAGTGCTAAAGAGATAACTAACCAACACTGGAAAACAAAGGAAATCAAGCAACACCGAACTAACTTGATCAAAGAAGGAACCGAGAAACACAAACAAACTCAAAAATGTTTTTAGTGACACGGGATTGCCAAGGACTTGAGATGCTCCTGCATCAAACACTTGGGGTTATTTGAGAATGATTCTCTAAATCATTGAATAGGTATGATCCAAGCTGCATCCAACTTAGATTTTGAAACCCACGAACTATCTTCAATCGGTCTATTCTTCCACTTTACCAAGTATTCCATATAATGTTTACCTCTTGTACTTTTACCAATTCTCTATTCCAAAATATGCTCTACCTCTTCATTCTGCTTCTTAGGATAATTTGTGTGTACTGTCATGTCTTCATTAGGTTCATGATACTCATAAAAATCAACAATGTTGAAAATAGGTGATATGTCCATGTCATCAAGTAACTCAATCTCATATGCATTTCCACTATCAAATTTTCTTAAAATCTTGCAAGGTACAAACTTCTTCATTTTCAACTTCCCATATGTTCCAACAAGAAATTTTCCTTTCTTCAAATGAACCATTACTTCATCACCAACATCAAAAGTCTTATTTCTTCTTGATCTATCAGCTTTGTCTTTGTATTTTTGATTACTCATTTCTAGCTTAAGCTTCACATCTTCATGCAATGTCTTCATGTACTCAACAAATTTTAATCCTTCAGCACTTCTCTTTCTTTCATCAGCAATGTCTCTCAAATCAGATATACCTCTTAGTTGTATGCCATTTACAATCTCAAAAGGTGTTTTTCTAGTACTCCTATTCACTGAATTATTGTATGGAAACTCTACTTGTGCCAACACAAAATTCCAATTACTTGGTGTGTCTCCAAATAAATATCACAAAAGATTACCCAAACTTCTATTCATAACTTCTATCTGTCCATCGGTTTGTGGATGAAACATAGAACTATATTTCAACTCAGTGCCAAACTTCTTCCAAAGGGTCTTCCAAAAGTATCCAATAAATTTACTATCTTGGTCAGAGATAATACTCCTCAATAATCCATGCAATATGACAATTTCCTTAAAGAAAAGATCTGCTACATGCACTACATTTGATGTCTTCCTACAAGGTATAAAATGTGCCATTTTAGAAAATCTATCCACAATCACAAATATAGAATCATTACCTCTTACTATCTTCGGTAAGCCAAGAACAAAATCCATACTGATGTCAATCTGAGGTTTCTCAGGTACAACAATCAGTGTATATAATCCAGTATTCTGACTTACTCCTTTTGCAACTTGACAAACTCCAAACCTTTTAACAAATTTTTGAACATCTTTATACAAATGTGGCCAAAAGTATTTCTCCTTAAGAAAATTCAATGTCTTATCAACACCAAAATGTCCATCCAAACCACTACTATGTTTCTCCTTTATCAAATTAGTTCTCATTGGTCCTTTCAGTATACACAAGTGAATACCTTTAAACAAAATACCTTCTTGCATAAAATATTCATCCCATTTAGTACTCGTTTGATCTTGAATAGGTGCTTTTCACTTTCTCCATGGCTCAGAAAAATTAGGATCAAATTCATAAGAATCTCTCATGTCATCGAAGCCTAGAACTTCAATTTTCATCTCAGTAATCAAAGGTCTTCTACTCAATGCATCAGAAACTCGGTTAGTGACTCCACTCTTATGCTTTATCACAAATGTATAACTCTGTAAATACTCAACCCATTTCATGTCTTTGATTCAACTTATTCAGACTACCCAAATACTGTAAAGCCTTATGATCAGTATACAACAAAAATTCACCCGGCATCAAATAATGTCTCCATTTCTTTAGTGCTTGAACAATAGCATAAAATTATTGATCATACATATAATATTTCCTTTTTGCATCATTCAACTTTTCACTAAAGAAAGCATCAGGTTTACCTTCTTGACTCAACACAACTCTAATTGCACTACCACTTGCATCACATTCCACTTGAAATACCTTATTGAAATCAGGCAATGCCAAAATAGGCAATTCAACAACCTTCTGCTTCAGAGTCTCAAAACTTTTATCAGCTCCATGTGTCCACTTGAATTCTCTTTTATCTCCTCTCATAGTCTCAGTCATAGCATTATAAATTGAACTAAAATTCCTAATGAACTTTCAATAAAAACTTTCCAAACCATGAAATTATCTTACCTCACTAGCATTCACAGGTGTAGGCCAATTCAAAATAGCTTCAACCTTTTCAGGATCCATTTTCAAACCATCAGCTAAAATCACAAATCCCAAATACACAATCTCCTCTTTCATGAATGAACACTTTTTGAGATTTATTAGCAACTTTTCTTCTTTCAATCTCTGCAAAACTTGTCTAACATGCAACAAATGTTCTTCTCTAGTCTTACTGAATATTAGAATATCATCAAGATATACAATCACAAACTTACCCAAGAATTTCTTCAAAACTTCATTCATCAATCTCATTAATGTACCCAGTGCATTAGTTAAACCAAAAGGCATAACCAACCACTCATACAAACCTTCTTTTGTCTTAAAAGCAGTCTTCCATTCATCAACTTCTCTGATTCTGATATGATGATATCCACTTTTCAAATTAATTTTGGTAAAATACTTTGCTCCAGTCAAACTGTCCATTATGTCATCCATTCTCAGTATAGGAAACCTATATTTCATTGTTACCTTATTGATTGCTCTAGAATTGGTACATATTCTCCATTCTCCATTCTTCTTAGGTGCCAATAGAGAAAGTACTACACAAGGACTCTGAATTTCTCTGATTAAACCTTTCTCCAACAATTCCTGAATCTGTTGGTTCAATTCTTGATTCTCAGTTGGTGTCAACTGATGAGGTGCCTTATTCGGTAAACTAGCTCCAGGGATTAGATCCATGCAGTTATCAATGCTTCTCTTTGGTGGAAAACCATCAGGTACATTATCATAAATGATTTCACTATACTCGATGAGTAACTTATCAATCTCCTCAGGGACACTATCCTCTATTTTCTTACTTCATTTGTTAGGAATCACAACAAAACATACATTACTCTTCTTCAAATCCTTAACAAAATTTCTTCCTTCCATTAGGAAAACTTTCACAGATGTAAAAACATTACTAACAGGTTCTTCCATCAAAGGTAACAAGATTTATCTTCTTCCATCAGCCCAAATAGTATATTTATGCAATCTCCCATCATATATAGCATGCCTATCATATTGCCAAGGTCTACCCAACAAAATATGACAACAATCCATAGGCATGATATCACATAACACCTTATCATAATACTTCCCAATTTTCAAATTTACATAACATTGTTCACTTACTAAGAGTGTATGCTCATCTTTGATCCATGAAATCTGATAGGGCTTTAGATGTTCCAACCTTTTTAACTTCAACTTTGTGACCATTTCCTGAGATGCCAGATTCTCTAAGCTACCACTTGTTGGTTCCCACTTTTTCCCACACAGTGTCAGGTTTACACTATGATGACAAACTGGTTAGTCTTCACTCCAAAGTCTGACAGGGAAAAAGTGCCAATTGATGAGGATGAAACTATCCTCCTTCTTTGAGCTCCGCATCACTCAGTCGGGTATTGCCTTATCTACACACTCATGACTCTTCTTGATAAATGAAAGGCCTGCAGATAGATTATTGTGGACTAGTTTTCAGACTCCTTTAGGTATCCTATACCCCAATGAAATCAAGTCTTATGCAATAACCTATTTGCATAGAATGAGTTTGAAACCTAGAATGGACCTCCTACTACTACTACCAACATGAAGGGAAAAGATATTTCATTTGAATGATTAATGTTGGGTTGAAAGGACCCCTAAGATACCCTAAGTCTCTCATAGACCAGTGCCTTATCCAATGGGCAACAAAGTCAAATACATCACTGCAACAGAGGGCTATGAAATAAGAATATAATACATTCTAATATGTCGATACCTTAAATCAATCATACACCATTAATCAAACCTCACGTCAACAATCCACCTATGTACCCAGATATGCTATCCCTTATTCAAAGGATTTTAACCCTCCCCTTAGAAGAGACCTATAAACAAGCAATACATTAATCAACATCCATTGAAAGACAAGCATGAAATACCCTTGATACCCCAGCTCATACACATCTAAAAACCAATCTTGAACTCAGTTATCTCTGTGAAGACAACTCTATTGTAGACACATAGGAAATGCAAATAGAAAGATTAAACACCCTTGATGCTATAATCAACAAGTTCGGGATTAAAATGGACACAGTTTGATAATAGTATGAATATATTGAAATCTTATACATGAGACTAATTGTTACAAGTTATATTCTATTCTCAAAGCTAGAAAGGAAAGAGGGAACACCCTATATGCAGAGAAGAAGGAAATATCTATAGGAAAAAGACCCTTCATGGAACTAGCTCACAGAAGGAAACTGGAATCAGAACCCCTCTAAATGATCTTGAAAATCCTTTTATAGGAACAAGGATTGCAACAAGTAAAGGATCATTTAGGGCCAAATTAGGTCTACAACAACCACTCTGAACAAGAAATGAAAGAATGCAAGAAAAGCCTAGAAATTCGGGAGAATCAAATCAAATCTGATTGTATAAATATTTTAGCTTC
Organism: Chamaecyparis obtusa; assembly: GCA_027943335.1. NCBI lineage: Eukaryota > Viridiplantae > Streptophyta > Pinopsida > Cupressales > Cupressaceae > Chamaecyparis > Chamaecyparis obtusa. The sequence goes on along the minus strand of BSBK01000119.1, from coordinate 368,552 downwards.
ATATTCAAGGCTTACTGTAGATTCAAATTCAATTGATTTCTTGTAGTAGACAAAACAAAAATTAATGCCAAAGCCAGCTATAGATCTTGTGTGTACATAACATGGAGATCTTTGACATTAATCAAAACCCTAGCTGCCTATGTCAAATAACAGTCCTCTGTATTTACTCGGCATGGCACCCCAGGATGACAAAATTAGATCTACGCAGCAACCTATGTCCTCTACATCATTCTCCAACTGCAAATGTCCTAGTGCAATCAAATTTGAACCACCCCTTTGTCTTATATGGCTCACCATTTCAAACCCTAGCAAAAACCTTGCGGAAAGATTTGAATTTGAAAGAAAATGGCTACAGGATCAGGTTTAAAACATGACCACTAAATTTATTTCTTCCCAGCAAATTGAATGGTCCAAATTATCCTTTAAAATAGTCAACTAAGCTTGAAAAGTCTCTGGCCTCATCATCAATCTTTTAGCCAATGGGAAGCAAGTATGTCAGCAACACCTGCCATTCTAGACACACTTATCTCAACAAGCTTTACTAACTTTTAATCATTTAGCGAACATGCGACTGAAGGCATTCTCTAGGTCATGAAACACATTTCCTAATTGTGGTCTAGTTTGGAGATCACGCAAACACTTTATTCACCAAGTCTCACAATCTTTCCTTGACCCCGGGTTACATTTGGAGAACACAAGAAATCCACATTCACCAAGTCGCTAGATAATCTCTTAACCCTTTATAGGAATCCTGGTTACACATTGGCTGTTGATCCTATTATCATCCTATGGCTATCATTGAAATGCTAGATATCTCATGGCCTAACTGTTTCCTTTAGCGACTTGGAGATAACCATGTTCACCGGTTCACTGAAAGCTTAGAACATGACCACCAGGAATGGGAGAATATGCGAACACACAGTCGCTTATTAGCTAAATGAAATGACTAAATGGTTAGGAATTTGGAGAACAAGTGACTGACATTAAACATGAAAAGGGCTTGCAATAGTCACTAGTTTGTTGAATGATAAAGAGACATGAAGCATTGTTAAGTGATTCAATGAACACCAAGAGGGAGATAGTCACGTGCAGAAAGGGGATTTAAGTGACCCAAAAAAGTAATGAAGGAATAGAGCTTGGCCAAGATGATTTAGGGTTTTTTCATGTAACGACTAGAAATATGAAATTTGAACCTAGGGTTTCAAGCCAAAGACATAGAAAATACTTGTAGAGACCAGAGGAAAAACTATAAAGCCATTAAAATTTTTGCAGGTGCCAACACCACTGTCAATGATTACCTCCCAAATTTTGTTAGAAACTCTACATCTAGTCTTGAACAAACTTTTCCTTATCGGATCTTCCTTTTTACCTTCATTCCAAAGTGCTCTCCTCACCATCAGGTTATTTTCCTTCTGAGGTTCATTTGGTGACTCTTCTTGCACCAAAGCATTCCTAGTGCTACCAACCTTCTTACTTGCATGTGTACATTCAAATGATCTATGTCCTTCTTCTCCACAGTTGTAACAAGTTCCTCAAAAACTTCCTCTTTTATAACCACCTCGGTAGTTATTGCCTCTGCCTCTAGATGAAATTTCACCTTTCCACTCGGTCTTTCCTTTATCCAGATTTGTCTTTTCTGGTTCAGATCTATTATTTTCACCATTAGATCTACCTCTTCCTCTAGGGAATCTACCACCTCTACCCCTTTGTCTTTGCCCATGTCTCTTGTTCAATTTCTCCTTAGCTTTCAATGCAAATTGATAAGCCTCTTCAATATTCTCCAATTTGACCAAATTGATTTCCTCTTAGATGGAAACTCTCAAACCATTTAGGTATCTAGAAATTCTTTCCACATCATCTTCATCATGTCTAGTTCTGATATCTAATCTATAAAATTCCTCAGTATATTCTTTTACCAAGCTATCTTTCTGCCTCAAAATTTGCATTCACCTAACAAGGTTAATTTGATAATCACTAAGTAAGAACTTTCCTTTCAATTTATTCACCATTTTACTCCATACCTTGATTTTTTCTTTGCCTTTCCTCTTTTTGTCCAACTGTAGATGTTCCCACCATAAGGATGCATGACTTCTCAACTTTGTGCTTGCAATTTTCACTTTCTTATCTTTAGGTACATTTTCATACTCAAAGTACTTTTCCATCTCAGTGATCCAATCCACCAATTCATTAGAATCCAATTTTCCACCATACTTGGGAGGGTTGAAATGTGGTGTAGACTTCAGACTTGTTAAATCCTTCAAGAATCTTTCCTCACCCTAATCCATCATAGGTGCAAGTTCCACATTCACTTGTTCTTCCTCAATTTCATCATCACTAACATATTCAAGATGTCTTCCTCTTCTTTGGGTTGTTTCAACAACTTCTAATCTAGTAGCAAGTTGTCTCAACATGTCTATCATTCCTAGATCCGCATCTCACCTCCCATGAACCATCTTGAAAACCCTCTGCAATTGCAGGTCAGATCACAATCTGCTACCCCACAACAAATCAACTAGGGCTTCATAAGAAGGAACTTTCCAATCTAGATTCAAAAAGCTAGATCCAGATCTCACCTTGCTCTGATACCACTTGATGCAAGAGAGGATAGGAGGGGCCATGAAATGGTGCACCCTAACTTGATCCACATTTCTCAACAACATGCGGAAGCAACAACACATAGTGGGAGAGAGAAAATGCAAGATCATTCATATATTTACTTCAATAGATTCATACATGCTAGGTTGTAAGGTCTTCCCAGTTTTAGCCAAAATTACAATGAATTACAAAAGTCCTCCAACATGCGAGGATTTGCCAAATATCTCTAACTTCTATCTTTTTCTTCTTACCAAAAAAATTCCTCCCTAAACTCTAACCAAACAACTACATTTATACAAGAGGCTACCAAACTGAGTCAGCCTTCATATCTAAAACTGACAGAAGGAATGACCAGATCTAGGTCTACACACTTCCCAATTATGAATACCAACATTAAATATGTGACCCAAATTAAATGCATAAGTTGGCCTCAATAGAAACTCAAAAGAAACCCATCGGTAAGCAAAGTCAACTGAGTACCAGACAAGCATCACCAAGAACTAGGGAAATAATTGAGTGTCATAGAGATAACTGACCAACACTAGTGAACAGAGTAAACTGAGCAACACCGAACCAACTCGGTCAAAGAAGGAACCGAGCAACGCAAACAAACTCAAATATGTTTTTGGTGACACAAGATTGCCAAGGACCCGATATGCTCCTACATCACAATGTAATTATGGGGTTTTATTATGCAATATATAAAAATGCTGACGAATATAATATTTAAAAGGATGACGACTAGGCATGAGACTGACTTGGACTTTCAATGGTGCCTATTTACCAGGTTTTCACCGATTGAATGGAATTGTTCTTTTTCTATTTTTCAAGCTTTTTGCCCTTTTTTTCTATCAAGGTACCTATTTGCTAGGTTTTCACCAAGGTACTCTTTTCTCTTTTTTCATTTTTTTGTTTCCATATCTTTTTCAAGATCATTTCTAAATGTTTTTGTCTTTCTTCATGCTCAATTTTCCACTATTTTTTATCTTTTCTACTTTTCCGATTTGTTTTCTCTTTTCTACTTTTCAATGTTTTTTGAATTTTTCAAGATCTCTTTTAACTGTGTACAATAAATAGGATTCTCTCTCATCTAATTTTCTAAGATTCATTTTCTTAATACCCTTTCATTTGCTTTATGTGTAGAACCTTTTTAGGTGTATACTATTGATGGGTTCTTGCAACTCTTCTCCTTCACAATCAGCTAGTTTATAGGTGTCAGTTCCAAAAGAAGTGGTGATTACAAAGGGTCCTAACCATTTTTATTCTCATTTTCCTTTATTCTCTCTTTTCACTTTATTTTTAGGGTTTTCTTGCAACACTAGATCACCTATTTGGAATGTCCTTTGTTTGATGTGTTTTTTATAGTTCCTTGACATTCGATTCTAATGCACTTTTAATTGGTCAAAGGTTTTTTGTTGTCTTTCATCTAATAGCTCCAATTCATGCAACCTAGCAACTCTATAGTATTTTTCATTTATTAACCCATGCAATGAGACTCTTGAAGATGAAATTTCTTTCTCCAAAGGTAAAACTACTTCTACTCCATAAACTAGTGAGAATGGTGTAGCTACTGTTGGTGTTATGATGCTTTTCCTATAAGCCCATAGAGTAGGGTTTATTTGAATGTGCCAATCTCTACCTAAATTATCCATGGTCCTCTTCAATATTTTTAAGATGTTCTTTTTTGTAGCTTCTACTTGTCCATTACCTTGTGGGTAGTATATTGAAGATGAGTCATGTACCACATGAAATTTTGTACATAGTTCTTTCAAATATTTATTATTGAAATTTTTTTCATTATCTATTATGATGACATGAGGAACACCATATCTAAAAGTTATGTAGTTTAATATGAACATGGATATTTTCTTTCCTATGGTAGTGGATAAGGGTACAACTTCTACCCATTTAGTAAAATATTTCATTGTCGTAATGATGAATTTATGACCATTTGGTGATGGTGGATAAATCATCCCTATCAAATCCAAGCCCCATTGATAAAAGGGCCAAGGTGTAGTCATAGGATGTAGTTCTTGTGCTGGCACAAGGATTAAACTCCCATGGTATTGAAATTTATGACAAGTTTTTGCAAAGTGACAAGCGTTATTTTCCATTGAAGGCCAAAAATATCCTATCCTAAGAAGTTTCTTAGCTAGGGTTAACCCATTCGAATGTGACCCACAAATTCCTTTGTGGGTTTCTTGTAAGGCTATGGTTGATTCCTCTTTCTCTAGACACCTTAAAATCATTACATCTAGGTTCTTTTGATACAACATGTCAGATACTAGGGTATAGTGAGAGGCTTGTCATATAAAATTTTTCTTTTGATTTATGGTTTGGTCCATGCGTAAGATTTATTCTTTTAAGTATGTGTAAATGGATCCATACCAAGGTGAGTGATGTCCCACTAGTAAGAAGATGGTGTGAGGATGGGAAGGGTCAAAAGCGGGTTGTCCAACTTCTTCTACCAGGAATTCATATCTATCATTTTGATCTAGCATTTGGAGAAGTGATTCCAATGTAGCCATTGCATCTGTTGCTTTATTCTTATCCCTTGGTACTTTCTCAAATGTGATTAGAGTGAAGTATTACTTGAGATTCTCAATCTTGTTCTTATAGGGTATCAACTTATCATCTTTAGTTTGATACTCATCATTGATTTGATTAATAACCAGTTGAGAATCTCCATAGATTTGTAGCTCTATTACTTTCCATCCTAATGCTAACTTTATGCCGATGACCAATGCTTCATACTCAGCTATATTATTTGTACATGGAAATAATAGCTTTTATGATTTTTTAATTTTGTACCCTTGAGGAGTAATCAATAGTATCCCTACTCCTGACCCATGTTGTGTATATGAACCATCAAAATATAATTTCTAGGTCATTGGTTCAACATTAATTATTTTAGAATCTAGAAATTCTACCTAGATTGGATATTCATTTGTTAATGGTGCCTATGCTAGTTGATCAGCTATTACTTGGCCTTTGATAGCTTTTTGATCCACATACTCTATGTCAAAGGACCATGACCCATTTGGCCAATCTTCCATCCAGGGAAGTTTTGCTGAGAAGATATTTCAAGGGATCAATTTTGCTATGAGTCAGATTTTGTGAGATAACATATAATGGCATAGTTTTTGGGAAGCAAAAACTATGGCAAAACATGCTCTTTCAATAAAGTGTAGTTCAACTCATATTTCACCAAACTTCTACTTATATAGTATATGACCTTTTCTTTTTGAGCTTCATCCTCTTGAGCCAAGAGTGCCCCTAATGCATGTTCTATCATTGAGATGTATAAAATTAAGGGCTTACCTCTTATTGGCAGCATCAAATTAGGTGGATTCATTAGGTACTTTTTCAATAATGTGAATGTCTCTTCACATTTTTCATCCTATTTGAATACTATGTCCTTGTGAAGGAGTTGAGTAAAATTGTGGCACTTTTCTGCTAATTGGGAGATGAGCCTTCTGATGGATTGAATCCTACCTTGAAGGGATCTCATTTGACTTATGTTTCAAAGCTCCCCCATTTCCATGATTTCCTTTACTTTGGTCATGTCTACCTCTATTCCTTTGGCTAAAACTATGTATCCTAATAGCTTTCCTGATTGTACACCAAATGCACATTTCTTTAGATTTAACCTTACTTTGAATTGCTCCAATCTTTTAAATATCCTTTCTAAGATGGGTAAATTTTCCTCCCTTGAGTGTGATTTAGCAAGTATGTCATCTACATAGTCCTCTAGGAACTTGTGCATCATGTCATGAAATATGGTCATCATGGCTCTCTGATATGTCACTCCAGCATTCTTGAGACCAAAGGGCATAACATTCCAATAGAATGTCCCCCATGTGCATATAAATGTCATTTTTCCTTGATCCTCAGGTGCCATCTTAATTTGATTATAGCCATTAAACCCACCCATAAGTAAGAACCTTGAATGTCCTATTGTTAGATCTACGATGGTGTCTATGCTTGGTAGAGGAAAATCATCTTTTGGACATGCAAGATTAATATCTCTAAAGTCCATGAAAATTATGATAGATTTGTCTTCTTTGGAAATAGGTACAATATTTTAAATCCACTCGGCATAATCAATGGCTCTTATGAACCCTACTTTTAGTAATTTCTCTAACTCCACTTTCACAAGCAGTGCTATGTGTGGATGCATCTTTCTTAGTTTCTGTTTGATTGGCCTTGCTCCTCTTTGATATTCAAAAGATGCATGATTAGATTTAGATCTAGTCTAGGCATATCATCATATGACCATGCAAAATTGATTTGTCTTTCTTTGAAATTTTTTTATGAAATCCTTTCTTTCTTCACTAGGTAAAGATGTTGCTAAATGGATGATCCTTGGTTCTGATTCTAACCCAATGTTCACTTTCTCTATTGGTTCAATTATGATAGGTGATCTTTCCTCATAGTGTTTGGGAAAAGTATCCAACCCTTCTTCCTTAGGTTCCTCTTTTGGTTTTTTGATTTAGGACCATCTTGGGTCTTGAGAAATCTTGCATCACCAAAAATATTTCATGTTTCTTGTACTAGTCTGATGTTTGTTTTGTCACTGATGTTGCTATTGGTTTCTTGACTTGCGAAGTTAATGTAGTGATGTGGACCTAATCTTGAGCATTCTCCTAAGGGAACACATCTTAATTCATTTGGATCTGGAAGTTGTCATAATTCCCCTTGGGCATCAATTTTCTTCCAGTTTCACTCATGAAATGTGTGGTATTTCAGCTTGCATGGTTGTGTGGGGAAATTGGATCTTGCGCAGTTGGGGATCTATTCTTAGGTCATGTGTGGACCTAAATGCAACTTCACATCATGTATTGTTATTTCTACCTTTAGCTTTGGTTTATCCTCCTAAGTGGACCTATATTGTAATTAAATGCCTGACTGGATGACTTGTGGCTTTGCTAGATATATATTTGGAGCTTAGGTTATTTAGTAGGGAAGTTCAAGAAGTGAGAAGAAGTGAGTAGATAGTAGAAATATAGTAGAAAATATATTGGGTGTGCACAATGATTCTGATTACATAATTCTCATTATATAAGGCTGAAACCTGGAAGGCCTCATAGTCAGGCATGTTGAAGGATTAATATAATTGTACCAGTGTTGCAGCCAGTTTCTTGTCTCATATCCATTGTGTCTTCACTAATTTCATGTAGTTTTTATATTTCTTCCATGTGTAACTCTTTGTAGGGCATGTTTGTGGGTTTAAGCAGTCTCAATTAACCTTGATTCTACCTTCACCTTGCTTTCCCTTGCGTCAAGTGGTATTAGACTGAGTTCTTTCTTATGGATTGGATCATGGAGAACCTTATTGGATTGGTTGTAGGGTGGAAAATATGAGATCTGACCTATAAATTGTGAAGGTTATGATCTTTCTAGTGCCTAATTTTCAAGATGGTGCGAGGTAGAGGAAATGATAATGCTATCATGGATATGTTGGGGCAGATTGCAACTAGGCTTGAAGCTGTAGAGACAACCCAGAGAAGAGGTGCACATCTTGAAGATGTTAGTGATGAAGAATAGGCAGCACCTAATCCTGAACCTAAAGTTGAACAAGATGAGGAAAGACTCTTAGAGTTTTGTCTAAGGATAATTCCAAACCTACAGTTGAAGTTGCTTACTATGATGGAAGACTTGAGACCAATGCAATTTTTGATTGGATCTCTGAGATAGATAAGCACTTTGAGTATGAAGGTACTCCTGATAACAAGAAGGTTAAGATAGAAGTCAAAAAGTTAAAAGGTCATGCATCTCTTTGGTGGGATCATTTGAAAACTAAGAGACAGAAGAGAGGAAAAGAAAAGATCAAGACATAGATGAAGTTGCTTGGAAAGATAAAAAAGAAGTTTCTTCCAGCTAACTACCAAGTTAGTTTGATGAGAAAAATGAAAAATATGAGACAAAAGGACATGAATGTGAAAGAATATACTGAGGAATTTTACAAATTGGATATTAGATCTGGACATGTGGATGATGAAGTCGAGAAAGTGGCTAGATACCTGAATGGTTTGAGGACATTGATTCAAGATGAGATCAGTTATGTGAAAATAGATAGTGTGGAAGAAGCATACCAATTTTCTTTTGAAGGAAAAAGAGAGATTGACAAAGAGACATGAACAAAGACAAAGAGGAAGAGGTGGCAATTTTTAGAGTAGAGGAAGATCTTGTGGACAAAGTAGCAGATCTGACAATGCAGTACAAGATAAAGGATGGAAAGATGAACCTACTGGTAGAAGAGGTAACTACTCTAGAGGTAGCTATACTGGTTACTCTATGAATAACAATAGTGGGAAGAGAGAAGATAAATCTTGGTTTAAAGGTACTTGTTACAAATGTGGTGAAGAAGGACATAGAGCTTTTGAATGTACTAACTCTAGAAAGAAGACAGGAGGTAATGGCAGAAATAATTTGGCTTGTGAAGAAGTTGAAGAAATATCTAATGAACCTGAACATGGTGAGAACTTGATGCCAAGAAGGATCTCGTGGAATGAAGAAGCTACTTAGGAACCTATTATGAGGAAAATTTTGTTCAGAACCAGATGTAAGATTGCTAACAAATGTTACAACGTAATCATTGATAGTGGAAGTTCTAATAATTTGGCATCCAAAGAGCTGGTTAACAAGTTGCAATTGCAAAGATTGAAACATCCTAAACCTTACCATATTGATTGGATCCATAAGGAGCATAAACTACTTGTAAGTGAACAATGCCTTGTTAAATTCAAAATTGGGAATTATCATGATGAAGTCTTGTGTGATATTATGCCTATGGATTGTTTTCATATTCTTTTGGGTAGACCTTGGCAATATGATAGGAAAGCTTTCCATGATGGTAGTGTTGGAAAGTTGTCTATACTGAGGTATATGAATTGATATAGTGTTTTCATTATGGAAAAAAATTCATATAGCAGTTTGGAATTAGTGCACTTGAAGAGAAGATTAGAAATCAGCTAAGTGTTGAAGACTAGAGAGTGTAAAGAGTTTCTACAGCTCAGAGCATCAGCGCACATGTGTACGAATGAATTATGGTATGCACCCTAGAAGTTAAGTTTGTTAGACTATACTCATGCTTAGTCTATGAGTGCATAAGTAGTTGTGCAAGGATGAGAAAGTTACAATTAGTTGAAGTTGCATAGCCAGTGTGTGCCAGCAGAGAATAGAGCAAGCAGTCACCAGTTAGTATTTTGGTTTGCGGTGATAATGTAATGTTGTAAAGGCTATGCACCCATTGTATTTAGGTTTCTAACATGTTTATATGTATAATTATAAGCACGCTTAAGCCAATTCATTTGGAAGCATTGTATGTAATAATTCTAAGGGCCGACCTAGTTTATTTTGTATGAGCGTATCCCATTGTATTCGGTATGGAAGTTGATATAGAGTTTTGATAAGTAGAGTAGAAGTATGCAAAGAGTCAAGAAGATGTATTAGAGCTTTGCAAGAGGTCAAAGCATCAGCGCATCAAAGGAACTAATCTGACAAGCAATGTCACAGTGACAGTTCACTTGGCAGATATAGTGTGTATCTGAGATCAAAAGGTTGTAGCCTTCACCATTTGAGAAGTGAGCTCTAGGATAGTGAGTCCACTCCCCTAACAGGGATTATTGTAAAAGACTCCTAATAGGGTCTGACCCTTAACAAGGTCTACTATACTTAAAGTATTATAAAGCTACTCCTAACAGAGTAAAGGATCTTCTAACAAGAATCACAAAACACTAGTGCAAAATATTAGTGGGTGTCAATTCCCACCAGGGTTTTTACCTATTTGGGTTTCCCTGTAACCATATTGGTGTCATGTGTTGATTTCATGTTTCATGTTTATGTGAATGTTTAATTCAGTACTTAAGCATTTAATTTTAGCATAAAGATTAAAGTGAAAAGTTAAAATACAGTGAACACTGATTCAACCCCCCCCCCCTCTCAGTGTTCTCATTCCTAACAATTGGTAGCAGAGCTCTAGTGCTTAGCAAAGAAGTTTAATCACTTGAGGAGATCATGGGAAAATCTAAAATGAAACATCTGACGAAAAATCTTGAAGCCGCTCTTGAAAACCTGGACAAATCTAAAAGAGAAATTGAAGAACTAAAAGAGAAAGTCAGTGATGCTCAATTAGTTATCAAAAAGATAAGAAGGGATCTAAAAGAATGATCTAATAGTGATCTTGGAGCAAAGGTTAAGAAACTGAATGAAGACAATGCATCTATGAAAGAACTACTAGAAGAATTTGATGATAAGCTGATCAACAATCAGGAAGTCTACAATTAACAAGTCAAGGAGAACCTTCAACTCAATGAAGAATTAAGGGAAGTCAATTTGGAAATCTTGGAGCTAAGGAATTGTAAAGAAAGATTGGAGTCTGAATTGAAAGAAGCAAAGAATCACATTGAGAAATTGCACACCACTTTTGATTTGATAGAATCTCAGTTGTATGCAAGAAGAGCCAAAGGAGACACCAGTTGTATTGGATATAATGAAGCACAAAATCAAATTGACAACATGCGAGCAAGAAAGGAGACACAAAAAGACTCTACTGATACTGAAAAGATTGAAGATCAAACCAAAGACAATGGTGGACCACCTAAGAATGAGCACAAGCTTGTAGAATGCACCTGTTTTGCATGTAACAAGCATGGACACATTGCAAGGAACTATACAGAGGTAAGACCTTTTAATGGCTATTGTTATTCGTGTAATAAATTTGGTCATAGAGCTATGAATTGCAAGACTAGTAAGAAGATCAGGATTCAACATGATCAAAGAAATTAGAATTAGACAAATGTAAGAAGTTCTCAAAATGTTACATGTCAGATATGTAACTATAATGGTCATTCAAAAAGACAATGCAAAATGGTGACTCATGTCAATGCGCCAAGGAATATAAGGCCTCCAGTCATTTGTCACTCTTGTAACAAGCTTGGACATATCTCAAGATTGTGTAAATCAAGGATGCAAGGTCAGGAAAGCCCTAAAATAGCTGAAGAACTAGTATTGGATCCCGAAGGTGAAGTCAAATTTCTAAAAGCCTCAAAGGATGCAAGCTTGATTTGGTTAGAAGGAAAGAAGGACAAAGTTGATGAGAATGTATTAGATGCATCCATAGTGGACACACCCTCTACAGCTGGATGAATGGCCCTTAGGGTCATAGGGGGAGCTAATTTAGCTCTAGACCCCTGTGTGGTTGGTATACTCATCCTCAGAGTATGCACCTTTGGACTTAAGCTTTTGGAGTGTATAGGAACCTTCGTGCAAGAGCGCACATGTTAATTGTTAGCAAAACTCGAGTTGGAAATTTTGAAGTGACAGTCTGGTTTACATGACTTGCATTAATGGTAGAATTCTCACTTTAAGTACACAAAAAGTTGTTTCATCACCCATTGCATTCGAATTCAAAGTGATTAAAGAGTAGAAAGAACCTTGGAAGTTGTTGTGAAGGCTTGGAGATTGATCTATTAGTGTTTGTAGTGCATTTGGTCAGTTCCAAAAACCCTAGTTCATCGTACTGATCCAAAAGTCATCAGATTATCTCAAAAATCAGTTGGAAAGTGATTAACAAGTAAGTCATGGCCACTCCCATTATTTATGATGTCACTGAGAAGAAGAGATATGTATTCAAGAAACATCCATTTAAGTTAACCCTAGATGATTTAGAGGGAGCTTTCTCCCGCACGCCTATGGGCATCATGCATGTGGAAGACATTAGGGCATATATCTACTGCAAGAAAGAACTAGTTGGGTTGGATAGGTTAAGGGCACACATAGATACCATGTTGAAACTAGAAAAAACATTCATGTATGAATATGATAAATGAAATGATCACCCTATTGTTGAGTATGCTATGGCATATGAATTATATGAGACAAAATGGATAAAGATTTTATTGAGCAGAATTCATGATGATTTGTTTTGGATTGGTGATGTGCCTAAGGATCACCAGTGACTTGATATATGAGATGATAGGCCTTTCTAGAATAGGTTTCATCCTTCCTATGGGCAAGGATGTCAGAAAGATGGTTGAAAAAACATGTAAGTCAAGGAGGGATAGGTGCAAGATGACAATTGAGCCTATTGAGCAAGCAGACATCAAATTGATGTCAATGATACTAGGATACAGGTTTCATCACACCAGCTATGTCTGCAGGCACTATTCTAGCAGCCATCAGACTTGTGAAGGAAGATGGAGAGTTCAACTTGTGTGAAATCTTGTGCACACAGTTGATTGATAACATCAAGGCTATCAAGCATGACAAGACAAAGATATTCAAGTTTGGGTCATTAATCATTTACATGTATCTTCATATAGTTGGAAGAGTTTCAGATTTGTATTTGGACAAGTCCATTCCAACCATGCCACAAATATCCAACAAGGAATCTAGTGAAAGTACATTAAGATATTATATCACATTGGAATTGAAGACCTTCAGGGAGAAGATGCAAATGAGATACAAAATTCCAAAGAGCATTGTGGAAAAATTCAAGGAAATTTATGTTATGCTGGAGACAGACATAACTTGTACAGAATCTGTTGAGCCAAGAACTAAGTGGATTCATCCACTTGGGTATGAGGTAGAGGAACATGTCCTTGAAGCATATGTGCAGGTACTTCTATTAGCCCCCAAAGATCCTAATGAACCTAGATGGGGAACATAGGAAAAGACAAGAGAAGTAGATGCAAAGCTAAATAGCACAACAAGAAAAAGAAAGGTTGCTAAAGTCACATCTGAAATCTTGAGAATACATGTTGTGTCATTAGTAGATCTTGACAAAGAAAAAGAACAAAAGATTTCTTTGGAAATGAAGAGCGCAGATATAGCTAAGGTAGAATCACATGATCCCATATTGAAGAAGATAAAAATTGAAAAATATGATAGTCAGAAGGGTAAAGAAGATGATACTTCTTCTACGCCCAAGGAAACCATTGACCTTACTACTCCTCCTGAGTATAAGGCAATGCATAAGAGGAAGAAAGAGGTTGGCACCAGTCATCCATCCTCGAGAGTCATAAGGAACAGAAGGAACACCCAAGCATCTCTTGAAGTAAGCTTCAAACCTAGTCTTAGTGTGCTAAGTGCTAGAATAGTTGATGAGGGTAGAATTGATCAAGTTGGAAAGTTTTATGACAAGTATAGTGAAATTGACAAGTCATAGATTCATAGAATGATCATAAAGCACATGATCAAGTTCAAAAGGACATTTTTGGAACTAAAAACAATGATTCCTGATAACGTATGGAATATCCTTGAATTCCAAAAGAGATAGGCCATTGAGGAAGATTAGTGGATAAGAGAAGATTCTTGATGATAACCTTCCTATATGTGAGCTTGAAAAGAAGAAATTGATGTTAGATCTAGTAAAGCCTCACCTCAGAACAAAGACAAGAACTGTGGACATAATGGATAAGAATTATGAGTTAATCATCAAAGAAATAGAGAAATCCTTTGAGAAGGTATTTATGGATAGAAACAGGTATCCACCTACTGCACCCATAGCTAATGTACCTACAATGGTTACCAAAGGATCAAAGACTATCAAGGTACAACCTACAAGTCCTCAGGATTCAGTGCCTGCAATACAAACAAAGTTAGATAAGTCTACACCCATGTCATAATCACTCAAAGATAGCACCATTATCATTTATAATGTGGAGATAGCCATGGAGGCCACTGATACAAAATTGGAAAAGTTTAAGGAAGCTTTTGTGAGCACACAAGAAACTAAAAATCTATGCAGCAACTCACCTCCCACTCATCAAGAAGAAGTACACATTGAAGATATATCTGATAAGAAAGAAGAAGAAGAGGAAGAAAAGAAAGAAGAAGATAGTGGAAGAAAAAGAACATGAGAAAGATGAAACTTCTATTGATCTAGCCAAGGTAAAACTAGAAGTGATGGATAGCACTCCCATCACTCCCTCTATTGGGTATATTTTAGGTTTTCTGAGGATTTTTCTCTTGGTCTTGTTTCAATGTCCTGGCTCATGTCTTTGTCTGGTTTAGGGTTTTAGATTTCCTTAAAATTTGTTATACTTGTGTTGTAAAACCCTTTCCCTAGACATTTTTGTCTTGAAATGGTTATTTCTTTGGTTAATGCAAGTGTGCCCTAGTTTCTTCTATTCGTTTGTTACTTTTCGGGTCACTTAAGCCTTCCAAATCTACATGTGGTCATTTTTCCTTGTCTTCGTTGAATCACACAATGTTCTTCCCTATTTTAAAGTCTTTCAGCAAATTGGCGACCATAATGAATCCATTGTTAAGTTTCCTTTAGTCACTGAATCTCTTGATCTTTGTCACAATTAATTTTAACATCCAGTGACTCAGTGACTGTGTGGTCTCCTATTCGTTTGATTCTTGGTGATTTCTTTGAAACATTCAATGACTTGGTGTGGCAGTTATCTCTTGTTCTCCAAAGTGAACAGCTAAGTTTAAAAGTTTTCTAGCAATCTAGTGAATGTCGCTGATCATCTTTGCAATCGGCGGTCAGGTTTTAATTTTTTTGACAAATGGGTCCTAAACCACATTATTTAGCGATCTGGTGACTGAGTCCTATTGTTGTATCTAATAAGTTGACGGCTCTGACAAAGTAATTTGGTCAAAGATAAAGTTTCCTTTGTCACTTCATCTAAAGAAGAGATGGCAATGTTCTAAGTTATTTAGCAATTAGGTGAATGAAGTGTTTGCGGGATCTCAAAATCAGTTAGTGAGGCACTAAATCTTTCAGCGACCTGGCAAACAAAGTAAAATGGAGGTGTGAATTCTTTTGTCACATATTTTTGGAATGAAAAGATTAAGGCTTTAATGGATTGTGTGACTCAGTGAATACTTCCAATTGTTCCTAAGATCTACGGTCAGTGTGAAATCTCAAGATTTAACCTAAGGTATGAAAAGAATTCAGCGAATTGGAGATTTGGGTTATTGGCTCAATCTCAAAGCCTAACCATGGTTAAGCATTTCTTTCCAAGATTAAGAGATTTAGCATGTTTGTTGATTCTCCAGATAGGATCATGGTTAGGGCATTGTGTTTCATGGCTTAAAATATCCTTTGTTTGCTGATTCTCCAAGTGTTTGAATGAGTTAAGGAAAAGGTTTCAAGAATTGATGAAGTCTTTGGTCGCTTACTCTACGAGTTTAACCATGATTGAATCAAGTATTTTGAGATTGTGAGATTGCCTTTAGTCACTGAATCTCTGATTGAGGTGGAGTCATGGTAATATTTGAAAGGTATTCTAAGGATTGTTGATCATTGCTGGGATCAACGGTGATCGTTGAATCTCCAAATAAGGTCATGAGTGAAGATTTCATTCTGAGATTCCGCGAATGGCTTGGTTGCTAGATCTCCAAACTTAACCTCAGGTTAGCATTTCTTTTGGAGATCATAAGCTTCTTTTGTTTGCTAGATCTCTGAACTGTGTCTAGTTGAGTTTTCATGCCATCAGTGTTATAAGCCGTTGCAACATGGGAAAATTACTTTGACAAGCTAGAAAAAGTAGAAACTCACCCAATCAAGTTTTAACGAGGGTTTACATCAGTAATTAAGGGTTTTAATGAAAAAATCCATGATCATTGCTCCCACACCCTATTTTTGAATTTTTTTAAATCATCCTGTCAGCATCCATGCCACGACTAGCTATGATTTGAACATTGGTAATATGTAGAATTGAATGCAGAAGTGACTTAGGCAAGATTTGTTACAATTTGGCAATCATACACATGTAATTCTTGAACTATATAGATAGAACTGCATTGCTTTTTTTGCTCAAAGTTATTTTGAAGACAATTGAGATTGTTGGCACTATAGCTGAGAGTGAGTAGTGTGACAGTTGCAGAGTTAAGAAGTTCCTATTCTATCAAGATGAGTCATCCAGTAGCGAGTGTAGCATCATCTAGTGGGGCTACAAAAGAACAAAGTGGAGAGAATAAGGGAAAGCTGAATTACTTAGATGAATTTTTTAGGCTACTTCCTAGTTCAAATAAAAACAAGAAGGCCATCAACACGACATTTGAAGATATCATGGACAAATGTAGGGACCCTATCACTTCTTCAGGCTAAGGTTTTACCATATTCTCATACTTTTATAACAATAGGAATAAAATTATACCTATTTGTAATGCTTGGGCATTGAGAATGGAAAAGTTAATTGTGCCTGATGTGTTTTTAGATGTTGATTTAATCATTGAGCTGGCTAGGTTGTATGACCCCATTTCTAGCTACATTAGGTGTGAGGACCAGTTAGTGTTTATTTCCTTGGATAGGGGGGTCTTTCATGAAAGCTTTCAATTTATATTCCTCCTCCTCCACTGAAACTGATTTAAAAAAGGAAAGGGATAAGTATGCCAGTAATATAGGGTCAGTAAAGAGCTAAATAGTCAAGTATATGCCCAAGAAAGATAAGTACATAGCCCCTCTCCTAGCAAGTATGAATGCCCCTTATCTATTTTCATCCCTCAGTCGTTATATGAAATTCTTGTATCATGGGTTGTGTAGGGTTCTAGGGATTGATGGGGATGATGAGAAGTTTCCTACTGAGCTTTTAATGATAATCCTAGACATTTAGAATTCTCACACCAACACTGATTATGATTACATATAGCATGTAATTGATGGGATGCATGAAGGGTTTATGTCTTTCAAGGACAGTAAAAGACCTATGAGATTCATGCACTACTCCCTTCTTATGCATTTGATTTTGTACCACCATGTTAATGATTTTGGTGCAAGAATGTTGAAGATGAGGACTCATTTTAAGGACATTCCCAACCCAGTGCAGCATTGGTTGAGAGTTTGGAATATCACATCCAATGAGTGTAACTTCTCTATTTTTTAGAACTAGTTTGTACATCTAGTTCTTGAAATGTTAGGAACAAATGTTGTGAGGTTGTCAACTAAGGTCTTGAGGGTTTTTAGACCAATGCACTATGAAGACAACTGGTCAGGGAACCACAATTGGGGAGATTTCTACCTAGGAAACAATTTCATAGTTATTAGAGTTTATGGCTGCCCTCAACCGCCACACCTACTTCCAAAATATGCACCTCCTAGAGTTGCTATGATGGAATTCATTTGGCAATTAATGTGGACTGACAAAGAGCACCTAGGACCTCATAGGAAGGGTACTTTCACACCAAGGCAATTTAGAATTGGTAGCTTCTTGATTGGAAAAAGAGCACTAGATCAAGTCAGTAGCTGGCTTAATCATTTCAAGATGACTACAGGTACCTACCGGTATGTTGATTATGAGGTTTCATCAGAATTTCTAGGATGACCTTGATTCCTAACATTGGAACAATCAGAGAGCTCGAAGGCCTAGATGAGGAGGATGTGATAAGAAATATGATGGATCTAGATGAAGCAAGGAGAAGGTGGACTAAGTATTTTGATTTATTGGACATAGAGTTTAGATTGAGGAAGGCAGAAATTCCTTTTGATGGTTTTTTACCTGAGCTCCCATACCTGCAAAGAATGGAAAAAATGATAGAAATGTATGGCACCCTGTCTAACTAGTTGGAAGGGTTTCTTGAGGAGAAGTTAGAGGTACCAAGAAATTATTCCACCTCTGAGTCTGAAGAATTTATTGATGAGTCACAAGAAGGTAGTAGTCCACCTCCAGTAGGGGAAGCACCAATTATTGAATTAACTCAAGATCCAATAGAGGTGGAGGCTATTTCAAAGCCACCATTGAAGAAATAGAGGCTTGAAGTAGGTGAGCCTTCTAAGAAGAAGAGAAAAAAGGTGTTGCACAGTGCTTTAGTTCTTGTGCCTGGTAAAAGAGCCTACCACCATCAATTGAGAAAGGCTATCAGAGAAGGAAAGAAGATTGTGTCAAAATAAGAAGGGGAGTCACCCTTGATATTAGGAAAGGATGAAAGAGAACTATACCAAGAAGAGTTTCTCAGTGATGACCAGTTCATCCAGAGCAAGGAATTCAAGGATTTCCTTATTTGGAGGAAACATGAGGAAGTGAAGAAGTCCTTGCCTAAATGTATGGAACCAAGTGAAGAGACTTTACGGGCTCTAAAATCATATGATCCCAAGCTTGAGAGGATCACTATGGAGGAAGTAAGAGAAATGGTTAAATCAAGTGGCATGCTTCTAAATCTTGGATGGGATTTGACTTCTATCATTATCATTGACTAAATTAGAAAGCAGCTAGAGGCAAGCTTGTCATATGAGGTGTAAATTGATGACATGATTAAAGGGAGTGGTTATGACCCCAAGTCAGAAGCTATTGCACTTTGGTCTTTGGCCCCTAGAACTCAAAATCCATCTCTCATAAGCATTAAGGACAAGATGGAAGGTAATAATAATTTTTGGACCATCCAAAACACCACTGGTCTTGAGGTGTCTAAGACAGTAACACACTTGGCTCACCTCAATGAAGCCAAAACTATCCAATTGTTAGAGAGGTATGAAAAATTGTTTGAAAACTCAATGAGGGTTGCTAAAGAGAGAGATTTAAAACTCATGATGATCAAGAAAATGGAGGGTGAATTGGAGGAGCTAAGGGCAAAGCTTGAAGAAGCAGTTAAGGTAGTGCCTCCCCCACCTTTGAAAATTGAAGCCCCTCCTCAACCTAAAGCAGAGGCTCCTGACCATCCAGTGGAAGATGTAGAGAAAATGAGGCTAGAAGCAGCCCTAAAAAGTATGACTGGTGTTGTGCAACATAGACAGGACAAAATAAAAGAGAAAATGGAGTCAGTCATCATGTTACACAAGACAAATGATAAATTAAATGAGTCACTAGCTACTTTGGAGCCACTTCACAACATTTGGTCTAGGAGGAGTTTATTATTTGAAAAACTCGATGGTTTGTAGGAGTATAGGCCTGATATCCCTGAAGTGGTGATAGAGGTTTATGAAAAAATTGGATTGGTTATTGTTGTTTCAAGGTTTTTCAAAGAAAAATCCAATCAAGTGAAGGCCAAGTTGGCTATGTTTGACAAGGATTACAGTAATTTTTTCCCTCTATTTTTAATAGTAATGGAAGTGTGGTAAATTTTGATGAATGGAGGTCATCAATGGATCAATTGGTAATGAGACAAGAGGCCTTCCTCAAAGGTGATAATGTTTTAGACTTGGATGGGTGCAATGGTATAATTGACAATTTGTTCAAAGTTGAAGGTGATTGCACACGGTTTGTTACAGAGGTTAAAGCTATGACTGATTCCAAGTGGGACCTATAAATCAAATCATTACAAGAGCTACAGAGTTTCAATTAGCCATCTGATGATGATGTGGTAGCTTTGGACAAAATGAAAAAGAAAAAGAAGAAGAAGCAAGCTATCGAGGGGCTAGAGGCAGAGGAAGAAGAATAAAGTACACATAGCACCTGATCCAAAATTTGAGGGAGAGCATGTTTTAAATAAAGGATTATGTAAGTTAACCTATATTGGCGGTCATCATTCATGCAACAAATCAAAGTAACTACTCTGAAATATCTCTAGACAAAGGTGCCACCTGTGAAGATGCTAGTAGTTGTGAACTATTTTCTATTGTTGTAATCACTGTCTTTTTGGTTTGTACTTTTTGTCTTTAGTGCAAGTCATTTTCCTAGCCATCTGAAGCTTGTTGCATCCTTTTGAGGATTCCAAGATGGCTAGAGGTATATATGGAAAGTTTTTCTCTTTTGTAGGGGTGGTTAAAATTTAGAAAGACTGAATATAGAATTTGACTTCTTTGAAGTTTTTGTTAAAATTGTAATGGATACAGTTGAAGATTAATAAAAATATACTGGAATTTTGTTGTTGTCTCTAGTTGTCTTTGTGTATGGATACTTTGAATTTCTTATGCATTAATTAGTAAGGCTCTTTAATGTGTTACTCACAAGGTGAATACAAGGGTTGAACTCAAGTCTCTCTCAAGGAGAGAGTAAACCTTCAAGGAGGTCTCTAGGATTTGAATATCAATGCATGAATTTGATAGCAGGGTTGGGAATTGGGAGAATGAATTGTTGGGAAATTTATTTAAATTCTAGTATCTTTGTGTTGATAGGATTTTGCAGATGTTAGATTTTGACTCTAGCCCAATAAAGAAGGCACTGGTTTATTTTGATTTGCATCTATTCACCACCATTTTATTAAAGAACTATCTCCATTTACTTATACTTGTATGTTTATGAGTTGCATTAGCTATGTCAAGTACATAGGTCAATTTTATTATGCTTTGTAGAAGCAATTGAAAGGTAAACCCGCCTGAGTTTTACACTCAAAGTGAAGAAGGCTCAAAGCCTTAGTACCTTAGCATTTAAGTTGTGCTGGATGCAGTTGTTGGGAATGCATGAGTCATAAGTTTAGTAAGTCTTTTGAATATATCAACCATGTGCAGGTTTAAGTGCTAACAAATATGGTGACTCCTCTGGGGATCTAAATAAGAATATAGAGTAGATTTGTGCAATACTGTCTACTATGCTTGTTGTAGACTAGCATGATAATTTGATTCCCACTTGTTCGTGGGTGGCGACTCTAAAAATATATGTTTATCAGTTGCTGGTATTTGTAAAATTTTGTTATATCTTGTTGTGACATGCCATGAGTCGATTGAGGTTCACTAGGTCTTATTTCAAGGATCACCTAGAGAGTAATATGGGTGATGAACTCTGTACACCTAGTAGGAAATAGTGGTCAAGGAGAAATCACATTAATGCTAACTCCCTAGGACCTTCGAGAGAAAGAGTCCCTACACCACTTCCCCATGAAGCTTATTCCTCTTTTGATGACCCAGAACATATTAAGAAAGTCATGCCTAGTGTTCATTTTCCCTCTCAGGAAGAGGAGATCATAGAATTAGGTTTCTTCCCTACAAGAGAAACCCTAGAGCAACTGGGAGAAACTTCTGCTGTAGAAACTGCCTCATATGATTCTTAAAAATTAAGAGAGGAAGTGATTTCTTTAAGAAAAAAGGAGCATGAACACCTATTAGAAATTTCTAATAGAAGGAAGGTGAGGGAACAACAAATTTATGAACTGCTTATGGAGAGGCAAGATCTAATAAGAAAAACCAAGAAAAATGAAATCCAACCTAGGGATCTAAGCCAAGATGTTCAGGGTTTAGATAAAGAATTGTTTGGTGACATGGGGGTTCTAAGAAATCAGGCTGAAGGTGTTAAACCTAACCAAGATGGTTGGTTTGAATATTAATGAGCCTAAGAAAATTGTTGTTACTTCTAGTGTACCCTACCAAGCAAGCCTAGATTTGGAAAAGGCTAGAAAAGCTAAAGAAGACTTGGCTCTCCAGCTTGAGAAACTAGAATTGGAAGTTGTTGCGGATGAAATGAAAATAAAGATTTCTTTCTTGCATGCCAATATAAATACATATGCTAGTAGCTCAATCCCTATTAATTCAGGGATGATCCCACCAAGTCAGCCTTGTAATTCACTTCCAAATCATCAAGCCTCTCATCCTGGACAAAGTATACCTGGACCAAATTTGAATACTAATCAAGCTCTCCCTATAACTAGTGGTACAATGGGGAATGTATCTTGTTAGATTTTTGGAGCAACCCCTCTGGTCCAATCAAATTTCCAAAGAAGACCAGTTCATTTGGATAGGTATAGGCCTTTATTCTTTGATGGTATCCCTAGTTAGCCAAATGCCATCCCTAATGAGATTAGAAAGAAAATCACATTATTCACTGGAAACAATGTGATTACCTATGAAGAAAATCTAAAATTCTTCACTGATAAAATTAATGATTATGAGGTTGAGAATGAAGATTTTATAATGAAGCTTTTTGTCCAGTCATTGGTTGAAGATGCTAGGGATTGGTATAGGGGTCTGCCTAAGAACAGTATTGCATCATGGGATGATTTTGTCCGATGTTTCAAGGAAAAATATGTAGAACATGTGAATTCAAGTTACATGCTCAATGAATTTAACAATATCAAAAAGCATTACAATGAGAGCATGTCAAATTTTAATAGCAGATTTCAAAAGGCTATGTACAAATTGTTCCAAGTGTTGATGTTGGATGATGCAGTTTGCCTGACCACTTATTTTAATTCTAAAGATGGTAAAATGTCTTATCTTCTGAGGGATAAGAATCCTCATACCCTAAGGGATGCCTTTAAATTAGCCATAAATATTGAAAGCAACTGGAAGGCATCTGGTCAAATGTATAAGAGAGATGAGGGTAGATTATGGAAGGAAACCAGACCATAACCTACAAGGCCATCCAAAGATGATGATAAAATGGACAAAGGAGCTAGTATTACCAAAGACTTCCCAAAAAAGTTTGAAAAGGGTGGTATAAATTTTTAAGATACAAGACCACTTTATCAAAGGTAGGAGAGACTCCCCAATTTATGAGATATGCCCTATAAGACAAATTGGAAAGATGAGAGGCCTGTCCCTAATGACAATGAACCCCAAAAGGGAAGAGATACACTAGACCCTTTGAAGAAAAACATAGCACACAATGTGGAAAATACCCCTTGGTGTGTGGCTTGTAACATGCCTCATTCACCTTTCCAATGTGCTATGGCTCAGGCCTTGGGAGAAGAGACTAATGACTCATATGTAGGAGATTATGAAGAATCTGAAAAGCCTACTATTAACATGTTTACTACTGAAGTAATGGGGGATCTCTTATCTTTAGAAGATGAAGAGATTTTTTCTGATGTTGATCATAAAAGGAAGTTTCTCTCTGATTATGAACATAAAGTATTTACTCACTCTAATCATGATGAGTCTGATAATGACACTTATAAAGCTAATATGGTAGGATCGGGATCAGATGAAAAATAATGGAGAAAGCCTAGTGATGAGAAAATTAGAACTCTAACTATGGCTACTATAACTCAAGCCAAGCCCTCATACAATTTAAGAAATAGAAGGGTGGATACTGATCAATGATTCCCTAGGTCAGTGTTTGTTAAGGATAACCTTTAGAATAAGGATTCCCCAAAGCCTAACATTGTAAATAATAAGAAGGAAGGGCTTGTAACTGAAAGGAAAATGAATGAGGAAAATATTGTTGACAAGATTAAAAGGAGAGTTGGTAGGCCAAAAGAGTATCCTGATATTTTTGCAGATCCCCCTACCTTTGATATGAGACATGCCTTGTCCTAAATGAAGGTTTCCATCCCTTTACTTGAAATGCTGAAAATTGAGGAGCATAAGATAGCAACCCTGGCTCTCATAAGTGAACAAGGGGTAGCTCATGTTATGCAAGAGAAGGGGAATTTAGTAGGAGGGCCTATTTCAATTGATAACATTTCTGATGTATGTGTTGGAAGTATTGTGACAAAGAGCCTTCTTCTATTGACCCTTTCTATGTTACACTAATAGTAAATAATTTTTTGCTAAAAATTTGTATGATTGACTCTGGTGCTACTAAAATTGTAATGCCCTATCATGTGATGAAAGAGCTAGGATTTCAAGTTGATACATCTAATGGAAGATGCTATGCTATGGATAACAGGGCAGTGCCTATTGTAGGAACTCTAGTTGGAATTGAACTAAAGATTGTTGCATTCCTAGAGGCCACATACAAAATGGATGTGGTTGTTGTTGATACAAAGCCTCATTATGGCATGCTACTATCAAGACAAGGGGTTGCAATAGTGGGTGGAAAGCTACAACTAGATCTATCATATGCTACTATCCCAGTCAATGGGATTGAGGTAAAGTTGTATAGGGAGCCCCATTCTTTAGTCATGGTTGAAAAGGTTGCACCAGAGGACTTGAATTTCTTTGTGGACATTGACATGAATAATTTCATGATTGAAGAGATAGTGCCTTAGATGAAGAACAAAAATCCAATAGTAGATGAGTTAATATTGCAGTAGAATGGACTTTGGAAAATGTTCTTTGATGGTGGATGCTCCAAGGAAGGATTAGGGGCTGGTGCTGTTTCCATTTCCCCATCAAGTATTACATTTAAATACTCTTTCTTGTTGACCTTTTAATGCACTAATAATACTGTTGAATATGAGGATCTAATATTGGGATTAGATGTTTCCATAAAGCATGGTATCAAATGTTTGAAGGTCCATGGTGATTCCTAATTAATTATAGCCCAAGTAAGATCTAAATATGCTGCTAAGGATGAGAGGTTGAAATTATATAAACATGCTATCTGGGATAGACTAGAATCCTTTGAGGCTTTCAATCTCCTTTGGGTAGAAAGGTCCAATAATATCATGGTAGATTTTCTTGCTAATGTTTCCCTTAAAAATAATGATATTACCTTCACTGGTGTGTCCATGTTAGAGATAAAAAGTAGGCCTGTAGTGCCTGACACTGTATATAATTGGCAAGTTTTTAAGGATGATTTTGATATCATTACGTTTCTTCAGGGTCTAAATTAGTATGATGGACAACAAATAGATTCCAATGAAGAATAGCAGTATGTTGAGGGAAAAGAGTGTATTATGGGAAATGAGATAGTACAATTGCCTTCAAATTACATACCAAAGGGGTTAGTGGAGTTAAAAGGAATGTTCAAGATAAATGATGGTTACTTGTCTCAAAAGTCTAACACAGAAATGGAAGACTTGGAGGAAATAAACTTGGGATCTGAAAATTCCCCTCATATGGTGTACATTGGGAAAAGGTTGAGTAGAGAGGTCAGAGGAAATTTGATAAGACTCTTAAAGAGGTACAAGTATGTATTTTCTTGGTCCTATGATGATCTTAAGGCATATATAGCTAATCTATTTCAACATGAGATCCCTCTAAAAGAAGAAACCAAGCCATTCAGACAGAAATAGAGGCCTATCAACCCTTTATTAGCAACAAAGATGCAGGGTGAAATGACAAAATTGAGAGATGCTGGTATCATTGAGCCTATCAGGCATTCTTCTTGGGTCTCTAACCTTATACTAGTAAGAAAAAAGAATGGTGACATTAGACTCTATGTTGACTTTAGGAATTTAAATGTTGCATCACTTAAGGACAATTATGGATTGCCTAACATGGAGGCTATGTTGCATAGAGTGGCTGGCTGTGAATTATTATCTATGATGGATGGGTTTTTAGGGTACAACCAAGTTCTGGTCAAAGAGTCTGAACAATTCAAAACATCATTCACCACCCCTTGGGGGACTTATGTATATGTTTGCATGCCTTTTGGCTTGAAGAATGCTGGAGCAACCTTTCAAAGAGCAATGGATGTTGCATTTAAAGAATTGATCAATGTCTTGACGGTTGTATATCAAGATGATTTGACTACCTACTCTAAGAAAGATGAAGATCATTGCAAACATTTGGAGAAGGTTATTGTCAAGGCTCTAGAATTTGGCATCTCACTAAATCCCAAGAAATGCCAATTTGCTAATAGAGGGAAAATTGCTTGGTCACATAGTGTCTAAAGAGGGGGTTAGAATTGATCCAGAAAGAGTGGAAGCCATCAAAAATGTCCTTCCTCCCAAAAATGTCAAAGGTGTGCAATCTTTTCTAGGACAGATTAATTTTTTCAGGAGGTTTATTGCCAATTTTGTTGAATTAGTCAAACCTATTGTGAAGCTCTTGAAGAAAAATGTTAAGTTTGATTGCAACAGTGAGACCTAGCTGTGTGTGTGAAAAATGTACCTGATCTGTAGACACAACACTCAATAAAACATTAGAGGTTAGCAATAATCAAATCATGCAAAATTGAAATCTAATTTAACCAAGCGATTTACTGCCTTCTAGTAGGTGCGAGATTAATGTTCTCAGATTGTTATCGAGATCAGTGACCTAGATGACACCTAAATGAAGGATTTGAATGCAATTGATCTAGATATGAGATTGAATGAAATTATTCTATTTTTTGGTATTTTCTATGCATTAATAATGAAAAACTTGATATAAATCTATGCTAGTATGGAAATTGATATGCTATGAATGCTATTGAAAATTGATATGCAATGCTAATCTAACAATGATATGTAATATGAATGCAAAAATAAGATTGATCTCACAAAGATGTCGATTCGCAAGAGCTTTGATTCTTCAATTCCAATTCTCCAGCGTGATTGTGCAAAAATATGAGATGCTTGGATGCAAATTTGAGAGATGAATTATGAAGAGCTCAGCCTTGTTTTTATAGAAATTCAGGGCTTTGGAGGTGCATGGGAAAAAGCCATAAATCACTCAAATAACTCAGGTTGATTTTTGAGTTATTTTTAAATAAAGGATAATTAACTCACAAAAACATGCAAAAGCTAAGCTTTAACTCAAAATAGAGTTTAGCTTTAATTGATAATTGATAGTTGTTTGCTTCTATGATTGTGCATGTTTTATTTATGAATTAATTTAATAATAAAGTGATTTATTTCCAACTTAACTGCTTTTAAAAATAAAACAATTGATTTATGGGTTAATCAATTATTTAATCAAACTTTTATTAAAAACTATATTATTAAATAATGACAACTTGCTTTAATTAACTAAATAAGAATTTAATCAATTATTCATATGATATTAGATTTATTGTCAAAATTAAATAATACAATTAATAATAGATAGAATTAAATTTAATTACACAATTAAGTGGAAAATATTAAATCTAATTAATTAAATATAAAAATATTCAATTAATCAAACTTTAGGATAAATGTGATTTATCGCCAAATAATCATTAAATTAAAGATAATTAAGATAATTAGGAATATTACTAGGAATATTCCCTGATGCAGAATTTAAGATAATCAATTAGATTTGATGATGTTCAGATGTGCCTTAGGTTAGGACTTCGATGTTGATTTTGTTCAATTTGTAGATGTAGGAGGTTAATGAACTTATAGCCCATTTTTGGGGTATTACATTTTGCCCCTCTTTGAATTACTGTGCGAAGCACAGTGGTTCAAAGAAAGTCTGTGTTTGATAAAGATATGAAACTAATTCGAAATTGATAATTGATATGAAACAGAAGCTGATTGATATTGATTTGATATAGAGATAATAGGTCCTGATTGACCAAAGATAATGTTCACTATAACAGAAAATGAACCTATGATTGTGAAAAAGTGTCAAAACGCCTGATTCCAAACCTTAGGATTGCCAAGAAGTGAGTGACCCGTTCTAAACTCAATTGTCTTAGCAGAACTAGCAGGTATCACATCCAAACCCTTCAGTTGCCAAAGAACCAAGGAAAGAACACTATGATCTGATGGTTGCAAAAACTGATACAGTTTACAAGATTAGGAGGATACCAGATTGATATGGATCAATGAATCTGATATGCCCCAAGTGATGATAGATTTGCCCCAAGCGATGAGGACTTTTGATGAATCAGCAACTAGACGTGATTGTTTGTCTTGATTACTGATGAAAGATATTGATAGATTTGATTGACAGACTTTGAATGATGTGCAATACCATGCCCCCTTCGGGATTAAAATTGAAATCTGACAAGAAAAGTCAATGTTGATAGTTGAGAAGCATGTTAATTGATTTGAAAAGTGGTTATACATGTTCAAGAATGCATTCTGCATCATTTGGAGGTCCTGGAGACCAAGTTGGACTAGGTTAAACCATGAGTTGACCATAGTTGACCAAATTAAAATTTTGATAGTTTGATGTAAGATAATCAGTTAAGTTGAATACTAGATTTCTGTGATGATTGAAGGTTGATTATGCAAGCAATTAATAATATGAATGATCTCAGATTTGAATTTTGATCCCGAAAAAGGATTCTACTTGCTATTTCATTGGAGGAACCTTTGTGTGAGATTCAGTTCTTTTTAGACTTGAAGATGTGATTTGAAGAATCATTTAAGCATTGAAGTTTGTTTAATCATTGTGAGATCATGCAAACATGCAAAATGCAATGAGACATGCAAAATGAAATGCAACCTAAGACCTAGGACCTAGTCACTGATCATATGTCGATTTGTTATCATTATTGAATTTTTAGGTAACCGGATAAATCAATAAAATGCCCACTAGCCATGAAACCATAGACATATGAATATTGATTTGTATGTGCAAGAATCAATACAACACCCACTGGTTATACAACCATGGACATATGAATATTGATTTATTTTCGGAATGTTGGATCAGATATAAGCACCAAGGCACAAATGCCAGGATGACCTGAATATCATGTCCATTTTGATATAGCAATTTGTACAAGCATCAAAACATAAACATCGTGATGACCTGAGTACACCTTGCATTGCAAACACATCAAACAGTCAAGAGATCATTCTAAATCCAATGTGAATTACCTGTAGTGACCCTTTATCGTTCACATCCTTAGGCAAGATTGCGTTCCACAGTAGGAGAAAGAACTTACTCAAAAAGACAATAGTTAGATCAAACTTCCTTGAATTTTCTGGGTATCAATGGTCGAGGTATGCATGGCCATCCAATTTGAGATAGAGGCTCTTATAATCGGACACCCTTTCAATCTGAAATTTTCAAAGTTGTTAGATTTTCACATACAAGCAGAAGACAAAGAAAAGATTATGCCCCCAGTCATCACTCTCTAAATCCTATAAAGGACATCATCAAAGAGCTCAAAGGGATACAATATGAAAAAATCTCAATGCGAATTAGTAAGCATACAAGGAGATAAAAGCATGTAAAAAGCATAGATTGTTTTCAGTTGAGTTTTGATGTTTGATTGTGTTGTTGTAGATGCAAAATCCTTTCTGGAGATGAGACTGACTGACTGACTCAACTTGAAGCTTCAAAAGACTCTGACTGGATATGATACATCTAAGATACATTGGAGGCCATAGGATATGACATTGATTGCCCCCAAATTTGAATATTGATAGGATACAGAAGTGCAAGCTGATTGGTGTACAAACTGACTTATTGAAAACTGGAAATGTTGAAACAAACTGGGAGATATGTACAACTAAAGCAAGACTGAAAGCTGGGAAAGACCAAGATTGTACTGATAGATGGAGCATTTTGAACAAGTGGCACCTGTTTGCTGGGTTTTCACCATCTTGGTAGAGATTCTATTTTTTCTACCAAGGCGCCTGTTTCCAGGTTTTCACCAAGGCACTTTTTCTTTTTCTTTTTTTTTTGTATTTTTCATTTTTTCAATTTTTTTGTACTTTTGATATTTTTTGATTTTTTTGTGAATCATCAAGGCGCCTATTGCAAGTTTTTCACCAAGATGTTCATTTTTTAGGACTTTTTCTGATTTTTAGGATTCTTTTCAGGATATTTAACCATAGACTGAATGCCTTAGGCATAGAATTTCTTCAGATGGAGAACGTTGATTGGTTCTCAGAGCTGTTCTCCTTTAGTCGTTGAGAGTTGATAGGCACCAGAGCCAAAAGTAGCAGTGATAACAAAGGGACCCAGCCAGTTGGGTTCGAACTTCCCCTTGCGTTCTCGATGTGATTGATTTTTAGGATTTTCTCTCAACACTAGATCACCAACCTGAAATTCTCTGTGTCTAACTTTCTTGTTGTAGCCTCTAGACATTCTTTTCTGATACACTCTGAGATGATCATACGCTGCTTATCTGTGCTCATCTAGTAATTCAAGTTCTTGTAACCTAGACACTCTGTAGTCTTCATCAGTGACAAGTCCATGCATTCTAATTCTGAGTGATGGGATTTCAACCTCAATAGGCAGTACTACTTCAGACCCATAAACTAAAGTGAAAGGTGTAGCCCCAGTAGTAGTTCTAATACTTGATCTGATACTTGTTCTGATATTTGTTCCGATACTTGTTCTGACACTGGTTCTAATACTTGGTTCTGATAATGATTCTGATAATGGTTTTGATATTGGGTATACTTGATAGCATATTTTTCTATTGCAAACTCCCAAGCAAGATCATATCGTGCAGTCCCAATGTCTAGCAAGGTGGAGAACAAGAGGGATTGGCAAGCTAGTGGAAGAGATGGAAGATAAGAGAATAAAGGATAATTAAGGGAAGAAATTCTTAAGGGCAAACTCCTCAAGAATACCCAAGCTAGGGAAAAATTGTCATGTAAAGCACATTTAGACAAGTAATGAAAGGCTAGCATAGGATAAGTCACAAAAGCGTGATGCAAGAGCAGGAAAGGATGCAGTCCAAAAGAGTAGACATGTCAAGAGGCTTCATAGCACTGTGTTTTACTCTTTCTTTCTTTCTTTTATTAGATCAAGACCAAAGGGGAAAAGGATAGCGATAGGTGAAAATAAATGGAGGAAGATGGATATGAAGGCTAAACATGGAAGGAATGAAAGCAAGATCATCGTAAGATAGCTCACAAAATAGTCAAATGTTCATGTATAGATCAACATTGTCAAGATCAAAGAGAGAAGACGGAATGGATGAAATATGTAGAAGAACTACGCATAATGCCTGATTGCCAGGTTTTCATCATGGTACGTATCCAAGGTGCCACAAGGGAGTGGTTTTCACTATAGGATGAATTTATTTCTCTTTACTTTTGTTACCAAGGTGCCTGTTTCTAGGTTTACACCAGGGCACATTATCAATTTTTTTTATTTTTATTTTCATTTCCTTTTTTTGGAAGAAGGCAAGCTTTTTAGATAATGCTCCATGAAAGGATAAACCATGGTATACCAAGGATTCAAAATGATACACTCAAAGATGCTGATAGGGAAAGGGAGATGGAAGAGAAAAATGGAGGATAGGATTTCATGTAAAGTGAGTGAGATTGGAAGATAGGAGGAATAGGCAAATGAGGAAAAATGATAGAAGGTAGAAGGATAATGCATGGAAGGATTGTGAAAGGGTAGGTGGAAAGGAAGGCAAGATCAACATAAACACACACCTTGAAGGGTAGCGAGAGGGTGGAGGAAATGTGAATGAAGGAATACGTGAAGGAATATGGTGAATGGATAGCAGAGGTTGAGGTTTAGGCGCATGGAATGAAAGAATATTTTTGGAGGGAAATGAAGTGGAAGCCTTTGGAAGCTTGAATGTCAATTTCACTTTTTGCTCAACACCAGACTCTTTCAAGAGAGACTTTGGAATCCATATAGCCGTAGGCTTTTTATTTCCTTTTGATGATCTAGAGAGAATATCTTCAATGATGGATTTTGGAACCCATACTTGTCCTGTAGTTTTTTTCTTAGATATCTCTTTTGACTTTATGTTTTCATGTCTATTAGAGGAGACATGGTGATCTTCTTTTTTTGATGGATTCTTATATTGCTTCTTTTTCTTGTATTGAACATTCAAGTTACTTCCAAAGGACTTGGGACTTGTGGAAGAAGGAGGAGGATATGACTGGTTTAGATGGGTGGGTGGATGAAAAGGATTCAAGGGTATGCATCTATGTTGATCTTGAGGAAAGAGAGGAGATGGAGGTATGTAAGGACCTAAGATGGATGGAAAATTAAGAGAGTTAGGAGGGGAAAGTGAAGGGACATAAGCACCCAAGATGGAAGGCAGACATGAAGCCCTTAGTATTGGTGGAAGAGGTTCGAGGATAGAAGTGGAAGATGCAAAAGGATAATCAATAAGTTCATCAGCATCTATATGACAACCAAGGATATCAGCATTTTCAGAGTGAGCATTAAAATTTTCAATAGAATCATGGACATCTTGAATAGGAGCACCTTCTTTGATAAGATTGTTCAAAGCTTGCAAAGACTCAGGAAGAGTAGAAAGTGGAAATGAACATGGAGTGGTAGAACAAGAAGATGGAAGACTTTGATCTTGACAAGGATCTTTGGAAAGCATAAGCATATAATTTTTCTCTTGATTTTCAATAGGCTCAACATTGGAAGTAACAACACCATTTTTAACAACCTTAATGGAAGTATCATCTTTGGAAAGCACAAGTGTAGTAAGGTTATTTTGATTGTCAATAAGCTCAACAATGTAAGTAGTAGCTTGATCTTGCTTAGGAGAAGACTTAAGACATGGTGGAATGCATAAAAAGGGTCTATAGGATCAAAAGAACCCTAAGGCAGATAAGAGACATCAGAAAAAGGAGTGGATGACATGGAGGGTTCTTGATCTTGATCTTTCTTTATGTTCTTTTCTTCATCATTTTTAGAGTCCTCTTGACATGGAGCCACTTCTAAAGACAAGCAAGCATGTTGGAATGGTATGGAAGACTGTTGCAGAGATGGTGAAGGACCAGCTGAAGTAGGCATTGTAGCGCATAAAGGCTTAGGCTCTTTAGGTTTATCATTATTGAAAGTATTTGCAGCCAAGTGAAGGTTAGCTTGAATTTCTTGAAGAGGTAGCCCTGGAGGATAACTATAGGGAACTGCATGAAAAGTATTAGGGCTTGTGTTGGATGAAGGTTTTGTGAAAGATTTGAAAGACTCGGAAGCTTTAGGAAATGTACAGGTATTGGAGGAAGTAGGGGATGGAAGGGAACCATCACCAGACAAAGGTCCAACATTAACATGATCTTGCTTGAGAGTATAATCTTTATTTTCAGCCTGAGATTTCTTAGAGGAGAGATCATTATAGTATTGACGTTTTAAGCTAGCACAATGCATTTTATAGTCCTCAGCAGTAGTAGATGGATCATCATCAAGGTATTGTCCACAAAAGCCATCAAAGTCTCTTTCAAAATCAGAATCATATGGATCACCATCACGATCTATCCAATGTGACAGCCCATTTGTAGTAAGTAGGAACACACGATGAGGAGGACTCTTAGGAACAGAGGTGTCATAGGTATCATTACATTGTCTATCATCATAGTCATCATAGTCTCTGAAGCTTGATGTGTCACTCTCTGTGGAAGAAGTATCATAAGGGTTGTCACGTTGCTCACATTTTGTTTGAGGGCATGGTGACATGTACAATTCTTTATCAAATGGAAAAGAGCATAGAGTTTCCATGGAGAACTCTTTAGGTTCCTTTTCTTTCTCAAGTTTGGCAAGCTGGACTTGCATAGCATGTATCTGTTTCATTATAGCGGCGATCAGAGCTTCTTCCTCTTGTTTACTGATTCTTTGAGACATGTGTACTGATTCTCAATAGCTACTGCTCTATTCTTGACACAGTGATTTGTTCAACAGATTCTGGAATTAGGCTGAAAAAGCTAAGTATCTAGTAATTTTGACAATTTCTGACAACTCTCTCAAATTTTTCCAAACGACACTCTGCAGACTCATACGACACTGGGTAGTCTATGAAATGATAGTTGCTAAACTCGTACGACAGTTGGGTAGCAATGAAATGACACTTGACAAAACTCACATGACAGTTGCTAACAGGGTTTTGACTTCTTGAATTTGCTGGTTTGAAAAATCGTACGACACTGTGTTCTCAATCATACGATAGATGGGCAATACTAAAATGACACTTGACAAAACTCGTACGACTTTTGACTTCCTGAAATGACTTTTGACTCCAGAAAAGATTTTACGTCAATTTTTGCAAAATTTAAGGTCTTCAGTTTTGGATTGTTTGCAAATTGTACTATCCAGATTTTGAAGGTTATACCAGATTTGATCATTTTTAATAGCCAAGTAGATAAACAAGCACGCAGAATAGCAAGCAAGTGAGTCCAAGCACATTTGAAAACAATGAACAAGGGCAAAAGCAACCTTGCACATGAACAATCAAGTGACCAAATTGTGCTAATCCCTGAGAGTACTAATTGTGTATGTTCTGAAAAGTTTTGCAATAACACACATATACCTGAGAATGAAAAATTGGCCTCTCTAGGGTTTTTAGTAATGGTTTGACTCTGCAACTTTTATGATTCAAAGGGGTGAACTCCAATCCTGGCGCACCAGGGTTTTGACACAGTCCGAGAACTTAATCTTCAAGAGCTGCTAGGGAGATCTAACAACCCAACAATGAACCATACCCGTGCAGATTTCTTCCACAAGGACATTTATATAGTGGCTATCACTACCATGGTGAAAATGGCTATTACCGCTTGAGGTTCCGTCAACGTAGTTTTCCCTGTGAAGGGATTGTCCGCTACAGTTAACCCTCTCTAAAGGTGACTCACAGATTTATACCACAAGGGGACTTGGCTCTAGATCTAAGGTTTTTGACACCTTTTCACTTTTAACCCAAACAAAGCAAGCAGATTAATCCGACACGCTAAGACAAAGTTTTGTTCCACCAAGGTCTGTGATATCAACTCCATGTGATCTATCAACCTCTTCGGGGAGAGAATGTATCAATCAATAAGAGAAGATGCACTAACCAATTTTGATTCACCAAAGCTCGTGATATCAACCCCATGTGATCTATCAACCTCTCCGGAGAGAGAATGTGTCGATCAATAAGAGAAGACTCACTAACCAAGTTGAATGTGAAACGCACTAAGTATCCTCCCTACCTACAAGGATTCCATCATCAAGGAAGGATTTTTCTAGGAATCCAATCTCTCAAGAATCACAAATAGTGTTCATAGGGCCTAATTACTATGTGAGCACAGATATATTCCTGAAAGCAAATCTACCAAAAGTACCCAAAAAACAGAAAGAGGAACACTTAACGCTTAAAGTGAATATGAGATGAGTCCACGAGGTGGAACACTTAACACCTCACACAAGCTAAAAATGAGTCCCCAACTTAGAAAACAAGTGAGTTCCTAAAAGCACAAAAGGGTTGCCAAGTGGAACACTTAACGCTTCTGTCATGTTGACCCCTCCCCTTTATGGCGCTGAGATTGCAACCACGGGGTGAAAATGAGGGGCCGGCGGATTAGCGAGTCCAATAACCCAAGATAGCAATCAAGATCAATCACAAGTATTCTAATACTACTTAATGAATCCTTAAGGGTTCACAACCTAGTATCAATTATGCAAGTGTGTAGAAATAGATCAAAAGCATGAAAAGATGCACACAAGCTTGACACATAAGAGATTTATTTTAAGTCCCAAATCAAAATATTATTAGATGAAGGAGAATACCTCGTGATCCTTGCAATGTGCTTAGTATATTTTACCTAATTTTTAGCAATTTTTGTTGAGCTTTACTATGCAAGCAAGCTACGAACTCTCCAACAAGCCAACAAGCCAACAAGATATGCAAGGTATATTCAACTTATGAAAACCCTAGGGTTAGATCTAAAAATCAATTGTTAGGAGTAATAATAACCAGAAATTAATCCAAATGACAACTCATATCATGCATTGAATCATATGAAAAATAAGTGCATACCCATCATAAAATTTTAATTTTTTTGCACTGCATTTGACCTAGTCAACAAGATCTGATTTTTTTGATATGATTTTGGCCACAAAAATAGAAATTCAAAATAGAGATCCCTACTAAAAAATAGAGAGCTTTCAAAAAATGAAAAAATTTTAGAAAAATCTCTTCATTTGTGCCCTAGAGACCCATTTTATCAAAATAGACCAATTTTTGTAAATTGACTATTTGAGCTACTAAATTGCATCCAAATTTAAAATACAAAGAATAGACCCCCTATATAATTTGAAGAGATTTCTGAAAATATAAAAATTTCCAAAAAATATTCTGATTTGCACCGAAAATTATTTTTTTATGAAAAATCAAAAAAAATTTATTAAAAATTCAAAACATTTTAGAAAATTCTGAATTTTTTATCGAAGCTTCCCCGACATGTCACCAACCTGAAAAAACAATTTTAGACCAAAAATCTAGGCCGTTTGGGAGATAAAATTAAATCTTTGAAATTTTAGGGTTTTAGCTCCAAGAATCAAAATCAGCATGCAAAGGTGGGTGACCCCACGGTGGGCACCAGAAATGTGTGTGTGAAAATTGTACCTGATCTATAGACACAACACTCAGTAAAACATTAGAGGTTAGCAATAATCAAATCATGCAAAAATGAAATCTAATTTAACCAAGCGATTTACTGCCTTCTAGTAGGTGCGAGATTAATGTTCTCAGATTGTTATCAAGATCAGTGACCTAGATGACACCTAAATGAAGGATTTGAATGCAATTGATCTAGATATGAGATTGAATGAAATTATTCTATTTTTTTGGTATTTTCTATGCAATAATAATGAAAAACTTGATATAAATCTATGCTAGTATGGAAATTGATATGCTATGAATGCTATTGAAAATTGATATGCAATGCTAATCTAACAATGATATGCAATATGAATGCAAAAATAAGATTGATCTCACAAAGATGTCGATTTGCAAGAGCTTTGATTCTTCAATTCCAATTCTCCAGCGTGATTGTGCAAAAATATGAGATGCTTGGATGCAAATTTGAGAGATGAATTATGAAGAGCTGAGCCTTGTTTTTATAGAAATCTAGGGCTTTGGAGGTGCATGGGAAAAAGCCATAAATCACTCAAATAACTCAGGTTGATTTTTGAGTTATTTTTAAATAAAGGATAATTAACTCACAAAAACATGCAAAAGCTAAGCTTTAACTCAAAATAGAGTTTAGCTTTAATTGATAATTGATAGTTGTTTGCTTTTATGATTGTGCATGTTTTATTTATGAATTAATTTAATAATAAAGTGATTTATTTCCAACTTAACTGCTTTTAAAAATAAAACAATTGATTTATGGGTTAATCAATTATTTAATCAAACTTTTATTAAAAACTATATTATTAAATAATGACAACTTGCTTTAATTATCTAAATAAGAATTTAATCAATTATTCATATGATATTAGATTTATTGTCAAAATTAAATAATACAATTAATAATAGATAGAATTAAATTTAATTACACAATTAAGTGGCAAATATTAAATCTAATTAATTAAATATAAAAATATTCAATTAATCAAACTTTAGGATAAATGTGATTTATCGCCAAATAATCATTAAATTAAAGATAATTAAGATAATTAGGAATATTACTAGGAATATTCCCTGATGCAGAATTTAAGATAATCAATTAGATTTGATGATGTTCAGATGTGCCTTAGGTTAGGACTTCGATGTTGATTTTGTTCAATTTGTAAATGTAGGAGGTTAATGAACTTATAGCCCATTTTTGGGGTATTACACTAGCAAGCCTTTGATAATATTAAACAAGCAATCCAAGAAGCTCCTATTTTAATATCCCCTGACTATTCAAAGCCATTTTCTCTATTTTCCTTTGCATCTTTTCATACAATTGCAGCTATTTTGTTGCAGAAGGATTATGAGGGATTTGAGCATCCTATTGCCTTTTTCAGTAAATCACTATAATCTGCTGAGCTTAATTATGAGTTAATGGAGAAGTAGGCATATGCACTAGTAAAAGCGGTTAAGGCTTTAAGACCTTATCTGGTATGTGCAAAGGTAAATGCATATGTTCCACATGCACCAGTAAAAGATATTTTGAGTCAAAGTGAGGTTACTAGGAAGAGGTGTAAATGGATCAATAGGATTCAAGAGTTTGACATTGAACTCCACATAACCAAGCTTGTGAGAGGGCTAGGACTTGCTAAGCTCATGACAGAGGAAAACATGGACCTTGTGCAAGTAAACAATGTAGCCATTGGTGGGGAAAATGTGACAAGTATAGAGATGCAACCATGGTATACTAATATTGTTCATTTTCTCAAATATGCTGCTTGTCCACAAGACTTGAATGGAAATCAAAGGAGGAGTTTGAGATTACAGGCTCAAAGGTATGTTTTAATACAAGGTGATCTATTTCGGAAAGATAACGATGGAATGTTGCATTTCTGTTTAGATAAGTGTCAGTCTAAAAAGGTTTTAAAAGAGATGTAGTCTGGGATGTGTGGAGGGCATCATTTAGCTAGGTCTACAACTCACAAAATTCTAAGAGCTAGATATTACTGGCTGGTCTTATTTAAGGATACCCACTCATATGTCAGAAAATGTGAATCATGCCAGAGGTTTTCAAAGAAATTAAAATTTTTAGGTGCTTTGTTATTAAACCCTATTGTTACAGAGGCCCCTTTTGCTATGTGGGGCATGGATTTTATTAGGGAGTTCTCAGAGAAATCCAGTGGAGGACATAGTCACATTTTAGTGGCTATTGATTATTTTACTAAATGGATAGAGGCCATTCCAACTAAAAAGGCAACTAGTAGAGTAGTTATTGAATTCCTAATGAATAATATAGTTACTAGGTTTGGTGTTCCTGTGAAACTAGTAATGGATAATGCTATGAGCTTTAGGTCCCAAGAATTCATTGATTTTTGTGCTAAAATGGGAATAGTTATGTCATACTCATCCCCATACCATCCATAGGCTAATGGACAGGCAGAATCTACTAACAAGAGTATTCTGTAAATTCTAAGAAAAGACCTTGGAAAAGAATAAGAGGATGTGGTATCTAAAATTAAAATTGGCACTATGGGCTGACACAATTAGTGAAAAGAAAGCAACAGGCAAGTCCCCTTTTGAAATGGTATATGGTGTAAAGTCTAGGCTCCCTGTGAACAATTTGTTGCCTATTTACCAGTTCATAAGAGAAGAAGAGATGGAAGTCAGTGATCCATTACAGGATAGGATGATTCAACTAGTGGAGTTGGATGAGATCAAAAGGGAGGGTCAAAAGGAGAATGTAAAACTACAGCAGAAAATGAAATATCTCTTTGACAAAAGAGCTACTACTAGAAAGTTCTAGCCAAATGATATGGTTTTACAGTGGAATGCTAGGGCTGAGGATAAAGGAAAGCATAAAAATTTTGAATCCTTGTGGTTAGGACCTTTCATTATTCATCAAATTATGGAAAGGATTCATACTTCCTGAGAAATTTGGATGGTGAGGAACAGGAACTGCCAGTGCATGGACAATTCCTAAAATATTTCTTCAATTGATTCTATCTTTCCATACACAACAATTCTATATATATGTATAGGTGTGTTTGTTTTCCTATTTTAGGTTAGGGTTTTGTGGTATGCCACCTAGAGATTCATGGTTTCTTGCTATGAACTTGCATTCAAGCATCCTCAGATAAAGCAATTGTTGGGTATATTTTAGGTTTTCTAAGGATTTTGCTCCTGGTCTTGTTTCAATGTCCTGGCTCATGTCTTTGTCTGGTTTAGGGTTTTAGATTTCCTTAAAATTTGTTATACTTGTATTGTAAAACCCTTGCCTTAGAAATTTTATCCTTGACATGGTTATTTCTTTGGTTAATGTGAGTGTGCCCTAGTTTCTTCTATTTGCTCATTACTTTTTGGGTCACTTAAGCCTTCCAAATCTGCACGTGGTCATTTTTCCTTGTCTTCGTTGAATCACGTAATGTTCTTCCATGTTTTTAAGTCTTTCAGTGAATTGGCGACCATAGTTAATCTGTTGTTAAGTTTACTTTAGTCGTTGAATCTCCCAATCTTTGTCATGGTTAATTTTAACATCCAACAACTCAGTGACTATGTCATCTCCTATTCATTTGATTCTTGGTAGTTTCTTTGAAACATTCAGTGACTTGGCGTGGTAGTTATCTCTTGTTCTCCAAAGTGAACAACTAATTTAAAAAATTTTCTAGCGATCCAGTGAATGTCATTCATCATCTCTGCAATCAGCGGTCAAGTTTAATTTCTTGACAAATGGGTCCTACACCATATTATCTAGTGATCTAGTGACTGAGTCCTATTCTTGTATCCTTTAAGTTGGTGGCTCTAAAAAAGTAATTTGGAAAAATATAAAGTTTCCTTTGTCGCTTAATCTCAATAAGAGATGGAAATGTTCTAAGTTATTTAGTGATTAGGCAAATGAAGTGTTCACGGGATCTCAAAATTAGTTAGTGAGGCACTAAATCTTTCAGCGACCTAGCGAAGAAAGTAAAATGGAGGTGTGACTTGTTTTGTCGCGTATTCTCAGAATGAAAAGATTAAGGGTTTAATTGATTACGCAACTCAGTGACTGCTACTGATTGTTCCTAAGATCTACGGTAAGCGTGAGATCTCAAGATTTAACCTAAGGTATGAAAAGCATTTAGCAAATTGGAGATTTGGGTTATTCGCTCAATCTCAAAGCCTGACCATGGTTAAGCATTTCTTTCCAAGATTAAGAGATTTAGCGTGTTTTCTAATTCTCCTGATATGATCATGGTTAAGGCATTGTGTTTCACGGCTTAAAATATCCTTTGTTCACTGATTCTCCAAGTGTTTGAATGAGTTAAGGAAAAGGTTTTGAGAATTGGTGAAGTCTTTGGTTGCTTATTCCTCAAGTTTAACCATGATTGAATCAAGTATTTTGAGAATGTGAGATTTCCTTCAGTCACCAAATCTCTGATTGAGGTGGGGTCATGGTAAGCTTTGAAAGGTAGTCTAAGGATCGTTGATCATCACTGGGATCAATGGTGATCGCTAAATCTCCAAATAAGGTCATGAGTCAAGATTTCATTCTAAGATTCTGTGAATGGCTCGGTCGCTGGATCTCCAAACGTAACCTTGGGTTAGCATTTCTTTTGGAGATCACGAGCTTCTTATGTTTGCTGGATCTCTGAACCATGTCTGATTAAGTTTTTCGTGCCATCAGTGTTATGAGCCATTACAATGTGGAAAAAAGTACTTTGCCAAGCTAGAAAAAGTAGAAAGCCATCCAATTAGGTTTTAATGAGGGTTTACATCAATAATTAAGGGTTTTAATGCAAAAAACCATGATCATTGCTCTCACGCCCTATTTTTGAATTTTTTAAAACTCATCCTGACAGCATGCATGCCATGCCTAGCTGTGATTTGAAGGTTGGTAATATGCAAAATTGAATGCAAAAGTGACTTAGGTCAGATTTGTTATGATTTGGAAATCATACACATGCAATTCTTAAAGTATATAGATAGGACTGCATTGCTTTTTGTGCTCAAAGTTATTCTGAAGACAATTGAGATTGTTGGCACTGTAGCAGAGAGTGAGTTGCATGAAAGTTGTAGAGTTAAGAAGTTCATGTTCTATCAAGATGAGTCATCCAACGATGAGTGTAGCATCATCCAGTAGGGCTACAAAAGAACAGAGTGGAGACGATAAGGGAAAACTGAATTACTCAAATGAATTTGTCAGGCTACTTCCTAGTTCAAATCAAAACAAGAAGGCAATTAAAATGTCATTTGAAGATATCATGGACAAATGTAGGGACCCTATCACTTCTTCAGGTTCAGGTTTTACCATATTCTCATACTTTTATAACAATAGGAGTAAAGATATACCTATTTGTAATCCTTTGGCATTGGGAATGACAAATCTAATTGTGTCTGATGTGTTTTTAGATGTTGATTTAATCATTGAGCTGGCTAGGTTGTATGACCCCATTTCTAGATGCATTAGGTGTGAGGACCAGTCAGTGTTTATTTCCTTGGATAGGGGGTCTTTCATGAAAGCTTTCAATTTCTATTCCTCCTCCACTGAAATTGATTTAAAAAAGGAAAGGGATAAGTATGCCAGTAATATAGGGTCAGTAAAGAGCTAAATAGTCAAGCATATGCCCAAGAAAGATAAGTACATAGCCCCTCTCCTAGAAAGTATGAATGCCCCTTATCTATTTTCATCCCTCAATTGTTATATGAAATTCTTGTGTCATGGGTTGTGTAGGGTTCTAGGGATTGATGGGGATGATGAGAAGTTTCCTGATGAGCTTTTAATGATAATCCTAGACATTCAGAATTCTCACACAAACACTGATTATGATTACATATAGTATGTAATTGATAGGATGCACAAAGGGTTTATGTATGTTAAGGAGAGAAAAAGACCTATTAGATTCATGCACTACTCCCTTCTTATGCATTTGATTTTGTACCACCATGTTAATGATTTTGATGTAAGAATTTTGATGATGAGGACTCATTTTAAGGACATTCCCAACCTAGTGTAGTATTGGTTGAGATTTTGGAATATCACATCCAATGAGTGTAAATTCTCTATTTTTAAGAACTACTTCGTACATCCAATTCTTGAAATGTTAGGAACAAATGTTGTGAGGTTGTCAACTAAGGTCTTGAGGGTTTTAAGACCAATGTAGTATGAAGACAAGTGGCCAAGGAACCACAATTGGGGAGATTTCTACCTGGGAAACAATTTCACACTTATTAGAGTTTATGGTTTCCCTCAACCTCCACACCTGCTTCCAAAATATACACCTCCTAGGGTTGCTATGATAGAATTCATTTGGAAATTAATGTGGATTGACAAAGAGCACGTAGGACCTCATATGAAGGGTACTTTCACACCAAGGTAATTCAGAATTGGTAGCTTCTTGATTGGAAAAAGAGCACTGGATCAAGTCAGTAACTGGCTCAATCATTTCAAGATGACTACAGGTACCTACCGGTATGTTGATTCTGAGGGTTTCATCAGAATTTCTAGGATGACCTTGATTCCTAACATTGGAACAATCAGAGAGCATGAAGGCCTAGATGAGGAGGATGTGATACGAAATATGATGGATCTGGATGAAGCAGCGAGAAGGTGGACTAAGTATTTTGATTTATTAGACATAGAGGTTAGATTGAGGAAGGCAGAAATTCCTTTTGGTGGTTTTTTCCCTGAGCTCCCATACCTGAAAAGAATGGAAAAAATGATAGAAATGCATGGCACCCTGTCTAACCAGTTGGAAGGGTTGCTTGAGGAGAATTTAGAGGTACCAAGAAATTATTCCACCTCTAAGCTTGAAGAATTTATTGATGAGTCACAAGAAGGTAGTAGTCCACCTCTAGCAGGGGAAGCACCAATTATTGACTTAACTCAAGATCCAATGGAGGTGGAGGCTATTTCAAAGTGACCATTGAAGAAACAAAGGCTTGAAGTAGGTGAGCCTTCTGAGAAAAAGAGACAAAAGAAGGTGTTGGACAGTGCTTTAGTTCTTGTTCCTGCTAAAAGAGCCTACCACCATCAATTGAGAAAGGTTATCAGAGAAGGAAAGAAGATTGTGTCAAAAGAAGAAGGGGATTTACCCTTGATATTAGGAAAGGATGAAAGAGAACTATACCAAGAAGATTTTCTTAGTGATGACCAGTTCATCCAAAGCAAGGAATTCAAGGATTTCCTAATCTGGAGGAAACATGAGGAAGTGAAGATGTCTCTGCCTGAAGGTATGGAACCAAATGAAGAGACTTTAATTGCTCTAACATCATATGATCCGTGTCTTGAGAGGATCACTATGGAGGAAGCAAGAGAAATGGTTAAATCAAGTGGCATGCTTCTGACTCCTGGATGGGATTTGACTTCTGCCTTTATCATTGACCAAATTAGAAAGCAGTCAGAGGGAAGCTTAACATATGAGGTGAAAATTGATGAAATGATCAGAGGGAGTGGTTATGACCCCAAGTCACAAGCTATTGCACTTTGGTCTTTGGCCCCTAGAACTCAGAAGCAATCTCTGGTAAGAATTGAGGACAAGATGGAAGGTAATAAGATTGTCTAGACTATCCAAAACACCACTGATCTTGAGGTTTCTAAGGCAGTAACACACTTGCCTCACATTAATGAAGCCAAAACTATCCAATTGTCAAAGAGGTATGAAAAATTGTTTGAAAACTCAATGAGGGTTTCTAAAGATAGAGATTTAAAACTCATGATGATCAAGAAAATGGAGGGTGAATTGGAGGAGCTAAGGGAAAAGCTTGAAGAAGAAATTAAGGTAGTGCCTCCCCCACCTTTGCAAATTGAAGCCCCTCCTCAACCTGAAGCAGAGGTTCCTAACCGTCCAGTGGAAGATCTAGAAAAAATGAGGCTAGAAGCAGCCCTAAAAACTATGACTGGTGTTGTGCAACATAGACAAGACAAAATAAAAGAGAAGATGGAGTCAGTCCATCAGTCAGTCATCATGTTACACAAGAAAAATGATAAAATAAATGAGTCACTGGCTACTTTGGAGCCACTTCATAGCATTTGGTCTAGGAGGAGTTTATTATTTGAAAAACTTGATGGTTTACAAGAGTATAGGCTTGATATCCCTGAAGTGGTGATAGAGGTTTATGAAAAATTTGGACTGGTTATTATTATTTCAAGGTTTTTCAAAGGGAAATGCAATCAAGTGAAGGCCAAGTTGGCTATGTTTGACAAGGATTATAGTAAATTTTTTCCCTCTATTTTTAATAGTAATGGAAGTGTGGTAAATTTTGATGAATGGAGGTCATCGATGGATCAATTGGTAATGAGACAAGAGGCCTTCCTCAAAGGTGATAATGTTTTAGACTTGGATGGGTGCAATGGTATAATTGACAATTTGTTCAAAGTTGAAAGTGATTGCACATGGTTTGTTGCAGAGGTTAAAGGTATAAATTATTCCAAGTGGGACCTACAAATCAAATCATTACATGAGCTACAAAGTTTCAATTGGCCATCTCATGATGATGTGGCAGCTTTGGAAAAAATGACAAAGAAAAAGAAGAAGAAGCCAGCTGTCCAGGGGCTAGAGGTAGAGGTAGAAGAATAAATTACACATGGCACCTGATCTAGAATTCGAGGGAGAGCATGTTTTAAACAAAGGATGATGTAAGTTAGTTTGTATTGGTG
Source organism: Chamaecyparis obtusa (assembly GCA_027943335.1). NCBI lineage: Eukaryota > Viridiplantae > Streptophyta > Pinopsida > Cupressales > Cupressaceae > Chamaecyparis > Chamaecyparis obtusa. The sequence goes on along the minus strand of BSBK01000119.1, from coordinate 323,729 downwards.
GTCATCATTCATGCAAAAAATCAAAGTAACTGCTCTAAAATATATCTAGACAAAGGTGCCACCTGTGAAGATGCTAGTACTTGTGAACTACTTTCTGTTGTTGTAATCACTATCTTTTTGGTTTGTACTTTTTTTCTTTAGTGCAAGTCATTTTCCTAGCCATTCGAAGCTTGTTGCATCCTTTTGAGGATTCCAAGATGGCTAGAGGCATATATAGCAAGTTTTTCTCTTTTGTAGGGGTGGTCGAAGTTTTTGTAAAGAAAGACTGCATATAGAATCTGACTTCTTTGAAGTTTTTGTTAAAATTGTAATGGATATAGTTGAAGATTAATACAAATATATTGGAATTTCATTGCTATCTCTAGTTGTCTTTGTGTATGGATACTTTGAATTTCTTATGCATTAATTAGTAAGGCTCTTTAATGTGTTATTCACAAGGTGAATATAGGGGTTGAACTCAAGTTTCTATCAAGGAGAGAGTAAACATTTAGGGAGGTCTCTGGGATTTGAATATCAATCCATGAATTTGATAGCAAGGTTGGGAATTGGGAGAATGAATTGTTAGGCAATTTATTTAAATTCTAGTATCTTTGTGCTGATAGGATTCTACAGATGTTAGATTTTGACTCTAGCCCAATAAATAAGGCACTAGTTTAGTTTGATTTGCATCTATTCACCACCATTTTATCAAATAATTATCTCAATTTACTTATATTTGTATGTTTATGAGTTGTATTGGCTATGTCAAGTACATAGATCAATTTTATTATGCTTTGTAGAAGCAATTAAAAGGTAAACCCACCTGAGTTTTACACTCAAACTAAAGAAGGCTCAAAGCCTTAGTACCTTAGCATTTAAGTTGTGTTGGATGTAGCTATTGGGAATGCACGAGACATAAGTTTAGTAAGTCTTCTAAATATTTCAACCATCTGTAGGTTTAAGTGCTAACACCTTGCTTAGAATTGTTGTCAAGTTTGACACCTAACACATCCAACTTGGACTCATGGATAGAAGAAGACCTAATTAAGTTCAGCATCTTAGCTATGGAGAAGGAAAAGGAGAAACAAGTAATGAGGAAACCCCTCCTGGTAGATTCAGTAAACATTTTGAACAGTCTATTGCCAGAAGATAAGAAAGTGTCTAAGGTACACTCTGTTGATGATGTGAGTATAGTTATCTCATAGTTCAAAAGTAATTTTTCAAGCATTGAAGAATCTACATCCAAAGTTGTAGAAGAGAAGTATCTGAAGAAGAGATTGAATGAGTTGATGAGCAACTTTGCACTAGATCTGAATTCACTCAAGACAGGACAAGCATCCTTAAAAGAATTTTTTGATCAAGGAAGGAAATTCATTGCAGTCTGCATGGATCAAGATAAGCTTACTGATGCCCATCTTAAGAAAATAAAAGAGGTAGAAGCTATGATTGAGTAGGTGAAGAGTTTAGTGATAGACACATCCACTAATGTGAACATGTGCAACAATGTCTACCAAGGTTAGTTGGACAAAATTGAAAAGGCAGAGAAAGAGATGGAAAAGATAAGGTCTAGACAGACTCAGTTGAGGAATGCTCTTGCACCCTCACTAGACATTCTCAATCAGAATATAAAGGAGATTGATGCCACCATGATAACCTATGATCAAGGTCCATGCATAGATTTGAATAAAATGGAGAAGCTTCAATATGCATTATGCACCCATCTCCAGATAGTAAACTCATTGATAACTTTTTGGAAGAAGGAGATCCAGAACCTTACAATAGCATATCCAGATGTTTTCCCTCAGTAAGTATGTACAGATACAACTTTTTGGTACACATTTTTCATTAATGTCAAAGGGGGAGTTCTGTATAGAATCTGTAGTATAATATGTAGAAGGAGATATAAGATTATGTAGAAGAAATGTATAAAAGACAAAAAGTTTTTGTGTTAAGGGACAATTAGCAACTTGGCCATATTCCTTTGTTGTCATCAATGACAAAGGGGGAGATTATTGGAAAGTTGTCTATACTAAGGTATATGACTTGATATAGTGTTTTTATTATGGAAACCAAGTCATATAGCAATTTGGAGTCAGCACACCTGATGAGAAGATCAGAAATCAGCTAAGTGTTGAAGACTGGACAGTGTACAGAGTTCTTACAGCTTAGAGCATCAGTGCACATGTGTACAAATGAATTATGGTATGCACCCTATAAGTTAAGTTTGTTAGACTATACTCATGCTTAGTCTATGAGCGCATAAATAGATGTGCAAGGATGAGAAAGTTACATTCAGTTGAAGTTGCACAGCCAGTGTGTCCCAGTAGAGAACAGAGCAAGCAGCTGATAGTTAGTATTTTGGTTTGTGGTGATAATGTAATGTTGTAAAGGCTATGCACCCATTGTATTTAGGTTTCCAACATGTTTATATGTATAATTTTAAGCACGCTTAAGCCAATTCATTTGGAAGGGTTGTATGTAATAAGTCTAAGGGCCAACCTAGTTGTTTATTTTGTATGAGTGTATAAATATAAGATGTGCCCATTGTATTTGGTATAGAAGTTGATATAGAGTTTTGATAAGAAAAGTAGAAGTATGAAAAGATTCAAGAAGATGTATTAGAGCTTTGCAACAGGTTAAAGCATTAGTGCATCAAAGGAATTGATCTGACAAGCAGTGTCATAGTGACAATTCACCTGGCAGATATAGAGTGTATCTGAGATCAGAAGGTTGTAGCCTTCACCATTTGAGCAGTGAGCTCTAGGAAAGTGAGTCCACTCCCCTAATAGGGATTATTGTAAAAGACTCCTAACAGGATCCGACCCTTAACAAGGTCTACTATACTTAAAGCATTGTAAAGCTACTCCTAATAGGATAAAGGATCCTCTAACAAGGATCACAAAACACTAGTGCGAAATATTAGTGGGTGTCAATTCCCACCAGGGTTTTTACCTATTTGTGTTTCCCCGTAACCATATTGGTGTCATATATTGATTTCATGTTTCATGTTTATGTGAATGTTCAATTCAGTACTTAAGAATTTAAGTTCAGCATAAATATTAAAGTGAAAAGTTAAAATACAGTGAAACATTGATTCACCGCTCCCCCTCTCTCAGTGTTCCCATTCCTAACAAGTAGATTAAATCAATATACTATTTGGATGGATGGAAAGAAACACGTATTATTTCCTTTAGTAGAGAAGTTTGATAAAGGTCACTATACTACAGTTAGAGTATGCTTGGTTGATGGTAAAAATTTTGTAAGAGAAATGAAAGAACATAATGTTTGTTTTGCTTTAATTCCAAGGAAAACTGAGAAACAAGATGAGTTAGAACATGCACTTGAGGTTAAGCCTTTGTTGATTGAATTTCATGAAATCATTTTTGATAATGTACTTGATGGTTTACCACCTATGAGAAGTATAATTCATTGTATGGATTTGATACTTGGAGCTAGTTTGCCTAATAAAGCACCACATAGGTTGACACCTAATGAAAAGACTAAGTTGAATAGACAAGTGCAAGAATTTCTTGAAAGAGGTTTGATTAGGGAAAGTTTGAGTCCTTGTGCAATACCTATTGTGTTAGCACCTAAAAAGAATGGAGAATGGAGAATGTGCACTAATTCTAGAGCTATAAACAAGATAATAGTAAAGTACATATTTCCTTTGCCTAGGATATTTTGAGTGGAGCAAAGTGTACATAATGGATATTTTGAGTGGAGCGAAGTGTTTCACAAAGATTTATTTGAAGAGTGGTTATCATTAGATTAGGATCAGAGAAGAGGATGAATGGAAAACTTCTTTTAAGACTAATGAAGGTCTGTATGAATGGTTGGTTATGCCTTTTTGTTTGACTAATGCACCTAGTACTTTCATGAGGCTAATGAATGAAGTTTTGAAAAGATTCTTCGGTAAGTTTGTTATTGTATATCTTGATGACATTTTGATATTTAGTAAGAGTAAGGAAGAACATCTTGAGCATATCAGACAAGTATTATAGAGATTAAAGGAAGAAAAGTTACTGATTAAGTTAAAGAAATGTTCATTTATGAAAGAAGAGATTGTGTACCTTGGTTTTGTAATTTTAGCTAATGGATTGAAGATGGATCCTGGGAAAGTGAGAGCTATACTTGATTGGCCTACACTAGAGAATGTTGGAGAGATAAGATCATTTCATGGATTGACAAGTTTTTATAGGAAGTTTATCAAAAATTTTAGTTCTATTTGTAATACTATGACTGAAACTATGAGAGGAGATAAAAGGGATTTCAAATGGACACATGGAGCACAAAAGAGTTTTGAAACATTGAAACAAAGAATTGTAGAGTTGCCTACACTTGCTTTACCTAATTTAGTAAAGTTTTTCAAGTTGAATGTGATGCTAGTGGAAGTGCAATTGGAGGTCTTTTGAGTCAAGAAGAAAGACCTAGAGCTTTCTTTAGTGAAAGTTGAATGATGCTAAGAGAAAATATTTAGTTTATGACTGGGAATTCTATGCTATTGTTCAAGCTTTGAATAAATGGAGACATTATTTGATGCCTAAAGATTTTGTGTTGTATACTAACCATAAGGCTTTGCAATATTTGGGAAGTCAAAATAAATTGAATTAGAGACATATGAAGTGGGTTGAGTTCTTGTAGAATTTTTCCTTTTCATTGAAGCACAAAAGTGGACAGTTAAATAAGGTTACTGATGCCTTGAGTTGAAGAAGAAGTTTGCTAATAGAGATGAAAGTTGAGGTACTTAGTTTTGATGATTTGAAGTATTTGTATGAGAAATATTGATTTTGCATAATGTTGGAAAGCTTCTAAGGAATAAATAGTAAGAGATAAGTGGACCGATTATTTCATTCAAGAAGACATGTTATTTAAGGGAGTTCATTTGTGCATACCTAGAGGATCTATGAGAGAGAACATAATGAAGGAGAAACATAGCAGTGGACTTGTTGGACATTTTGGGATTGATAAGATTGTGAAACTGATTTTAGAGAGATACTTTTGGCCACAAATTTATAGAGATGTACATAGAATGGTTAGAGGTTGCAGAGTTTGTCAAGTAGCAAAAGGAACTAGTCAGAATTTGGGATTGTATACACCTTTGCCTATACCTGACAGACCTTGGGAAGATGTGAGTATGGACTTTGTTCTTGGATTTCCTAGAACTTAGAGAGGTAATGATTCTATTTTGGTAGTGGTTGATAGATTTTCTAAGATGGCTCATTTGATACCTTGTAAGAAGACATCTGATGCATTGCATGTAGATTAATTATTCTTCAAGGAAGTAGTAAGATTGCATGGGTTACCTAAATCTATTGTTTCAGATAGAGATACAAAATTTACTGGTTACTTTTGGAGAACACTTTGGAAAAAGATGAATACTGAGTTGAAGCTTAGTTCTACATTTCACCCTTAGGAAGATGGACATAATGAAATTGTGAACAAAAGTTTGGGAAACTTGTTGAGATGTTTAGTTGGAGATAAGCTTGCTAATTGGGATTTAGTTTTGGCACAAGCAGAGTTTGCATTTAATAATTATGTGAATAGAAGTACTAAGAGGACACCATTTGAGATTTTTACTGGATTTCATCCTAAGGGAACCAAAGAGATGATAGATTTACCTACTGAGACCATAAGAAGTGCTAAAGTTGAGGATTTTTTAGTTTACATGAGAACTTTTCATGAAGAAGTTAAAAAGAATTTGGAGGACAGTAATCTGAAATATAAATAGAGAGAAGATAAGAGAAGGAGACATAAATCTTTTGAAGTTGGAGATGAGGTTATGATTCATTTGAAGAAGAATAGATTTCTAGTTGGTACCTACAACAAGCTGAAAATGAAAAAGTTTGGACCTTGTAAGATTTTGAAGAAGTTTGACAGTGGAAATGCTTATGAAGTGGAATTACTAGAGGACATGGATATATCACCTATATTCAACATTGAAAATATCTTTGAGTACTTTGAATCAAATGATGAGACTGAAGATGATTTGAATTATCCTAAGAACAATAAGACAACATTGAAAGGATCTTGAATAGAAGAGAAAGTGAGAGTACAAGAGGAAAAGATTACATGGAATACCTAGTTCAGTGGAAAGATAAGCCAGTTGAAGATAGTTCATGGATTACACAAGATGAGTTGGATCTTTATGATTCAGATTAGAATATGAGTAGTGCCTAATGTGGACATCAGTTCTTTTATTACCCCAATTGTTTGATGCAAGAGAATCTTAGGTCTTGAGCAATCTTGCATCACCAAAAATATTTCCTATTTCCTATACCAGTCTGATGTTTGTTTTGTCACCGATGTTGTTGTTGGTTTCTTGACTTATGAAGTGATGTGGACCTAATCTTGAGCATTATCCTAAGGGTGCACGTGTTAATTCATTTGGATCTAGAAGTTATCGCAATTCCCCTTAGGCATTGATTTTCTGCTAGTTTCACTCATGAAACGTGTGGTATTTCAGCTTGCGTAGTTCCGTGTAGAGAAATTGGATCTTGTGTAGTTGGGGATCTATTATTGGGTCATGTGTGGACCTAAATGAAACTTCACATCATGTTTTGTTATTTCTAGCTTTAGTTTTGGTTTCTCCTTCTAAGTGGACCTATATTGTAATTAAATGCCTGACTGGCCAACTTGTGGCTTTGCTAGCTATATATTTGGAGTTTAGGTTGTTTAGTAAGGTAGTTCGAGAAGTGCAAAAAAGTGAGTAGATAGTAGAAAGAGAGTAGCAAATAGATTGGGTGTGTGCAATGATTCTGATTGCATAATTCTCATTGTATAAGGTTGAAACCTAGAAGGCCTCACAATCGGGCATGTTGAAGGATTAATATAATTGTACTAGTGTTGCGGCTAGTTGCTTGCCTCATATCCATTGTGTCTTCACTGATTTCATGTGGTTTGTATATTTCTTCCATGTGTAACTCATTTCAATGCATGTTTGTGGGTTTAAGCAGTTTTAATTAACCCCGATTTTGCCTTCACCTTCCTTGCCCTTGTGTCAATTTTCACCTTTGGAAACACTCTTTATTTCTTTCTCTTTTTGATCTAATGTTTCCACTATGTGGTTTTCAACATTATATTCTTTCCAATTTTTATTTGTTTTGTTTTTTCATTTTTAACTGAACCGAAAGGTTGGATACTTCCCTTTGTCACTTCTTCTTGATATTCCATGGTAGAATAAGATTCAACCACATTGAGGTATTGGGATACTGAGTTATCATTCAAGAATATGGGGAGGATGGTAGGTTCGATGGAATCCCATTGGATGAGCTCTGGATAGATAAGGGACAAGGGATTCATGTTTTGGTTTAGTTTGATATGGTTTAAGGACATGACCTCATTGGAAGTTTCAAACATTTTATTGCTCAAATCTATGATATGTGCCTCTTCTAGGTGTTCTAGAGAACTAGGGTCAAAATATTCCTCACTCAAATCCTCTTGGGTTTCTAATGGGTAAAAATCTCTTGGATTAAATCTAGTGTTAGATTCCCATATATTAGGTCTCTATGATGGAACATAAGGCTCTCCTACCCATGGATTTTCTTTGACTTCTTGACTGGGCTCATTATCTAAGACCTCTTGGTTAGAACTTGAAGTTTGATTTTGATTTGATCATGAAGTTTGTTCTTTTCCTTTTCTAGGAGTATAAGTGTTAATCACATCTACCTCTTTATCTTGGCAAGACTCACTTGACAATGAATCCCATTCCCAATTGTTTGAGTCTTCATCACTTTGGGTACCTAGTTGCAATATTTGATCATAAACCAAGGGATGTTTCTTTTGAGTGTACCCTTGTTCAAGGTACCCTAATCCAGTTTTCTCCTTACTATCTCTCCATGACATTTTAATGAGTTCAATTAGTCCTTTTTTTCTTGTACCTAAAGGCCTGTGTCCTTTATATCCCATCTTTTGCATTATTTTGAATCCCTTTCCATATTGATGAGTACTAGGAATGCTTATGTTTTGAATGCATTTTTCATGGGCACTTGATTCCTCATCCTTATATAGCCAATTTAAGATGTCATTATTTGATTCATCCATGGATGAAGAAGTACTTGCCCTTACAAAGTGGTCATTGTATTTATGAGGTACATGAATGCTAGATGGTCTTCCATGGGATTTGGGAGATAAGGGTAGATCCATCATAGATAAGGAGTATTCACCCACACCTTTCTGTTTGATTTGGCATTGCTTCTCAAAATTCTTCATCATGTGATTCATATTTTGATAATGGACATCTTTGGTGTAAATTTAAAGAGATCTAACTTGATCTTCTTTTTTTTCATCATGGGTACTTTCATCACTAACTTTCTCCTTTCCTTTATTCGATGTAGTTAAGTTAGTAGGAACTTGATGATTTTCAACAACAACATCTTCTTTTTCTTCCTTTTCTTTGCCTTTCAAGGATGGAAGATTCTTTGAGCTTTGTCCTTGTTCTATTATTTGGGACGTAGATACTTCTACATTATGTGGGACTAAGGAGTCATTTATAGGTTTCATGTTATTTCAATTTGGAAAGGATTTTAATCCCCTCTTACCATGACTTATTGTCCCATGTACGGAGATTTGAGACATTAATGATATGTTGAAGGAACTACCTGCATTTCGTGGATCCATGGCCTTCCTAATAGGATAGAGTAGGTCAATTTGAGGTCTAGGACTTGGAAAATGGTCTCTTTTTGCATTGGGCCAACTCTAATGGGGAGTACTATGACACCTTTAGAGGCTCTATCTTCATCATCATAAGCTTTAATAGTTATTTTCTTCTTTGGGTCAATAGCTTCCTCAAAAAATCCTAAGGCTTTAACCAAATTTAAGGTACAAATATTTAGGCCTGCTCCCCCATCAATGAGGACTCTCTTCACTCTATGCTTGTGGGTAAAAACCTCTATAAACAAAGGAAGATTTTATGGGTGGTTCAAGGACAAATCATCTTGTTCTAAGAAGGATAGAAAATGGGATGAAACAAGATGACCTACCATGTTTTGGAACTTATCTGCATCCAAATTCAAAGGCACATTGGTCTCTACAAGGGCTTTTTCCAAAATCTCCTTATGAGTTGGTGAAAGTTTGAGAAATTCTAGGATAGAAATTTGGGCAGGAGTTCTTTGCAATTGGTCCACCAAATTATATTGCTTTGAAGATGGAGATGTTTGATTAGGTAAGATAATTATTAGGGCACCTCATGATAGAGTGATCTTTGATCCTTTCCCCCTAGTTACAACATTAGATGTTGCCTCCCTTGGCTATTCTTTTACCACAATCATATTTATTATGTTTTCATCACCACTTAAGGCATTAGTGGTGTTATCATAAGTATGGGTAAAATTATCTTTTTCATTACCCCTTTTATTTTTGTGATTGGTATTTGACAATTCTCCCTTTTCATGGTTTAGGAAAGGGTTCTCGAAAGCTGTATGATCCTCATTATTTTGAGGCCCTTCCACTTTTATGGTTCCATCATTGATTAAATCTTGGACAAGGTGTTTTAATTTCATATATTCATTTGTTTTATGTTCTTTGTTGCAATAATATTCACAATGATGAGAATCATTCCACCATGTTGGCTTGACTTGTGGTTTGTATGGCCTTGATTCAGGTAGAATAATGATTTTTTTGGCCAATAAAGTGCTTAATGCATTTTCCAAAGGTTCACCTAGAAATGTGAATTTCCTTTTCTGATATGTGGAAAAGAGTGGTTTAGGCTTATTAACATTGGAAATATTGAAGGGATTGCTGGTATTGTTAGCTCCCTCATTATTATTATAATTAGAGTTATTGGTATTATTGGTATTATTGGTGTTGGTATAGGTTTTATTATCTTTGAATAATTTGATTTCCCCTCTTTTAACCAACACTTCTTCAATTTTGATCCCATTTTCGATGATCTTTTCAAAAATAGGGGGACATTGAAGTTGGAGCCTATAGTTCATCTCCATATTTAGATTATTCATAAATATTTCCATCTTTTATTTTTTGGGTATGTTCCATGGATATCGTGCGAAGACTGTTTTCCAACTTTGGAGAAACCCTAGAAAAGACTTACCATCTCATTGTTTAGTATCGCATAGATTAAGCATGGTGATTTTGTGCTCTATGTTATAGGAATAATGAGTCATGAATTTTGAAGCTATTTCCTCAAATTTTTTGATCCCTAGTGGAAGTTTGGATAACCATTCCATAGCTTGGCCTCCTAAACTCCTCGGAAATAGCTTCATTAAATATGTTTTGTCATGCATGAATTCGATACTGAGAGCATAAAATTCTCTAAGATGGTATTGTGGGTCTGATTTACCCATATATTTATCATATATGGGGAAGACCACATTAAGTGTGAAAGGTTCCATAACCAAGCTCTTATCAAAGGGGAATGGGCATAAAGCCTCGATGGCAAATGGCTTAGGTTCGACCGCTTTCTTCATTGTGTCAATTTGTGCTTGAAATATTTTCAAAAGTTTTGTTCATAGCACCTATAGGATTATCATCTTGTTCATCTTTCTTAAGTGTTGTGATGTCATAGTCATGAGGAAGTTTTACCCCTACTTGGGCCAAGTTAAGGAAATATCTTTCCTTATTTCTTTCTAGAATTTTATCCATAACCTCAAGGAACTCAGGGGCTTGGGCCACCCTATTGGCTTTGTCTTCGGTTGTTTCTTTAGACCCTTGGTTTGCTTGTTTAATGTTTCCTTTATTTTCATTATTCCCCCCATGGAGGTAATCGTAAAATAATGAGTTTCTATCCATTGGATCAACTCTTTTTTCAAAAAGGTTTGGGAGACTATCTCCTTGGTCATGATTAATGAAAGAGGTTTGAACATTGTTAATTGTGCTTGGGAAGCAAGAATAGATAGAGATATGCTCTTCACCTTTTGGTGAATCAAACTCCTAAAACCTGAGATTCAAATTCGGGGACCTCTCTTGCTATGAAAGTGTCATCTTCTTGTAAAGATAGTTTAAGTTTATGAGATCATGTAAAAACTGGCATTAACAAAGGTTTGATTCAAAAATGTGTTCCCCAAACTTGATGATTGTTATTTTTATGAAGATATCAAAAGTGTAAGATGATTTCATAAAATGGATGTTTCTCACTTATTCTATGTATCTTCAAACAAAGAAACCACAAATACACTTGTTCTTTTTAAAACCCTTTACACAAAAAGTTTTTGAATATGTAAGAACATTATCACGGGTTTTTCACAAAAAGTAACTCCAAAAAATCTACCTAGTTGTCAAGTTGGTTCATAAGCATGGCTTTACAAGGTAGTTTTTCTAAGTTAACAAGGTATTTAATCAAGATTCCATTCAAAATGGACATTAAGTTTCATCCCCCCAAAATTAGGAGGCTTCCCACCACCAGTATATCAGAGTTTTGCGCAATCCCGAAGGACTACTCAAGAAAGTTCAAAGCTTAATATCCTTTTGTCATCCACCACATTAAGGATCAGTGCATTTCTTTTTATAGTGGGTCAGATTATTGCAGCAAAGGCAATTGTATCCCACTTTGGTTTGTCCCTCTCACCGGCTTCGTTAAGGAAAATCTCGGGAGGTGGGCCCACTAAAGATCTAGTATGTTCATTTGTAAAGTGATAAATGGAATTAAGAAATAGGTTTTAGGAGTTTGATTCACCAAAAGGTGAAGAGCATATCTCTATCTATTCTTGCTTCCCAAGCACAATTAACAATGTTCAATTTTCCAAACCCACTAACTAATGGGAATTGGGTATTTCTATTGTCCTACACAAACAAGGGGTTATTGATTAAATGCTTGATTTATCCTTTATGCTGGTTTAAATACTAGATTTTAGAAAAAATCACAAGGCCACCATTTAAGCAAAAATTGACCAAGTTTTAGGCATACCTCAATTTGAAGCTAGTAAAGGCTAGGGGCATTTTTAATAGATTTTTCCATGATTTTGTCTCACCTAGTGGTGATCGTTCCCTCTTGTTTGCCTCCTCTTCGAAAATTTATTCAACACAAACAAGCAAAATGAAGAAAACAAGTAGAAATTGAGATCTAAGCCTTATTTTCCAACTTTGACAAAAATTGATTAAGGCATGTAAATCCAATTTAAAGAAACAAATTTCAATTTGTAAGCTTCTACAACTTGCAAATATCATTCATATACCTCACCTTCTTGCTTCAAATTCTCCAAAATGAGTTTGATGTTTGCTATGTTCTCACTTTTGATTCATTTACTAGCCAAAGCTTTATCCTCCTTGTTATATTTGGTCTCTGGATTTTTAACTTTTTTATGACCTGTCATCCTGAAACCAAAGAAAATTCATTTCTCGACAGTTAGATTCTGCAAAATTTAAATTCAGTCAAAAGCGCAATAAAACTAATTGAAATTGCTATTAAAAATATTGAAAGCATTGTAGGAAAAATTGAAAGCACTAAAATAGAATTTAAAAGCATTGTTTTAATAAGAAAATGCACTTAAAGAAAGCATTAAAAGCACAACAAAATCCTTTAAATCCTTTAAATGCACTTCATAGTCAGGGTATATGTGCATAAAGAATTAAAGACAGGATATTAGAAAGATTGAATGCATTGTTTGGTTGTGTAAAGGTGCAGAACTTTATCGTGGATGCGCCATTTCAGACCTCAAACACATAGCAGAAAGGATTGTACACGCTGTAGAAACTCTCAGATGAGCTGCAGAACCTCTAAAATAGAGAAAAACACAAGAATATGCAAGGAAAAACTTATTTCTCTGAATTTTAAAAAGAATGAGGCCTAATACCCCATAGTGGGTGCCATTTTGTGTGCTATAAAAGCACCTTCATAGGGTTAGTAATGTAAATAAATGAAAATAATAGCTAAATTACCACAAATAGCAAGCTATTTAAGCAAATAAATGACAATTAAGCACTCTATGGGCCTCTATTTAGATTTGCTAATGCAAAGCTCTCAACAAGCTTCCATTAGTGACAGCTCTAAAATGAAAATGAATGATACAAAAACTAAGAATTCAATTATAAAAGAAATTAAGCCTTAATTAATACTAAATTTACCTTTCTAGCTCAAAATTGCAAGAGGTTTTGTGCTATTCTCAAATTTGTGGATGATAATTGAGTGATTTATGCCTTTCTTTTATAGATTTTAGCAAGGGTAGGGGGTAGAGTTGAGCTGATCAAGGTTGAGTTCAGGTTAAGGTCCATGGTTCCACCTTTGGAGACAATTTAAATGGATTGTCCGCAAAGCTTGGGACAAAGAGACAAAATGAGTGGCCAAGATGCTCTCACCTTATGTGTGATTGAGATTCATTTTTAGATTGATCCATGTGAGTCCAATCCTCATTTCCCTTTCGTTGATGTATTTTCCTCTTATTTGGTGTTGAGGGAAAATAGGGATTTAATAATTGAATTTATTTAATTTGGTTAGCCATGTGTACCCCTTAAATGGGTTGATTTGATTTAATTTGAACTATGCAATTAATTAGATTAATTACACAATTTATTGATTTATTGAATTTAAATTGATTTAATGGCTTTTGATTTTCAATTAAATTTGGATTATGGCTTGATTGCAGTTTTGCTTTGATTTTAGCTCAATTTGATTTTATTGCTTTGATTTTGCCTTGGTTGCTCACTTGAATTAATCTTGTCCATTTTCAGGTGATTACATAAACAATTTGATAATTTTGTATAATGAAAATATTAGGGATTTGGTAATATGGATTCATCATGTGTTGGAAAGTAAAATTTTATGAAATATTATTCAAACGTTGGACAAAATTTCTATTTAAATCTATAGTTTCTATTCAATTTTAAATGTTCAAACTATAGGGAAATTATTAAATTATAAGTGATTTTTGTGATTTAATAATATTTCAATTTGGTCAAACCATGAATGTTTATGATATTATGTTAATTCAAAATAGTTAAATATCGTGATTAATATGACATCGAGATTTTAAAATAAGGGGTTGTGGATTTAAGAAATATTTAAATTTCTAATTAAGTTATATTAAAATGATGTTATTTCAAGGTTGAAAACCTATGATTAAATTAACTTAATTAGAAATTTAATTTGAATAAGTATGAGATTTAATATTTTTGAAAATTTTATTTTTATACTTAGAAAATTTCTTGAAAAATAATTTAAAAAAATAAATTGCCTGAAATGAAATTCCATTTCCTACATTTCGTTAAGCTACCAATTTAGAATGCATCCATGTTATTTTTATTTAAAAATAGTTTTTGTATATACCCACTATTTTAAAAAAGAGGATATGTACTAATGATTTTAACCAGTAAATTCATTTAGTTATATATATATATATATATATATATATATATATATATATATATATATATATATATATATATATATATATATATATATATATATATATATATATATATATATATATATATATATATATAATAATCACTTTGCCAAATTTATAAAAATATAAAAAAATGGTCATCTTTTTAAGCGCTAAGCGCATGTAATAATTTTTTTTTTATTAATATTGTATTGGGGCAAGCATTGTTAGAAAGTAAAGTCCACCAAGATAACTGAGAGGGGGGGGGTGAATCAGTTATCAGATAATTATAACTTTTATCAACTTTAACAGTATTTAACCATGTAAGCAATATAATTACCAACCATAGAAAGTTATTCATACATAATAACACAAGATATGTTGACTAGGGAACCTCTTGATCAAACAGTAAACACTGGTGGGAATGATGCCCAAAAAAGATGCACTAATATGAATATTCCTTGTGAAAGGATGGACTCCGTTAGGAGTCTTATGAAATACATTCAGTACATATGAATCTCAGTTAGGAGATTTTGAATCCCTATTTAAAGATTCTAACCCTGTTAAGAGTTATGGAAGATAGAAGGACCCATTGCCCAAACAGCTTCAATGGCAAGATCACTAAACACACTGTCCAACTGATCTTAAGATTATTCAATAGAATAATATCAAATATGTTACCTCCTTTCTCACTATGCCAAACCACACTCATTGCTACATCAGATCTCAATTTCAGATCTTTGTACTTCGCATGTCTTCCTTCACAATTTCACTCTCACAACTTCATTAGCTCTTTTCTTCACTTCATGCATACATTCACATTCAACCATACTATAACCATATTAAAAAAAGGAAAAACATTCCTTCCTTTACACCACACTCAAGTAATTACAAATGAGTCAGCACACAATTACAAAATAAAAGTTTCCACATGCTACATCAAAATTACACAAAACTGTCAGCTTCCAAATACAATAATTCTTTACTCGTGTGACCTCAAAGTTTGCACTATCATCCACGTCACTATCAATGTGTCTCTAACTTCCCTTTAACTGCACAAAATTAGATTCCATCCCAATTAGGAGATATCATCCGATTTCCACAAACCGCTACTCAGGAACACTGCCTGAATACTGCTTCCACCAAAATGCTCATAACTTCCATGAATAAATGAATTAATGTATGCACTCTTAACCATAAACATATAACATATCAAAGAGTATATCCTCAATATTGCATATCTCCACCTGCAATATCCCATGTGCGCTAATCAAAACACTGTCTGCTTCTCTGCAAGTCTCCAGAAGATCACTATGTTGACATCAATGACAATCATAGTCATGGATGCAACGAAAACTACTACAGAATGGCTGCCAAATATTCAACATTCATTCCTAACAATCTCCCCCATTGGCATTGATGGCAACATAGAGGAAAAACATCCAATGTTCCAAAAATCCAATACTGCAACACCATTTTTGAATCTTCTTCATCAATTAAATCTTGCTTCATTTTCCTATTCAGTTTTCTCCAACAGATGGTACAAATGGTTTTCTATGTACACTTCTCCTCCATTGACATCAATGACAGAAGTTTTATCATTATGTCAACAACAACTCCAATGTCAAAAGACACTATTCAAAAAATATATTCACTAGAGTCCTTATGACTCAGCTCAGATACACATACTCCCCCATAAAGGAAGTACCAACATCCAGTCTAGAAGAAGGATAAGGCTCATGTACCACTGGATGGATGCAAACAACTCTATTATTACTCAAAAGTAGGCTGGGGCATAACCCCAAGCATACCTCTCAGATACTCAAATGTATCCTTAGGCAAAGGCTTTGTAAATATGTCTGCTATCTGCTCCTTTATGCTTATGTACTCCAGTCTGACTTCTTTCTCAGCAACTTTCTCTCTTACTACATCATACTTGATCTCTATATGCTTTTTCTTATAATGTAATATAGGATTCTTAGACATACTAACTATGCTGGTGTTGTCACAATGTATGACAACAGGCTCAACAAACTTTATTCCAATATCCTTCAGCATTTTCAAATTATCTAGTTACAATTGTTTGCTACTGCTACATATTCTACTTTTGTTGTGCTTTGTGAGATACAATTTTGCTTCTTGCTTAGCCAAGAAACCAATCTTCCTCCAAGAAAAAAGGCTCCACCACTGGTGCTCTTTTTATCATCAACACTGCCTCCCCAATCAGCATCTGTATATGCACATAGGGTAAAATCATCAGATTTTTCATACCATAATCCATAGTCCATTGTGCCTCTTAGATATCTTAGTATTCTCTTTACTGATGCATAATGTGATTCTCTAGGTTCAGCTTGAAATCTTGCTACAATTCCAACTGAATGTGCTATATCAGGTCTTGTATGTGTTAAGTACTACAATCCTCCAATCATAGATTTGTATTTCTTCTATTCAACTGTCGATGTTTAATTTGTGCTAGATAATTTATGTCTAGTTACCATAGGTGTTCCAACTAGTTTATAGTTCTCCATTCCAAATATTTTCAACAAATCATTCAAGTACTTTGTTTGACTTACAAAGATACCATCATTGTTCTGTGTTATCTATAATCCCAAAAAGTATTTCATCTCACCAATCATACTCATTTCAAATTTAGTCTTCATTTCATTAGCAAATTTGTCACTAGCTTCATCTTCTCCTCCAAAAATAATGTCATCAACAAAATTAACTATAATCAATAGACCATTTTCAATTTCTTTTGTGTACAGATTGCTATCATTTGTTCCTTTTGTAAATCCCAATTTTAACAAATACTTATCCAATCTTGCATACCAAATTCCAGGTGCTTGCTTTAGTCCATATAATGCTTTCTTCAGTTTACATACGATGTCTCCTTCTTGAGTCAAAGGAAAACCTTTAGGCTACTCAATGTAGACTTCTTTTTCCAATTCTCCATTTAGAAATGTGGACTTCACATCCATCTGATATACTTTGAGTTTCTTAAAAGTTGCATAGGCCAAAAATATTCTTACTGCTTCAATTCTTGCTACTGGTGCAAAAGTTTCTTCATAATCAATTCTTTCTTGTTGTGAGTATCCCTTACATACCAATAGATTGCTTTGTTTCTTACTACTTCTCCTTATTCATTAATCTTGTTTCTGAATACCCATTTAGTTCCAATAACATTCTCATCTTTAGGTCTAGGAACTAATTCCCATGTCTTGTTCTTTTCAATCTGATCTAGTTCTTTCATAGCATTAATCCAACTTTCATCTTCATAGGCTTCACCAGTAGTTTTAGGTTCAACTTGAGAAATCAAACATAACTATTCTTGTACCTTATTTCATGTTAGAACTCCTCTTTTAATGCTTCCAATAATCTGCTCAATAGGATGATTTCTTGATAAATTCTTGTTAGGTGTCACTATCTCTGATCTCACTTCAGGTGTAGGTTCTTCAATGACTTCACTATGGCTTTCATTCACCAAATCACTGTCAGTCTCATAGAATAGTTCAGTAGTCTTAGTGTTAGGCTTAGGATGAGCTTCTCCATCTAATTCATAATCAAGCATTCTTTCCTGAATTTTGAACTTTTCATCAACTTTAACATTTGCACTCTCAACAATAGTTTTAGTTCTCTTATTGTAACATCTATATGCTTTGTTCTTCAAATAATATCCAAGAAAAATACCTTCATCACTTCTAGCATCAAACTTTCGAATATCATCATCTCTCTTTATATAACATTTGCTTCCAAAAATTCTAAAATACTTAACTGAGGGTGCATTTTCAAACCATAATTCATAAGGTGTCTTGTTTGTCTCTGCTCTAATTTGTACTTTGTTCATTGTAGACACTGTTGTGTTCACTGCTTCTCTCCAGAATATCCTCACAAAATCATTCTCAAATAACATAGCTCTTGCTGCTTTAGTCACTGATCTATTTCTTCTTTCTACAATACCATTTTGTTGAGGTGTTCTAGGGGCTAAAAACTGTCTTTTAATGTCATTCACTTCATAAAAGGTGTTAAACTCTCTAGAAGTAAATTCTCCACCTCTATCAAATCTCAAAAATTTAATCTTCATTCCAAATTCATTCATAACTTTATTCTTAATGATCTTAAACTTATCAAATGCTTCAGACTTTTCTTTAAGAAATGCAATCCACATCATTCTTGTAAAATCATCAACAAGAATCATAAAATACCTTTCTCCATAAAATCCTCTAGTCCTGGTAGGACCGCTCAAGTCTGTATGAACAATCTCCAACTTCTCTACATATGTGAACTCCTTACTGGGAAATGAACTTCTCTTCTACTTAGCCATCACACATTCTTTGCAAATCATGTTAGTAGGCTTCATAATTTTAGGCAAATCCCTTACTGCAAGTGTAGTACTTACTTTTACAATATTATCAAAGTTTATATGACAAAACCTTCTATGTCATAACCAACTATCATCAATCTTAGTAATCAAACATGTCATCTTAGTAGCATTCAACTGAAATACATTACCTTTGGTTCTAGATCCAGTTCCAATAAGATTTCCATCTTTATCCTTTATCACACAAGTTTTCTCAGTAAACCAAACTTGATATCCCTTATCAACTAACTGTCCAACACTCAAAAGATTATGTTTCAATCCATCCACAAAGTAAACATCATCAGTATATTCTTTCCATCTAGAGTAATAGATCCTATACCTTTAATCAAACAAGGTGCATTGTTTCCAACTCTAAAAACTCCTCCACCATAATTGTTAAACTTTATGAACTTTTTCATGTCTCCAATCATATGATGTGAACAACCACTATCTATAGTCCAATCAACTTTCTTTTCAACTTGGGAAACTAAGGCTTTTTCTTCCTTAATATCAGTTTTACGATTCTCTTCTTTAATTGCTACAAATCCTATGTCATCATTATTCTTAGTATCACTTTCACTTAGAATTCTTTCTATACTGGTTTTAAGGTCTTCATCATTAGCATAATAACATTCCTTAGATCTTCTAGGATTGAAATTGTTTCTGTACATTTTAACTCTCTTAGGACATTTAGATGCAAAATGACCATATTCTTGACAAGTCTAACATTTAAAGATTTTCTTACCACCTGGTTCTCTCTTAACAAGCAAGGCAACACCTTCTTCAATCTTCATGTCTTCTTCATTTCTAGATCCATTGCCACTAGCATAGTCTCCACTCACACTGATGCTTCTAGACAAAGTAGGGCAAACACTAAGAGCACTGAATGTTGTCTCCATTCTAGGCAAGTCTCTTGATAACCTCAAGTTCATTTCTGCTACTTCCAATCTTCCAAGAAGAGTCTCTCTTGTATAGTTCATAGTACAAGGTATAACTTGTTCAATCATTTGTGTTGTTTGCTTAAATACAGGAGTCAATGTCCTCAAAATTTTTCATATCACTTCATTCTCAATCTTTGTTCCTCCACAAGATTTTATCCTTGCAACAATTTCTAACATTCTACCAATATAGCTTCTAATAGATTCATCTTCCATCATTCTTATATCCTCAAATGCACATATCCAATTATGTAATCTAACTTTCTTTTCATGTTCATCACCTTCAGAAGTAGAGTGTAAAGCTTTCCAAATTTCATGAGATTTTTTCAAACATTTTACCTGACTGTGCTCATTCTCTGGAAGTGCTATCAAAAGTGCTTCTCTTGCAAGTATGTTACACATGAATAGATCTCTTTCATCACCAGAACATGTTTCAAGATCATCCTCTTCAATGATAGTCTTATCATTATTTGTAATCAACCAATAACCTAGTCCTAAACATAGTAGATGTGTCTTCATCTTTTCTTTCTAGCTGTCAAAATTTACTCCATCAAACTTAGGGCTTTCTTTCCTAAAATTTTCCATGGATCTCCTTAAGCTATTAAACTTCTCTTTCAAGGACATGTTGCTCTAATACCAATTGTTAGAAAGTAAAGTCCACCAAGATAACTAAGAGGGGGGGGTGAATCAGTTATTAGATAATTATAAATTTTATCAACTTTAACAGTATTTAACCATGTAAGCAATATAATTACCAACCATAGAAAGATATTCATACATAATAACACAAGATATGTTGACTAGGGAACCTCTTGATCAAAGAGTAAACCCCGGTGGGAATGATGCCCACAAAAGATACACTAATATGAATATTCCTTGTGAAAGGATAGACTCTGTTAGGAGTCTTATGAAATACATTTAGTACATATGAATCTCAGTTAGGATATTTTGAATCCCTGTTAAAAGATTTTAACCCTATTAAGAGTTATGGAAGACAGAAGGACCCACTACCCAAACAGCTTCAATGGCAAGATCATTGAACACACTATCCAATTGATCTTAATATTATTCAATAGAATAATATCAAATATGTTACCTCCTTTCTCACTGTGCCAAACCACACTCACTGCTACATCAAATCTCAATTTCAGATCTCTATACTTCGCATGTCTTCCTTCACAATTTCTCTCTCACAACTTCATTAGCTCTTTTCTTCACTTCATGCATACATTCACATTCAACCATACTATAACCAAATTACAAAAAGCAAAAACATTCCTTCCTTTATACCACACTCAAGTAATTACAAATGAGTCGGCACACAATTACAAAATAAAATTTTCCACAGGCTACATAAAAATTACACAAAAGTCAGCTTCCAAATACAATAATTATTTACTCATGTGACCTCAAAGTTTGTGCTATCATCCACATCACTATCAATGTGTCTCTAACTTCCCTTTAACTACGCAAAACCATATTCCATCCCGATTAGGAGATATCATCCAATTTCCACAAACTGCTACTCAAGAACACTACTTGAATACTGCTTCCACCAAAATGCTCATAACTTCCATGAATAATGAATTAATGTCTATGCTCTTAACCATCAATATATAAAATATCAAAGAGTATATCCTCAACATCACATAGCTCCAATTGCAATATCCCACGTTGGCTAATCAAAACACTATCTGCTTCTCTGCAAGTCTCCAGAAGATCACTGTGTTGACATGAATGACAATCATAGTCATGAATGCAACAAAAAATGCTACAAAATGGCTGCTAAACATTTAGCATTCATTCCTAACAAGGGTTTGGGTGTGTTTGAGGCCACCCTTGCCCCCCGCACCTAATCTCCCCTTGCGGTATGGTGGTGAGTAGTGTCGACATTGTGCCCCACCACTGTTATAGCAATGGTGGTGCGGGGTGTGGTAGTGCGTTGAGCCCTCCCCACCACTATCGTTCCTCCACCCTTTGTAACTCCTCCTCCCCCATCCCTCTCAATCCTACAACATAGTCATGATAGTAGTGGTGGTGCAGGGTGTGGCAGCAAGTTAAGCCCTCCCCACCACCGTCATTCCTCCGCCCTTTGTAACTCCTCCTCCCCCATCCCTCTCGACCCTGCAGCACAGTCATGTAGGGTTATGGGAAGGATTTTTAAAAAGGACTTAGATAGTTTTAGTTTTTTTTTTAATAATGTTTTAAATTATTATTTTAGTTTATTATTTTGTTTAAATAGATTTGTTTTATTAAAGTTTAGATTAGTTTGTGTTGAGTAATATTAATAAGTTCTAAGTTCATTAATTTAGATTTGTTCAAATAATTTATGGTATGTTTTAATAATGATTAAGTTAGTTGTATTGTTTTAGCATATAGAATTAATTTTTTATTAATTAAGTTTTAATTAGATTTAGTAAATCTAATTTATTTTAAGGAATATTTAAAGTGAATTAATTAATTAATGTTTGGTTTGCTTTAAAGGATTAATTTAGTTGTAGTTTAAAATTTTGATTATGTAATAAACTTTAAAGGAAAACTATCTTATTAATATTCAAACGATGTTATTGGAATAATTTCTTTTGCTAACGTTAATTAGTTTAGACCCAAACATTTAGATCGACTTAGTGGTTAAGATAGATTAACATTATAAATGCCTTAGGGTTTAATTGACTTCCTATAGTCATGTCTAGGGACATTATGACCTCTTTAGACTAGTTGACCTTTTTCATGCACAATTGACTTTTGGGCAACCTTTAGTCAAACCTAGGTCATTCACCTCAGATTGCGTACACATGAAGCCCATGATATATTTTGACCCTTTAGAACTTAGTTGTACATTTTCAGAGCATGGTTAACTTTTTGGTCCTCTGGTTGACTCTAGTTAGTTGCCTCGATTTGTGTGCCAATCGAAGCTTGCTATCTAGGGAACCCTATAGGATAGTTTGGAGTCTATTCTGTGAAGTTTGACTTTTGGTCAAACTTGGTCAACCTTCTCTGGTTTGATCCATGTTGATTTTTTGGACCGCTTAGACCTTTTAGTTATATGTTTCTCTCTACACCATTTTGCGTGCACATGGAATCTTGTGCCAGTTAGTATTTTACTTCTTAGTTGTGTATGTATGTATGTATGTTTTAGTTTATCTTTAGGTTTTAGAAAAAGAAATTATAGTTGTGTTTTTCTCACTTTTTGGGCATCACAGTTTGGTCTTCTTGAGTTTTAACCCCCAAAATGATGGATTGGGTATATAAACACCTTATATCCTCATTTTGAAAACTAGGGTGATCCATTATCAAGTGCAAGCATTCACTATCATATTTTCAAGCATTCATGATCAATCATGCAATAGGAGTTAAATATCTCTTCTACAATTGAGCATCCAAGTCTTTAATCCTTCAAAGCATTCCTCTCTTTCTTCATCACAAATTATTGGAAAACTGAAATAACCATCATTCAAGGAATTTATTTCATCAAGATATTGCATGAACACTTATGGTTACATCCAAAGAAGCATTACATCATCAAGGTATAAGGTGATTTACAATTTAGATTTGGTTTCTATTTCATATTTCCTCATGCAATTCCCTTTAATTTTCATGGTTGATTCATAAATAGTGGTTTGAATAAGGAAAGTCCATTTAGCCAACCTTCTTCCCCATTTTTTAGTGTGTAGGAACATGTTACAGAGTTGTCAACAGAGATCCAGGAAGATCAAGAGCAGATAGAGAACCTCTGTGAATTTCAGACCAAAATCTAGGGTACAAAATGACATTGATAATTTTTCCTTGGATATAGATTAACATTGCAAATCTATACCCTTCAGATCCAGCTCAGATTTGGCAAGACATTAGTTTACAACCTCCAAGTCTTAGATCTAGTTATAGGTCATTCTGAGATTCTAACAATTGAGAATTCATATATGAAAACTTAGTTCTCCTATTTCAGCTCCAAGTTCATTAAAATTACTCTCCATTCCCTTTTGCATCTCCTTTTTTATTGGATTAGATAAGACCTACTCTTATTTAGTCTACTTCATATCAATACCATTCCTCTCTTTCTCAATTATACACAAAAAAGGAATAAAAAACCTTCAAGCATAGATATTCCATTGGAATCTTTCTTACAAAGTGGTGTTAATCATATTTTTCTTGAGGTGGTTTTGTATTCCAATGTGTCATATGAATTGGGGGAAATAATTCCTTTTATGTGATCCCTTTTTATATTATACAAGACCTAAGTGGTGTATAATTTCATGATTGTTTAACACCCATCTTAGTGTGTTTTCATTTTGAGAATGCATAATAGGGACTTCATGTTTCATTAATGAACACATAAACTCAAATATGGACAATCTATCAATCCAAATTTGTTAAAATAGAGGCAAGACTTTATTTATAAGTGTGCTCCTCTATTATTTCCTCCAATATAATAATTCATTTCACCACATAGGCCCTATCTTACTATTTGTAGCCTTTGTGTTTTGTCTCGATTTTAGAATTAGTTGTATAGCATAATCTAGAATTTCACAATCATTCAAAACCCACTATCCTGATTTCAACTCCAATGAGGTGGTAAAAAATTCTCTAGGATTTTTGTTCCCTGAGAATGGGGTTTGATTTTGAACCATGGCTTAATCTTGGTGTTTTAGCTAGGTTTCCAGATCTGTGGCCAGTTCTCCCAATTTTGTATGAAATAAATACTTATATTTCATTTTGATAAGGTGAAATAAATTGCAAGGTTGAAGCCCCAATTTGAAGACATCCCATGAATTAAGAGCTTGTGAATCAAGACTACATCAAACACTTATCAAGTGTTTCATCATATCAAGAATTCTACATCAAATAATTGTCAAGTATTTTATCACATCAACCAATCAACATCAATATGAAGACTTAAAATGATCATGATGATGGATAGGAGATCACCTATTGATGATTTGCTTGTACTCTATATTTTGGTTTAGGTATGATTTCTTGTTATTCTTAGATCTATACATTTGAGCTTCAAATTTATGTTTATTACATGCTCTTAGTCATGCATTGATTGCATTTTCATACAGGGTTTGCACTATCACGTTAGATTAGACTCTTTATATTTAGATTCATGCATTTAGGCTCATAGAAATTTAGACATCCTCTATATTCATGAGCACAACACACTTTATTTTGTTATACTAGCTATTTGTGGAGGTGGGAATCACCAAAATAAGGTGTTGACTAAGGAAAATTCCTATATTTCCATCCATACACACATTTCTTAGATTTTCAAGTGTGGAAGACTTCAAGAATAACTATCAAAATAAAATTAGACTCTCTGCCTGTGATAGTCACTATCCTACTTGTTTTGGCACCAAAAGAAGGGAACATAATGCCTAAGATGTTATGTTCCTAGGAATAGAATTTTTTGGGCACTTTGTTCCTCTAAGAACAACCTCAGATTCAACATGCATACAAGTTCTATCTTGAGATTTGTAGATCTATAGTTAGTGTTTGTGGGACTTTGACAGTAAAAAATTCAAAATTTTCATCACCATCTTGCCCATCTGAATTCTAGGTATACAAAAATTGACACAAGACAAATTTTTCATCATCATATTGCCCATCTGAATTAATTTTATGCAAATTACGCTTGTGAAAAACATAGAATCCCAATTACTTAGTTTATCTCCAACTAAGCATCTTAAAAAATTACCTAAAATTCTATTTACAACTTTTGTTTGTCCATCAGTCTATGGGTATACAATCCAAGGTTTCTCAGGAACATAAATCAGTGTATACAATCCATTATTCTAACTTACTCCCTTTGCAACTTGACAAACTCCACAACTTATCACAAATTTTTGAACATCTTTATACAACCGTGGCCAAAAGCACCTCTCTTTAAGAAAATTCAATTCTTTGTCAATACAAAAATGTCCAGCCAAACCACTACTATGTTTCTCCTTTATCAAATTAGTTCTCAGTGATCCTCTCGATATACACAACTAAATACCTTTAAATAACATACCTTCTTGAATGGAATAGTCTTCCCATTTAGTACTTAGTTGATCTTGAATAGGTGCTCTGCACTTTCTCCATGGCTTAGAAAAATCAGGGCTAGTTTCATACAAATCTTTCATGTCATCAAAACCAAGAACTTCAATTCTCATTTCAGTCATTGAAGATATTCTTCTACTCAATGCATCAACAACTCGATTAGTGACTCCACTCTTATATTTTATCACAAATGTATAACTTTGCAAATACTCAACCCATTTCATATGTATCTAATTCAATTTATTCTAACTACCCAAATATTGTAAAGCCTTATGATCAATATACAACACAAATTCACTCAATATCAAATAATGTCTCTATTTCTTTAGGGCTTGAACAATAGCATAGAACTCTTGAGCATACACAAAATATTTATTTTTTGCATCATTCAATTTCTCACTAAAGAAAGCAACAAGTTTACCTTCTTGACTCAACACAGCTCCTATTGCACTACCACTTGCATCACATTCAACTTGAAATACCTTATTGAAATTAGGTAAAGCTAACACGGGCAATTCAGCAACCTTCTTCTTCAAAGTCTCAAAACTTTTATCAACTCCATGTGTCCACTTGAATTCTCTTTTATCTCCTCTTATTGTCTGAGTCATAGCATTACAAATTGAACTGAAATTTGTGATGAACTTTTGGTAAAAACTTGCTAAACCATGAAATGATCTTACCTCACTAGCATTTTTAGGTGTAGGCCAATTCAAAATAGCTTTAACCTTCTTAGGATCCATTTTCAAACCATCAGCTAAAATCACAAATCCCAAATATACAATCTTCTCTTTCATGAAGGAACACTTTTTCAAATTAATCAGCAACTTTTCTTCTTTGAATCTCTACAATACCTATTTAATGTGCAATAAATGATTCTCTAGTCTTACTGAATATCAGAATGTCATCTAAGTATACAATCACAAATTTACCCAAGAATTTCTTCAAAACCTCATTCATCAATCTCATAAAAGTACTCGTTGCATTAGTTAAACCAAAAGACATAACCAACCACTCATACAAACCTTCTCTTGTCTTGAAAGCAGTCTTCCATTCATCACCTTCTCTGATTCCGATATGATGAGATCCCCTTTTCAAATCAATTTTGGTAAAATTCATTGCTCCACTCAAACTATCCATTATGTCATCCACTCTTAGTATAGGAAATTGATATTTCACTACTATCTTGTTGATTGCTTTGGAATCAGTACACATTTGCCATTCTCCATTCTTCTTAGGTGTCAATACAAATGGTACTACACATGAACTCAAACTTTTTTAGATCAAACCTTTCTACAACAATTCTTGGATTTGTTGGTTAAGTTCCTCATTCTCGATAGTTGTCAACCGACATGGTGCTTTATTCAGTAAAATAGCTCTAGAAATCAGATCCATACAATGATCAATGTTTTTTTTTGGTAGTAAACCATCAGGTACATTATAAAAAATGATCTATCTATACTCAGTGAGTATCTTATCAATCTCTTTCAAGATACTATCCACTATTTTCTCACTCTGGTTTTTGGGAATCACAACAAAACATCTTTCATTCTTCTTCAAATCCTTAACAAAATTTCTTCCTTTCATCAAACAAACTTTCACAGATGTGAAAACATTACCAAAAGATTCTTCAATCAAAGGTAACAAGATTTGTCTTCTCCCATTAGCCCAAATAGTATATTTATGCAACCTCTCATCATAGATAGCATGTCTATCATATTGCCAAAGTCTACCCAACAAAATATGACAATAATTCATAGGTATGATATGACATAACACCTTATCATAGTACTTGCACATTTTCAAATTCACATAACATTGTTCACTTACCAATAATGTATGCTCATCCTTGATCCATGAAATTTGATAAGGGTTTGGGTGTTTCAACCTTTCTAACTACAAATTTGCAACCATTTCCTCAGATGTTGAATTCTCCAAGCTTCCACTATCAATTATTACCTTCCATACTTTATTACCAACTCTGCATCTGGTCTTGAACAAACTTTTCCTCACCGGATCTTCCTTATTACTTTCACTCCATAGTTCTATTCTAACCATCAATTTCTTTTCCTTCTCTGGTTCATTCGGTGAGTCTTCTTGCACCAAAGCATTTCTATTGTTACTGATCTTCTTTCTTGCATGTGTACATTCAAATGAATTATGTCCTTCTCCTCCACAATTATAACAAGTTCCTTGGAATCCACCTATGTTATAGCCACCTTGGTAGTTACTGCCTCTTCCTCTAGAAGAACTTTCATCTTTCCACTCGGTCTTGCCTTTATCCTGATTCATTGTGTCTTGATCATATCTATTGTTTTCACCATAAGATCTACATCTTCCTCTAGGGAATCTACCACCTTTTCCTCTTTGTCTTTTCTCATGTCTTTTGTTCAATTTGTCCTCATCTTTTAGGGAAAACTAATAAGCTTCTTCAATACTTTCCAACTTGACCAAATTGATTTCCTCTTGAATAGAAATTCTTAACCCATTCAGGTGTCTAGTAATTATTTCCACCTCATCCTCAATATGTCTAGATCTGATGTCTAGTTTATAGAATTCCTCAATATAGTATTTTACCTGTGTGTGTGAATTTTGTACCCGATTTGTAAACACAACACTTCAGTAAAACATTAGAGGTTAGCAAAAATAAAATTTGCAATGAATTAAAAGCTAAACTAACCAGGCGATTTACTGCCTTCTAGTAGGTGCGAGTATGATGTTCTCAGATTGGAATCGAGATCAGTGACCTTGACGACACCTAAACGAAGGATTTGAATGCAAAATCTAGATATGAATTGAATGCACTTAATCTATTTTTTTGGATTTTCTATGCAATTAGAATGATATGAATCTGATATGAAACCTAACAATGATATGAAAAACTAATATGAATCTATGCTAGATGAAATTTATATGCTATGAATTGGTCTAACGATGAATTCTAAATGATATGCAATGCTCAAAAACAAGAATGATCTCACAACATCTTGGATTCGCAAAGATGATTCTTCAGTCTCCAATTCGATAGTGTGAGGATGCAAATTCATGGTTCTCAAATGAGGAGCTAAAGCCTTGATTTTATAGAAATCCAGGGCTTTGGAGGTGCATGGGAAAAGCCATAAATCACTCTTGATAAAGTCAAATTGATTTTTGAGTTTTCAAAAATAAAAGATAATTAATTCACAAAAATTATGCAAATCATGCAAAAATAGCTTTTTAACTCAAATTAGGAGTTTAGATCAACTTTAAACTCAAAAATGATGTTGAGTTCCAAAAAGTCAATAACTTGCATTGATTTTCTAATTTGGAGTTTAACTGCTCTTTGATTGTGCACATGGATAATTATGAATTAATAAATAAATAAAGTGATTTATTCTCAACTTAATTGATTTTTGAAATAAAATAATTGATTTATGGGTTAATCAATCATTTAATCAAACTTTTATTCAAAATTACATTATTAAATATGACAAATTGTTTTAATCAATTAAATAAGAATTTAATCAATTAATGATAGGAATTTTGATTTATTGTCAAATTTGATAATAATAATTTAGGAATAAATGTAATTAAATTTAATTTAATAATCAAGTGGCAGAATTAAATATAATTAATTAAATATTTAGAATATTCAATTAATCAAACTTTAGGATAAATATGATTTATCGCCAAATAATCATTAAATTAAGGATAATTAAGATAATTAGGAATATTGCTAAGAATATTCCCCAATGCAGAATTTAAGATAATCAGTTAGAATTCGATGATGTTTAGATGTGCCTTAGGTTAGGACTTCGATGTTGATTTTGTTCGATTTGTTGATATAGGAGGATAATGAACCTATAGCCCATTTTTGGGGTATTACATTTTGCCCCTCTTTGAATTATTATGCAAAGCGCAGTGGTTCAAAGATAGTCTGTGTCTGATAAAGATATGAAACTGATTTGAAAGATATGATGATTGAAAGATTTGAAGATATTAGGTCCTGAATGACCAAAGATAATGTTCACTATAACAATGATGAACTAATGAAACAAAAGTATCAAAATGCTTGATCCCAAACCTTATGATTGCGAAGACGTGAGTGACCAATTCCAGACTCGATTGTCCTTATATTGAATCACATTGTAATCACATCTGAACCCTTCAATTATTGAAGAACAAAGGAAATAACACTAATGAATCGATAGTTGCGAAAAGCTGACATAGTTTACAAGATTAGGAGAATACCAGATTGATATGGATCTTGATGAATCTGATATGCCCCAAGCGATGATAGATTTGCCCTGAGTGATGAGGACTTTTGATGATTCAACAACTAGACATGGTTGTTGTCTTGATTACTGATGAAAGATTTGATTATTGATTTAGATTGACAGACTTGAATGATATGCAATACCATGCCCCCTTCGGGATTAAAATTGAAATCTGACAAGAAAAGTTAGCGTTATAGTTTAGAAGCATGTTAATTGATTTGAGAAGTGGTTATACACATCTGAGAATGTGTTTTACATCATTTAGAGGTCTTGGAGACCAAGTTTGACTAGGTTAAACCATGAGTTGACCATAGTTAACCAAGTTGAAATTTTGATAGTTTGATGTAAGATAATTAGTTAAGTTGAATACTAGATTTCAAAAATGATTGAAGGTTGAATGTGCAAACAGTTAATAATATGAATGATCTCAGATTTTGATTTTGACCCCGAAAAAGGATTCTACTTGCTGTTTCGTTGGAGGAACCTTCATGTAGGATTCAACTCTTGTTAGATTTGAAGAGGCGATTGAAGAATCGTTTAAGCATTGAAGTTTATTCAGCCATTGTGAGATCATGCAAACATGCAAAATGCAAAGAGACAAGCAAAATGAAATGCAACCTAAGACCTAGGACCTATTCACTGATCATGTGTCGATTTGTTATCATCATTGAACTTTTAGGTAATGAGATAAATCAATACAATGCCCACTAGTTATGAAACCATAAACATATGAATATCGATTTTTATGCTCAAGAATCAATACAAAACCCATTGGTCAAACAACCATGGATATATGAATATTGATTTTGTTTTCGGAATGTCAGATTAGATATAAGCACCAAGGCACAAATGCTAGGATGACCTGAATATCATGTCCATTTTGATACAGAAATTTGTATAAGCATCAGAACATAAACATTGTGATGACTTGAATATGCCTTGTGTTACAAACATATCAAGCAATCAAGAGATCATTCTAAATCCAATGTGAATTACCCGTAGTGACCCTTTATCATTCACATCCTTAGGCAAGATCATGTTTCACAGTAGGAGAAAGAACTCACTCAAAAAGGCAATAGTTAGATCAAACTTCCTTGACTTTTCTAGGTATCAATGGTCGAGGTACGCATGGCCATCCAATTCGAGATAGAGGCTCTTATAGTCGGACACCATATCAATCCAGAATTTCCAAAGTTGTTAGATTTTCACATACAAATAGAAGACAAAGAAAAGATTATGCCCCCAGTCATCACTCTCTAAATCCTATAAAGGACATCATCGAAGAGCTCGAAGGGACACAATATGCAAAAATCTCAATGTGAATCAGTAGGCATACAAGGAGATAAAAGCATGAAAAAGCACAGATTGTTTTCAGTTTGTGTTTGATGTTTGATTGTTGTTGTTGTAGATGCAAGATCCTTTATGGAAAGGAGACTGACTGACTGACTCAGATGAAGCTTCAAAGGACTCTTGGCTAGATATGACATGTGTAAGATATGTTGGAGACCATAGGATATGACATTGATTGCCCCCAAGTGTTTAAGCATTGATAGGACACAGACACTTTTGCCAATGGTGTACAAACTGACTTTATTGAAAACTGGAATGTGGAAACAAACCGGGAGATATGTACAAACTAAAGCAAGATTGAAAGCTAGGAAAGACCAAGATTGCATTGATAGATGGAGAATTTTGGAACAAGTGGCACCTATTTGCCAGGTTTTCACCATCTTGGTAGAGATTCTATTTTTGCTACCAAGGCGCATGTTTCTAGGTTTTCACCAAGGCACTTTTTATTTTTCTCATTTTTTTGTATTTTTCATTTTTTCAATTTTTTTGATATTTTTGATATTTTTTTATTTTTTTGTGAATCATCAAGGCGCCTATTGCTAGGTTTTCACCAAGATGTTCATTTTTTCAGGACTTTTTTTTATTTTTAATAATTTTTTAAAGACATTTTACCATAGACTGAATGCCTTGGGCATAGAATTTCTTCAGATGGAGAACGTTGATTGGTTCTCGAAGCTGTTCTCCTTCAGTCATTGAGAGTTGATAGGCACCAGAGCCAAAAGTAGCAGTGATTACAAAGGGACCCAGCCAGTTGGGTTCAAACTTCCCCTTGCATTCTCAATGTGATTGATTTTTAGGATTCTCTCTCAAGACTAGATCACCAACCTAAAATTCTTTGTGTCTGTCTTTCGTGTTGTAGCCTCTAGACATTCTCTTCTGATATACTCTGAGATGATCATATGCTACTTGTCTATGCTCATCTAGTAGTTCAAGTTCTTGCAACCTAGACACTCTGTAGTCACCATCAATTACTAGACCATGCATTCTGATTCTTAGTGATGGGATTTCAACCTCAATAGGCAGTACCCCTTCAAACCCATAAACTAAAGCGAATGGTTTAGCCCCAGTAGGCATTATGATACTTGTTCTATAGGCCCAAATAGCTATATTGATCATGAGATGCCAGACTCTTCCTATTTTATTAACTGTACGATGCAAGATTTTCAATAGATTCTTGTTGGAAGCCTCTGCTTGTCCATTCCCTTGAGGATAGTAGATAGAAGACCAATGTTGAGTAATCTTGAATTTGGCACATAAATCATCTAGGTCCTTATTTTTGAATTTTCCCCCATTATCTGTGATGATAGAATGTGGGATCCCATATCTACATATGATGTAGTTCAAGATGAACATAGATATCTATTTCCCAGTTGCTTGTGTTAAGGGAACTACTTCTACCCATTTTGTGAAATAATCTGTAGCTGTGATTATATGGGTATGTGCATTAGAAGAGTGTGGATAGATAGCACCTATAAGATCAAAAGCCCATTTTTGAAAAGGCCATTGAGTAGTAAAGGGAATTAGATCTCTCCCTGGAGCATGAATTAGGTTGCCATGTACTTGACACTTTTGACAATTCTTAGCAAACTTGATTGCATCTTTTTCCATTTTAGGCCAATAGTACCCAGCCCTAATAAGTTTTCGAGCTAGTGTTAAACCATTTGAGTGTGACCCACATATACCTTCGTGGAATTCCTCTAATGCATGTTGAGACTCTTCCCGTTCTAAACATCTAAGTAGTGTACCATCTAGACCTTGTTTGTACAGATCATTACCAATGATGACATATCAAGATGTAGTGCGGATAAGGTTTTGTTTCTCAAATTGGTTAAAGGAATCAGGAATGATTTGGTCTTGGAGATAGGAGAAAAGGTTTTTGTATCTGGATGAATCATAACCTACAATAGTGTAGATCATGCAGGTGTCAAGGGAGTCATATGCAGGATAAGATAGTGCTTCCACCAGGAACTCATAGTGTAGCTCATGTTCAGGCTACTATAAGAGAGTAGATAATGTTGCCATTGCATTGGCAGCCTTGTTCTCTGTTCTAGGTATCTGCTCAAATGTGATAGATATGAAATATTTCTTTAGATCATCTACCATTCTCTTGTAAGGTATGAGCTTTTCATCTTTAGTTTGGTACACATCATTGACTTGATGGATAAAAAGTTGTGAGTCTCCATGAATGTGCATCTCTGTCACTCTCCACTCAATTGCTATTTTCATGCCATTAAGAAAGGCTTCATATTCAGCAATATTGTTTGTGCAAGGAAACTTTAATCTGAATGCTTTGGGTATTGAGTATCCTTGGGGAGTTATGAATAATATGCCTTCTCTGGATCCATTCTGTGTATAGGAGTCATCAAAGAACAAGTGCCATTCTCTAGAAGAAAGATGCATGATAGAGGAATCTGGAAATTCTAGTTTTAGTGGTGTGTCATCAAATAATGGTGCTTCAGCCAATTGATCAGCAATTACTTGTCCTTTTATATCTTTTCTCTCAACATATTCAATGTCAAATTTACTCAAGAGCATGACCCATTTAGCTAGTCTACTTGTGAGGGTGGCTTTGCTTAGTAGGTACTTTAGTGGATCGATTTTAGCTACCAAATGAGTGGTATGAGCTAACATATAATGTCTCAATTTTTGTGATGCAAAGATCACAGATAAACAAGCTTTCTCAATCATTGAATAGTTCTTCTCATATGCAACCAATGTTCTACTGATATAGTATATAGCTCTTTCCTTTTTATTCTCATCCTATTGTGCTAGCAATGCCCCCGGTGATGTATCTGTTGTAGAGACATATAAGATCAATGGCTTCCCATGAATAGGAGGCATCAAGATAGGAGGATTTGATAGATATTTCTTGATATGGTCAAAGTTCTTTTCACATTCTTCATTCCACGCAAAGGTCACACCTTTATGTAATGTTTTTGTAAAAGGTTGTAATATGTCAGCAAGTTGTGATATGAATCTTCTGATAGAGTGTACTCTCCCTTGTAAGGTTATCATTTGACTAATATTTTTAGGAGGTTTCATTTCTATGATAGCTTTTACTTTAGCTGGATCAATTTCAATACCTTTCTTTGAAACTATGTATCCCAAGAGCTTTCCAGAAGTGACACCAAAAGCACATTTCTTACGATTTAGTCAAAGACTAAACTTTTCTATTCTATCTAGGATCATGCTTAAGTCATTTAGATGTTTAGTTCTAATCATGGATTTTGCTAAAGTATCATCAACATAGTCCTCCATAGTTCGATGCATCATGTCATGGAAAATAGATGTCATTGCACTTTGATATGTAGCACCAGCATTCTTAAGCCCAAATGGCATAACATTCCAATAGAAGGTACCCCATGCACATGTGAAAGCAGTTTTCTCTTGATCCTCTAGATCTATTTTGATTTGATTATATCCAGAGAAGCCATCCATTAAGGAATACATCTCAAAACTCGCAGTCATGTCCACTATCATATCAATGTTAGGTAGTGGAAAATCATCCTTTGGGCATGCTTTGTTCACATCTCTAAAGTCTGTGCACACTCTAATTGAACCATCTAGTTTAGAAATAGGTACAATATTAGAGATCCACTTAGCATAGTCTATTACACGGATGAATCTGGCTTTTAGGAGTTTCTCTAATTTAGCTTTTACCAAGAGTGCAACATGAGAATGCATCTTTCTCAATTTTTGCTTGACAGGTTTTACTCCAGGAGCAATAGATAGATGGTGCATGATAAGATTAGGATCCACCCCTGACATATCTAAATATGTCCATGCAAAGTTGATCTTTTCCTTTGTTAAGAATGTAGTAAATTTTTGTTTCTCTTCTTCTGATAAGGATTGTGCTACATGTACCAATTGTTGTTCCTATGTTGTACCCAAATTGATAGATTGAGTGGGCTCAATTAGAACTGGAGATCTATCTTGTAAATGACTTAGAAGGACATCAAATATCTCATCCTTAGGTGCCTCAGAGAGGTTTTCACCTTTAGATATGTCTTTTCTTTTTACTTTTGTAGGTTCTGAGACTGCCACAAAGTGGTTTTCACCCTCAGAACTCTTTTTTTTTTTTATTTTTTATTCTTTTGACTAAGATACTTGATGTCTGACTCGGTCATGCTGACGCTTGGTTCACTGATGGAATTCCTCATAGGCACAACTACATTGAGGTAACAAGTAAGGGCATAGTCATTGGGAAAGGTGTAAACACCATGGCTCAAATTTGTGGAAGTTTGGTCAATAAGATTAGGACGTTGGATAGTCAAAGTGGGAAAGGCTTGGGAAATGATGTTTACGGATATGGATCTGTCATCATTGGTCCTAACCCGACATTCAAGTTCAAAGGTGATATTACAACTCACGACATTCAATTCATGAATAGGCTCAATGTCATCGAGGGAGTCCACTTTAGCCATAGGTGGATCAGACACGTTAAGTTTATTATTTCGCTCTAGACCTATGTTGGGTTTAGGTGCATATTGGTGAATAACATCAATATGTTTTTCTATGATAAGCTCATCTTCCTCTGGAATGGCTCCCCATTCATAGTCATTTGATTCAGCTTCTAATTCAGGATCTCTAGGAAATCTTAGCACATGTGTAAAGTCAAGATGAATACCCCAAAAAGGGTTACCCTCTATTTCTGATTTAAATTCATATTCATGGGAATCAGTTTCAGAATAACTACCACCTTCCTCTTGATCCTCTTGATTAGTTTTGAGATTAATTGGTTCTTGTGTTGCAACTATCTCTTGATCTATAGTAGGTTCTTGTGTTTCTACTATGTTAATTCTTTTTATTGGATCATCTTCTACATCAAGAAAGTTTCTAATTTCTAAAGGTAAACTTTCATAGGGAATGAGCTCTAAACTATCT
This sequence comes from Chamaecyparis obtusa, assembly GCA_027943335.1. Classification (NCBI taxonomy): domain Eukaryota; kingdom Viridiplantae; phylum Streptophyta; class Pinopsida; order Cupressales; family Cupressaceae; genus Chamaecyparis; species Chamaecyparis obtusa. Next base: position 287,662 of record BSBK01000119.1, on the reverse strand, counting down.
GAATCACTATCTAAGGGTTTTGTTTCTTCTTTCTTGAGAAGGGTTTCTCCTAGTGCAATTTGTTCTATGACATGAGAACAATTACCTTTGAGGTGATAGGGTTTCTTCTTAAAGCCTAGGCCAACAGTATTCTTATTTTCTCTACCAGTATGTGGAATAGGCATTACAAGACCTTTTCCTCTAACTCCTAGAGGTCCTTGACCTAGATATCCCATCTTACCTATCAATTTATCTCCTAGACCATATGACTTAGAAGGGATCTTTGGTGCTGTAGAGTCACTAGTTTGAACATTTTGGGATTTAGATTCATCTTTGTAGAGCCATGCAAGTATAGCTTCATTCTCTTCAGACTCTTGCTTGGATACTTGTTCTGCCACAAAATTATTTTTATATGCTTCAAGAAGTTCCTTAGGTTCTGGTTTGGACTGTTTTAGAGTTTTTCCATAAGACTTAGGTGAGATAAGGAGAGACATCAAAGATAAGACTGGCTCTACAATATATTCTCCCATCCCATTTTCTTTGATATTGACCTCTTTAGCCATGTCTTCCATCTTGGATGTTTAAGCAACGTTTAGCTATTCAGTGGAAGATTCTCTATTATTGGGAACAAGCTTATCAACACTTTCCTACAATGTATTGCAAGTTGTATTCAGATCAGCTAGGATAGTAACCTCTACTCATTCACAAGGAAATTTTAAACATTGATGGTATGTAGAAGGAATAGCTTACATTTCATGTATCCATGGTCTCCCTAAAAGGATGTTGTAAGCCAAAGGTAGATCAAGCACCTGACATGTAGTATCTTTGATTACTGGACTGATAGGTAAGACAATGGTGCCTTTAGAAGATCTTTCTTGTTCATCATAGGCTTTTATAGTTATCTTCTTTCTAGGATCAATAGCCAATTCTATGAACCCCAATTATGTGATTAAGCTGTAAGAACAAATATTTAAACCAGTGCCCCCATCTATCAACACACATTTGACTCTACGGTTCTGGATCAAGACTTCTATATGAAAGGGCTAATTATGTGGGTGACTCAAGGAGTTGTCATCTTCCTCTACAAAGGAGATATATTGTGGAGATGTAAGATGCCCAACCATAGTCTGGAACCTATCTAAATAGGTCATCGGGAACATTAGATTCGAGCAAAGCTTTGTCAAGAATGGCTCTGTGAGCTAGAGATATTTGAAGAAACTCAAACATGGAGATTTTTGCATTAGTGTGTTGGAGTTGTTGAACAATGCTATAAGATGTAGGTCTTGTATCCTTAGGATTGAAAGATTTGGAAGCAACCTTCTGTTTGGAAGCAGATGAAAGATTGAAAGGTATCTTAGGGACATTAGATGAATCTGGGATTTGTCCTTTTAGATATGCCTAAGCTTGTGATTAAGTAACTGCGTTAGCTGAGGAATGATCTCTATCTCTTCGTACAATTATGATGACATTACAACTCTCCAAGATACATGGTTCAACCATATTGATGACAACATTATTTCCAAGGTAAGCATAATTGACTTTTGCCCCCATATTAGGCTGAGAAGATGAAACTCCTTGGCCATGTTTTGGAAATGGTTCTGTAAATTTTGTATGATTGTTATTTCTCTTAGGATTGTCAACTGTGATGTCTCCCCTATCGATCAGATCTTGAATAGTGTGCTTCAAGCGTAAGCAGTTATTAGTCTTGTGACCTTTACCTCGATGGAAATCACAGAAATCATTTTCTTTCCACCAATGCGGCTTAGGGTCTAGATCAGATTGTCAGATCGCTGGCAAAGAGATGATGTTGTCAGCTAGTAGAGTTTTTATAGCTGATTCTAAAGATTCTCCAAGAGGAGTGAACTTTCATTTATTATCCCAAGATTTGTATTATGGCTTCTTTTGAGGTGGTTTAGATGACATTTGTTCTAAAGCTTTAATGGCTTGGATGCCAAGAGTGAGATTGTAGGCTGCTGCCTTTGATGGGGCACAGATAGTGTCAACAACGCCATCTATGACAATGCCTTTGTTCTTGTTCCAGTTTTTGTTTTTATCTTTTGAACTAGATCCAGATTCATACTTGTCCTTTTGAAGCGTGATATCTCCTTTTTTCACAAGTAATTTTTCAATTTTGATAGCATTATCTACCATTTTATCAAAAGATGTATGATCTTGCATTTGTAATGGGTAGTTGATTTCTGGAACAAGGTTATTAATGAAGATCTCTAGTTTTTCGGTCTCTGGAATAGGTCTGGCATATAGAGAGAATTTCTTTCGCCATCTTTTGAGGAATGTTAGGAATGGTTCTCCTGGATATTTCTTGAGATTGCAGATATCGATCATGGTGACCGGGTGTTGAATATTGTAGGAGTATTGCTAATAAAACAATTTGATCAACTCCTCAAAAGTTTTGATAGTAGGTGGCAACCTAGAAAACCAATGAATGGATGCTCCTCCCAAAGATCTAGGAAAGAGACGCATGAGATAGGTTGGTTCATGCATGAACTCCATAGACTGTGTACAGAACTCTTTGACATGATCTTGAGGATCAAAGTGTCCATCATATTTATCATACTTTGGCATCTCCACTCTTTTTGGGAATGGTGGCATGTACAAGTCTTTGTCAAATGGAAAAGGACATAGAGCCTCCATGGAGAACTCCCTAGGTTCCTTCTCTTTTTCAAGTTTATTTAGTTTGACTTGTAAAGCATGCATCCGTTTCATCATGGCCATTATTGGAGTTTCTTCCTCATGTGTGATGATATCTTTGACCTTAAAATTAGGAAGAAGCTTAGCTCCTTGATGAGCTAACTCTAAAAAGTATGTTTCTCTATTTTCTTTCAAGAAATGCCTCATCATTTTCTTGAATTCATTGTCATTTTGGTATCGGGCAATTTCTTCAGGTGTGGGTTCCTAATCGGCACCATGTTGAGATTGAGCTCCTTGAGAGCCATGATTCATCCCTTCTTGAGACATGGTAGGAGTTATGGGACTCCCTAAGATAGATTGAGGAGGATTTTGTTGATTACCTCCATGAGTTGATGGAGGAGGTATGTAACCAGTTTTTAGTCAAAAGTTGCCAAGACCGTCGTCCTCGTAAAGACCATAATTGATGAGTTTCTCAAGAGTTGGACCTTGGATATTAGTCAAAGGTAAGGTCTGAGATGTTTCTCCTGATTTCTTGTGTGAGGAAGCTCTGGTTTCCACCATTAACCTTAGGTGAAGCAAAGAGAATAGGATGAAGACAACTAAAGAATGATAGGATTCAAGAAAAATAGATGACATGACCTTGTCAAGATTATGATTGGTTTGAAGATTCGATTAGACATGGGTGAAGGATACTATACCCTGGATGTATGGGTAGATTGCCCAAAAGATAGCAAACATGGGTTCACAACACTTAGTCTATTTTTGAAGATGTGATAGAAGATTGATAGATCTAACAAGGTTTTGACACAAGATGAAAAGGACTCAAATCCATTAAACAAAAGGCTGAATCGGATTCAAAAGGCCACTTTTGGTCTATTTTTGAAGATGTGATAGAAGATTGATAGATCTAACAAGGTTTTGACACAAGATGAAAAGGACTCAAATCCATTAAACAAAAGGCTGAATCGGATTCAAAAGGCCACTTTTGGAAAATTATAGGATTCTCAATAGCTACTGCTCTGTTCTTGACATAGTGATTTGTTCGACAAATTTTGGAACTAGGCTGAAAAAGCTGAGTATCTGGCAATTTTGACAATTTTCAGACAACTTTTCAAAATTTTCCCAAATGACTTTCTACAAGCCCGTATGATAGTGGGTAGGCTATGAAACAATAGTTGACAAACGTGTACGACAGTTGCAAAAACTCACATGATAGTTGCTAGCAGGATTGGACTTTTGGAATTTTCTGGTAGCAAGACTCGTACGACACTAGGTTCTTAATGATACAATAGTTGGGTAGGTATGAAATGACACTTGCTCAAGACTCATATGATTTTGTGACTCTCTGAGATGACTTTTGACTCCAAAAAGGAATTTCACTTCAAATTTTGCAAATTTAGGGTTTTTAGTTTTGGATTGTTTGCAAATTGTACTGTCCAAATTTGAAGATTATACCAGATTTGTTCATTTTTAGTAGCTAAGTAGATAAACAAGCACGTAGAACATCAAGCAAGTGATTTCAAGCACATCTGAAAAAAATGAACAAGGGCAAAAGCAACCTTGCACATGAACAATCAAGTGACTGAATTGTGCTAATCCCTAGGAGTGCTATTTGTGTATGTTCCAAAAAGTTTTGCAATAACGCACATATTCCTAGAAAATGAAAATTTGGCCTCTCTAGGGTTTTTAGTAATGGTCTGACTCTGCAACTTTTATGATCCAAAGGGGTGAACTCCAATCCTAGCACACTAGGGTTTTGACACAGTCTGAGAATTTAATCAATCAAGAGTTGCTAGGGAGATCATACAACCCAACAATGAACCACACATGTGAAGATTTCTTCCACAAGGACATTTATATAGCGACTGTCACTACCACGGTGAAAATGGCTATTACCACTCGAGGTTTCGTCAACGTGGTTGACCCAATTAAGGGAATGTCCACTATGGTTAACCCTCTCTAAAGGTGACTCACAAAATATACCACATGGGGATTGGTTCCAGATTCAAGGATCTGAGTTTCTAATACTACCCAAAAAGGGAGCAGAGCATAGTCCTCTAGCCTTTTCACTTTTAACCAAGACAAAGTAGACAAATAAATCCAACATGCTAAGACTAAGATTATCTCACAAAGATCTATGATGCCAACCCCTTGTGATCTATCAACCTCTCTGGAGAGAGAATGTATCAATCAAAAGTTGAGGACATGCAAATCTAGTAGAACGTGAGACTCTCAAAGTATCCTCCCCACCTACAAGGGATCCTTCATTGAGAAGAGTTTCACTAGAAACCCACTCTCTCAAGATCCACAAATAGTGTTCACGGGGCCTAATTACTATGTGTAACAAAGATGTTGAAAGCAAACTATGCTCATTTTTATAGCCCAAATGAAGTCTGTGATAGGAAAGCAATAAAAGTCACTCAAGCTAGACACATGAGATGTTCATTTTAAGTCCAAAATCAAAGTCTTATTAGCTGAGAAGATTACCTGAATTCCTTGCAACACGCTTAGTAGATTTTTACCTATTTTTAGCAATTCTTGCGCTTTTTCCAATCAAAACCAGCAGGAGTCAATCAAAAACAAATAATTTCAATTGTTAAGATTAGCTGTTAGTCCAAATCTGAAAATCAAATGTAACAAACTGCCTTGAAAAATGAAATGACAATTGAAACTTGGTGCCAAAACTCGTACAATAGTGGGTCTGTTTCCAGATGACGGTCCAGAAACTTGTACGACACTGGGTGTCCGATGATACGACAGTTGGGCTTCCAAATGACAGTGTGTATAGTCTGGCATGATCCTCAATTTGATAGACTATCGTACGACAGTGGGTATAGTCTGATACAACTTTTGTCAGAAACTCGTACGAAAATTATATGGACAAAGAATTAAAAATCATAGTTTTGCATAGAAATCGAGAAAAAAAGATAGAAATTGATAGAATTGAATTGGAAACCTATTTCAGGGCCCCATGGTAGGTGCCAAAAATGTGTGTGTGAATTTTGTAACTGATCTGTAAACACAACACTTCAATAAAACATTAGAGGTTAGCAAAAATGAAATTTACAATGAATTGAAAGCTAAACTAACCAGGCGATTTACTGCCTTCTAGTAGGTGCGAGTATGATGTTCTCAGATTGGAATCGAGATCAGTGACCTTGACGACACCTAAACGAAGGATTTGAATGCAAAATCTAGATATGAATTGAATGCACTTAATCTATTTTTTTGGATTTTCTATGCAATTAGAATGATATGAATTTGATATGAAACCTAACAATGATATGAAAAACTAATATGAATCTATGCTAGATGAAATTGATATGCTATGAATTGGTCTAACAATGAATTCTAAATGATATGCAATGCTCAAAAACAAGAATGATCTCACAACAGCTTGGATTCGCAAAGATGATTCTTCAATCTCCAATTCGACAGCGTGAGGATGCAAATTCGTGGTTCTCAAATGAGGAGTTGAAGCCTTGATTTTATAGAAATCCAGGGCTTTGGAGGTGCATGGGAAAAGCCATAAATCACTCTTGATAAACTCAGGTTGATTTTTGAGTTTTCAAAAACAAAAGATAATTAATTCACAAAAATTATGCAAATCATGCAAAAATAGCTTTTTAACTCAAATTAGAAGTTTAGATCAACTTTAAACTCAAAAATGATGTTGAGTTCCAAAAAGTCAATAACTTGCATTGATTTTCTAATTTAGAATTTAACTGCTCTTTGATTGTGCACATGGATAATTATGAATTAATAAATAAATAAAGTGATTTATTCTCAACTTAACTAATTTTTGAAATAAAATAATTGATTTATGGGTTAATCAATCATTTAATCAAACTTTTATTCAAAATTACATTATTAAATATGACAAATTGTTTTAATCAATTAAATAAGAATTTAATCAATTAATGATAGGAATTTTGATTTATTGTCAAATTTGATAATAATAATTTAGGAATAAATGTAATTTAATTTAATTTAATAATCAAGTGGTAGAATTAAATCTAATTAATTAAATATTTAGAATATTCAATTAATCAAACTTTAGGATAAATATGATTTATCACCAAATAATCATTAAATTAAGGATAATTAAGATAATTAGGAATATTATTAGGAATATTCCCCGATGCAGAATTTAAGATAATCAATTAGAATTCAATGATGTTCAGATGTGTCTTAGGTTAGGACTTTGATGTCGATTTTGTTCGATTTGTTGATATAGGAGGTTAATGAATCTATAGCCCATTTTTGGGGTATTACATTATCGAGCTATCTTTCTGCCTCAAACTTTTCATTCTCCAAACTAGGTTAATCTGATAATTACAGGGTAAAAACTTGTCTTTCAATTTATTCACCATCTTATTCCATACCTTGATTTTGTCTTTGCCTTTCCTGTTTCTGTCCGATTGTAGATGCTCTCACCATAAGGATGCATGACTTTTCAAATTTGAACTTACAATTTTCACCTTCTTCTCCTCAGGGACATTTTCAAATTCAAAATACTTTTCCATCTCAGTTATCCAATCCATCAACTCATCTAAATCCAGCCTACCATTGTATTCAAGAGTATTGAAATGTGGTGTAGACTTTAAGTTTGTCAATGCCTTCAAAAGTATTTCTTCACCTTGATCCATCACAGGTGTAGGTTTTTCTTCACCTTGTTCATCTTCGACTTCTTCTTCACTAACATCCTCAAGATGTCTTCCTTGGCATTGGGCTATCTCAATAGCTTCTAATCTAGAAGCAATTTGTATTAACATGTCAGCTAAGCCTAGATCTGCATCTCACCTCCTATGAACCATATTGAAACCCTCTACAATTGTAGGTTAGATCACAATTTGCCCCTCTACAACAATACCAACTAGGGCTTACATGAAGAAAACTTCAACCAAAGACCTAGATTCACAAATCCATATCAAGATCTAACCTCTCTCTGATATCACCTGATGCAAGACAAGATGGGAAGAGGGCCAAAGGCTTGCCCAAATCACCAACCTCCTTGTAGAAACATCATGCAGAAGAAATAACATAGTAACAGGGAGAGAGAGAATGCAAAGATTTAATTTATACTAATCACTGTAGAAAGATTCATACATGTTAGGCTATAAGGCCTTCTTGGTTATGACCAAATACAATCAGAATTCAATTACAATGGTCCTCATACATGTGAGGATTCAACTTTCAAATCCTCCTCTTCTATCTAAAAACTCCTACCTAAAACTACAACACACTACTTTATTTATACAAGAGCCTTCCGATCTATCATTGGAGAAGGAATCGATCGGGTCTAGGTCCACACGCTTCCCAATGATTGATGTAACTAATAACTCAGTGACCAAAATTAAATGCACGGATCGTCCTCAACAAAATCCCAAAATAAACCACTCGGTGAGTAAGATTACCAAGCCAACTTGGTGAAAAAAGGAACCAAGTAGCAACTGAGCCCTGTCGGTGGAAATAGGAATACATCATTGAGAGCCCAAAAGTAGCTACCAAGCATATCTAATAACTCTAACTTAATTTTGGTGATACAGGATTGCCAAGAACCTAAGATGCTCCTGCATCAAAAATCTACCATAAATCTTTGTTTCCTCCATTTTTAGTTCAACTGGTTCATTTCTTGTATCTTTTAGTCATTCGTATTAGTACATTTATATCTCTTTTCCCAATTTTAAGCAATAAAAGAATATAAACCTTGAGAGCATAGCTATTGTATTATCTTCCTTTATATCAAGTGATGTCAATCATATTTTTCATGAAGAGGTTTCATATTCCAGTGTGCTTTAAGATTAGGGGATTAGACTTCATGCTAGTTGACCCCCTTTTCCTATTACACAACTAGCAATCTTGAAAATTGTAATTCCACTTTTTTCTATAGATTCCATCTTTCTTTTGCCCCATTTTTTGGAAAAGTAAGAAGAAACACACTATTTCTCTCTCTTCAATTGAGGCTAAGTATAAAAGGCTACTAATACTACTAGTAAGGCTATTTGACTTCAAAATATTCTCATTGAATTTGGCTTCACCATTCCATTATCCATATTCCTTCACTATGATAATCAAAGTGTCATTCATAACTCACAGAACCTAGTTCCCCATCAGAGGACTAAACACATCGATATCCATATGCACTATATTAGGGAGTTGATTTAGGAGTATGTCAATGATTTGTACTATTTTCCAAGACTAGAGGAGGTTGTAGATATATTCACAAAACCCTTTACTGAGAGATCAAGTATCATCAATTGCGAGCTCTCTTGGGGTTTTAAGATGTTTCTGTAGGGGGGTCACTTGATTTCCCATTCTCTCTTATGTGGGGGACTTTTTCCTCACATGTGAGGTTTTTTCCTTCTCATTCTTCTTTAAGAGTTTTTTTGTCTTTTCATCTCTATGTTGGGGAGGAGTTTTTTCCACTAGGTTTTCTCCTTTTCTCCATTTGTGAGAGATTGCATTGTATTTTTACATGGATACCTAGCATGGCCTAATAGTCAAGACCAATCTTGAATTTTGAATTTATTTGTATACATTATCCCTAAGTTGCACTCAAGAGGGGATGCCAATTTGTTCAAGTTTTGTACGTAGTAAGTTATTATCCTAGGACATAAACACACATATTACTTAAGTTTACTTAGGGACCACATGGGAGCTTTTAAGACATCTCCACTTTAGGTGGTATTATCATGTTATCAAATTATACTTTATGTGGTGACTCCACCTTTAGTGCACTTATCACTTAATCACTTTTCACCTTTAGTGGACATGTTGTACATACTTTATTCCACTATGGAGGGTGATCCACATTTAGTAGACATGCACAACACTTCCATTTTTCCATCTTAGGTGGATGATAAGTTGTCTCTTGATCATCATGCCATAAGATTATGACCCTTTTCACAATCTTACACCTTTCTATCTTTTCACCTTGGTCTATTTAACCAAGGGGTCTCCTATGTACTATCATTGATTCTATTGCATTCTTGGTGAGAAAATAATTTATTCTTGTCATATCCATTCTCTCTTGTTATTGTGCTTTCTATTAGGCCTCTAGATCTTGGGTGACCATCTCCATAGCCAAATTTTATGTGGGGGTGTGAGGGTCACATATATAACTCCAACATAGAATAAAACATTTCAATATGCAAGTACCTTTTCTATTTAAGGGATTTTAGACAACTTTCTTATAATGTGTCTTGAATATAAGAAATCCTCACAATTACACTCAAAATTCCTTAGAAATAAAAAATGATATATTGACACTTCATTTTTTGGAATCAAATACACACACACACACACACACACACACACACTTACTTTTATGGATTCTTCTACAAAGGATACCTCCATCTTCCTACCACTAATGGAAACACCTTTTAACATTGCCTACTAGTGAAAAATCATAGTTTCACAAAGCATGCAGTTTAATATAAATACTCAACAATTTCCAATTCATAGTGTGGTTTGTTGTACATACACCTACACACACACACACACACACACACTTTTATGGATTATTCTACAAAGGATACCTCCATCTTCCTACCACTAATGGAAATACCTTTTAGCATTGCCTACTAGCAAAAAATCATAGTTTCACAAAGCATGCAGTTGAATATAAATACTCAACAACTTCCAATTCATAGTGTGGTTTGTTGTACATATAACAATTTTTGGGCGCAAGGTGAGTAACATAGGAATTTTCATGCTTAAGTAATAATCCATTGGTATCTTAGCATATTCTTTGTTGGTAGTGGGGTCAAGAATCCATCGTATGGACATTTGATACCCTCATTGTCCATTATGTGATCAGTTGGAATCTTCCAAACATATATTTTAGTTTTTCCATAGAGTTCTATAGCTTTGAAAATAGATTCGTGAATTCTTTTGACCTTTTAAGGTTAGATCCTTTCTCTCGGTATATGGCTCTTCACCTTTGCATCCCAAAAAGTACAACTAGATTTTTCAAGCTTTCATGCAAGCTTCCTTAAACCTTTTGAAAGACAAATTTTACTATTTTTACTTATTTTACTATTGAACATAATGCTTTGTTTTATTCTGAAGCTATCATTTCTTCTAATATTTTTTTACAGATCTAGGTGCAAGCCCTTAAGGTTGCCTTAGAAGTGCCTTAACTTTAGGATTTTGTTAAACACTAGGGCAATGCCCTTGACACTATTTCCAAAGTTCCTTTGTCTCTAACCTTTTCTTGCAACAATTCTCCTACTTGTAGTCATCGTTGAGGGAGGAGTCACATGCTTCTCACACCCAATCTCCCCGACCCTAGAATCCTCTTTATTGTGAAGGTGGTCAAAAAAATGTTTTGTGAACTAGTTGAACTGTCTCTCCTCTTTCTTAGGGTGTCACTTTTGGGTGGCCTTTTGGGGGGTGTTGGAAGTCAATAGGTGCTACCATTGGGTGGCCTTAATGTTGAATATTCTTTTAGGCTTGTTCTAGTAATTTCTTTGACTCACATTGATGCTCAAGATAAAGAAAAACACACATATGAAGACTAAGATATCCCTATGTCACTCCATAGCCCATATATCTATGAGATAGGCCAAGTGACCTAGACCATCTATCTCCTCTATGTGCTATTTCTCTTACCACTTATTAACTTTGTTTATTAGATATTATACTTTGGGCCTAACCCCTTATGACTCTCGAGATGTGATCTTGCATCCACTTATATTTTCTTTTTGTGAATTTGTGTACTTTTATTACCTAATTAATAGAACCCTGACACTTATTTATTAAAAAAATGGATGTACATAAAATTCATCTTTTTCTCAAAGATAAGGATAAGGATAAATATAATTAGTATAAAATATAATATTATATATTATAATATAATAAGCAAGATAATATAATATGGTAGCATGGAGATTCAAAATGAGATGAGATAATATAATATATGGTAGCATGGCATTCAAACCCCAAAGGACCTTTTTTGCAGGTCTACAATGTCTCTCCATAGCTGGGAGGATTCTAAGGCTCAATTTTGCTTAACCCGTCAAGATCGTGACACTTTTGAATTGCTAGTTTCTCTTCTGCTAGGTAAATTATTGCACAAAATTAGAATCACTAGTCTTACTCCCTAGTGGAAGGATTGGCAATGGTACCCAAACACTACTTTCCAGAGGTACAAACCTCATCATGGATATCTCTGGTTATCTTGCCACTTGCCTATAGTGGATGCGTTGAACCAACAGTGGAATTTGCATTCCTCTCATTCCTCGTGGAGGTTGCATTTCGTTATAGTCTGGTCTTCCATCAATGAACCCAAAATAATGCATTTTGCTTGGTGTATTATTTTCCAAGGCTTTCCTTTAGGATCTTGCCTCCATCATTTGGGTATCCCAAATCCTCGTTGTCCTTTTGTGACCATTCTAAGTCCTTTCTGCACTTGTTTTGGTTCTATGGTAGGGCTCAAAATTATTGCATTTGGATCCATGATTTCTTTTCTCCATTTCATCGATAGATGTTTTTGTGGCATATGATTCTTCTGGGAGATAACCCTTGCCTTCCTTTCCCCTTTCTGCAGATTTGACACACTTTCAGATTGGAAATTATCTTTTCTATTTAGAAAAACAAAAATGTGACAATTTTTTCACACGCCTTAACTTATTGTAATGTATTTATTTATGTTAAAGCTTGCATATGCAATATAATGTGATGTTACAAATGCAGGTTCATGCAGATAAGGTGGCCTTGGAGGTAGCCCACTTATAGGAGTTATTACAACACTTGGGTAATGTTCCTTGTATAGTAGCCATAGTTCCTCCAGAGGCTTCTATTTTCGGTAGTTGGTTGACTTCTCGCGACTGTCGTTGGGGATGAAGCTTTTCTTGGTGGTATATTGACACCTCCCGTTCTTAGCCACCTCGTCGACACTTACTCTAGCACCGTTTATCACCTCACAACTTTGTTGTGCCTCCACGCCACCATAGTTCGCCTCTTGTAGGTACCACTAGGGTGCCGCCATCAAAAGCTTCTTGGCCGACGTCTCAAGATACATCTACTGGCTATCCTTCCTCTTCTAAAGGCTATCTTCAATTGGCCTTGGCCATTTCTCCATGATGTGAAGACACAAAGGAGGATAATATAGATGGGTGGACACTGCTAGACCCTGAACCAAACACTGAGCCAGGATGGGGAAAGAAGGATGAGCTAGACCCTGCACCTCCTTCGGCTACAACTTTGGTTGCTTGAGGGCATTTCCTTTTTGGGCTTGATCCAATTAGTTTTATAATGTTTTTGTTTCAAGGTTTTGCCTGTTGTTTCTTTGGACCTTGGGCTTATGCCCATATGACTAGCGGGGAGTGATTTTTCCTCCCACTATTTTTGGATTAAGTTGTAATTGTCAATTTCCTAAGTTAATATATTTTGGTCAGACTTATTCATTAAAAAAAAAGAGATGTATAGATGTATATAAAATCTAACTTTCTCTCAAGGATAAGGATAAATATATTATTAATATAAAATAAATATAATGTAATATATGTGATTCAATTATAATTACATTTAGGGTTATTGTTACAATTCAATTAAGGATAATTTAGAGTTATGATTATGATTACGATTCAATGAGGACTAAATATGTAAGGGTTTGGATTGAGATAGGACTAAGATTATTGTTATGATTAAAAAATCGATTTCCATAATGACATCTTTCAACATCTTTAGATCATTTTTTAAAAACAAATATGATATATGTATTCAAAGTATTCAAATAATAATCTACAAAAATTGATATATAGAACATTTTATTTGACAAATTTATATTTTTATACATTAAAGAATAAATATTTAATATTGATTTAAAAAACAATTACATTTGATTAGTATATGTTTTAAATATTTAATATCTATTTGGCTTAGCCTTTGTTTTTACCTTTATGTCATACTGTTCTTAGACTTTTGTATCACGTAACACATATCCATTCAGCTCCTTCCTCGAAGGCTTCACGGACTTAAAAATGATGGACTTTTACGAAAATTCCATAACAATGTCGATAATCAATATCTGCGTAGGATAAGGTTGGGTGACTGACAAGTGACATGACAGTAGCATCACCATTTCCACTCTCCTTCCCGGTTTCCTGCCTTGATCTTTCGATGATGCTCGTGTCCCTCTTCCTCCTCCTTGCCTGGTCTTTGAGACTCTTCTTCCATACTCTTTATAAGACCTGAACTTCTCTCATTACGCATACCGCTTCAATTAAGGGCAAAGCTATCAAGCAAACAGCGGTTTTCAAACTATGGATTTCGATTTGCAGGCTACACCACGGTTAGTATGATGTGATTTTGTTGTTAATTGAGTGCTAAGAGATTGATAGGCCACAGGAAACTAGATTTAATGGAGGTTAGGGACGACCTTGGTAGAAAACGAATTAGAATTGTTACTGGGTTCTCAAAAGACATTAGAAATCTGAACTTTCTTCTAGAAAACATAAGTGGGGTTTATGAGAAAGCATTTTTTCAATAGATTTTGAACTTTCTTTTCTTAATTTTACGGTTTTTGAGAAGATAAGAATTGATTTTTATAATACCCAGGTGAATGCTAATTTGAAGAATTGTTGTTACAGGTTTAGTGTCGGTCGGGAGCTAGCAACTTTGATTACTTCCTGCGGGATCCTCGACAAGGCATGGGAAGAGATCTGTGATGTTGCTAAAACTGGGGTAGAATTTTCTGTGAAAGAAGCTGAAGGTGTGGCATATGTGACGTTCTCTTCATTTTCTACAGAAGATTTCATCGTCACAGACAGTAGATACGGAGAATACAACATTCAGAATGAGAAAATATTCTCTGTCTGCCTCAAGGGTACTGATGATAAGCCGGCCCTTGTTCAAAAGGGAGTTTTCAACCGATTCCTGCGTATCCTGGAAAGTTCAGACTTCAAAGCCAAGGTATATAGGCCCTCCCTTTCTTATTGAAAAATTGCTCTGTGATGTGGGTTTCATGTCATTGCAGTCCCCAAATACAATTCTTCGATGACCACCCAGTAAGATCTTTCAATACAAAAAATAAATGCTATCACAAGTTTTGTTGTTTTACAGGGGCATTTAGCACATTTATTAACTTAGAATTACTTTCACCAAAATAAGAAGTACTTGTTGTAGAGATAAAGTAAAAGAATTCCCCCTTTTAAATGTTATTGCAAGTGAAGTGAGCCTTTTTTTCTCGTGACTGGGCTGTTGAGAGTCGAGACACCCAGGTTTAAACCCTGGTGAAAAGCGCTCACAATATTTGTATGCTTCATTAGCTGTAGCATGTTGTTGTGCCTACTATAGTTGCAAATTTCAAGTTCCATATTCTTAATTCTTAGGGAATATCGAGCTATATTTTATTTTGGTTTGGTCAATGAGGGTTTACAGAGTAACCCTCAAGTTTTTGGGCTGCTTTATTGTGCCCGCTATATTGTGGGATTGATTCCTGTAGTTGATGTACAGATATGAAATGGGTATTCGTCATGTTTATGTTCCAGCTTTTTATCACTTAATCACATGCACTGAACAAATATCTAGCATTGTTGACTACCAGATTGCACATCTGTCTTATTTCATTCGGCAGAGATCTATGTCTGTAAAAATAATTAATGCCATTTGTTTGTTCTATCAGATGCAAGCTTTAAAGGCACAAGCCATTATATTTGTGGGCCATTCCATGGGAGGTGCTGTTGCAACCCTGGCCACTCTCTGTTTTCTCCAAAAGAAGGCACGAAACGTATCTTATTTTTGCATCACATTTGGTTCTCCCCTGGTGGGAAATGCTATTCTTGGGGAGGCAATTGGACGTGAAGATTGGGTGGGAAAATTTTGTCATGTTGTCTCCAAGTATGATATTGCTCCTAGGATGCTCCTTGCTCCATTTGAATCAATTGCCAAGCCTTTGAATGCAATTGTGCCTCATTGGGGGAGCATGATGGGGATTGACTCTGTTGCTGTAACACATCTTTCTGCACCAGAGGCTTGCAAAACTCTTCTTGAGAATGTCCTGCAGTGCACATCTACAATAGCAAATAATTACCCAGGACAATATGGTCAAAGAAGCCCTTATAGACCCTTTGGTACTTATATGTTCTGTTCAACACAAGGCGCAGCTTGTATCGATGACTCTGATGTTGTCCTGAAGATGCTGCATTTCACTATGCAAGGAATACCTTTTGATCAACTTGCAGTCACCTGCGCTACAGATCACACAGGTTATGGCCAAATGTTGGAAGCTATCACCCAAAACTTGTTCAATGCAACACCTATTGCAAACTTATCTAATGACTCCTTTGAGATAGGAATAACACTAGAATTGGAAGCAATGGGTGTTGGAGCTCAGGTAATGTTGTAATTTCTACTTTCTTTTGTACGTATTATTTTAGCATACTTAAGGCTCTGCAAGTACAAAATATAGATACCATATCGAGAAATTGACTTTTTCATAAATTTCATTATTAGTAAATATTTTGTCAGTTGAACACTTGAAATTCGAAGTTTCAAGCTGAAAATAGGCAAAGTATGTGCAATATGAAAAAGGAAAATCAGTGTCTCACTACCAGTCACTCCATGTTAAGATTTAGGTTAAGGCAAGCTAGAGAAAGGATATGAGGTACCATGAGCAGGTATTGGCAGAGTCTGCCTTCCTCAAGTCTGATTCTATTGATGTTCTGTCCTATATTAGAAGCGGTGATTCCCAAGTGATTTGGTGTAATCTTCAAGCTACCTCACATATTCTTTTATCAATAACCTTATTTTCAGTAACTCAAAATCAAAATGATGGGTATATGCTATTGTGCATAATCTTGAGTGCATTTCCTAAATATATTAGAAGATGAACTGAACAGTCATTATATATATATATTGAAGATGGACTGAACAGTAATTTCATATTTGATGAATATATGCATTATATCACATTTTGACCAATAGATAGTTGATTATGAACTTCATTGAATAATTTTCCATCCATTTCATTTTCAGTCTTTCTTGCATCACTGTTCCTGTAGTATATGCCACACAGAGACCAAAAACTTCTACTTGCTATTAGCTATAGACTTAGTTATCCTCCCAACCTTTACTAAACAGCATTTATTAGTTGTTCCTGTTTGGCATTTATTTCAATAGCGGTGATAGCTTTCTAGTCTCTGCAGTTTTTCCTCATAACGTTGTTTCCTTTGTTTAGAGTCTAGACAAAAAGGTTGATTGTTTGTTATTTTTATGCAGAACCCTCATGCATCCCTTGCACTCAGAAAAGCTGGAGAGATGAAAAATAAACAAGATATGAACATTGAAAAGCTCAATGACATCTTGAGCAAAGGCCAAAGTCACATGGCAGAGGTGGAATGGTACAAAGCACGTTGTAAGGAGGGTTCTGGCTACTATGATTTTTTCAAACAACATGGTGGAAGGTCAGATGTTCATGTAAATATGGCTAGAAAAAAGTTGGAAACAATTTGGGAAGGAATTGTTGAGATGGAGGAGAAGCATGAGCTGCCCAGCGACTTCCGATGCCAAAATAAATGGATTAATGCTGGCACTGCATATAGAAGACTTGTAGAGCCTCTGGACATTGCATACTACTATCTTACACAGAAGGATAACAAAAGCTATCTTTCAGTGAGACCCCACCATTACATAGTTCTGGAGAAGTGGATGAAAGAGAAAGAACAAACTCGAACTGGCAGAGATAAGAAGGATCGTACAAAATTTGCATCCTTAAGTCTGGACTCCTGTTTTTGGGCTCATTTAGAAGAAGCTTGTCAAGCGTTGAGAAGTCTCCAGAAAGAGCAAGGCCAACATCAAGTCATGAATGCTTCACTGCAAGAAAGCAAAGAGTTTGAAAATTATATTTGGGGTATGATCAGAGACAAGAGTATTTCTGCAGAGATTTTTTTAAAGGAGAGTAGCTTCATGATTTGGTGGGAACAATACAGCAGCCATCTTCAACTTCATTTCCCACAGTGGAGCTCAAGCTCTCTTTTGTTCAACTTCATGGCAAATGAGGGTTGGAAGTAAAGAATTCAGAATAGTGGGTTTTCTCTTACCTTGGGAAAGATCTTTCAAAATTATTTCTGTTGGAAGTAGTTGATTTTTCGTTTCTGACTTGTGCTTAGTTTTCTTTTCAATTAGAGGAGAGTATGTTATATTCGAATGATGAGTAGATAATGGATTCCATCATGTATGTTTGAGTTCTTGAAATGTAATTATGTAATATTAGGGCTGTGCTTCATTTAGAGTTGAATTCTGTTGTTCAGAGGAGCTTCATTCCAGAAGAATGTTATGCCTATTAGAGGTTTGTTTCCAGGAAGACGTGATCTTGCCTGAATATATCTATGCATATTTTGCTATGGGAATACATTGACTTAAAAAAACACACAGATAAATGACAAATCATCTTGTAAAAATTGTACACCATTGAGTATTATTGTAACATATCCGCTTTTAAATTTTCAGAATATGGCCCTGCCATTGAATTCATTAAGAGATTGGACAAAATTTAGTCATCTAACAAAGTATCCAACAACAATGCATTAAGAAAGCTTATTGTAGATTTCAAATTTGCAGAGCGGGATTTTATAAGAATGTTCTTATTTTCTCGACAGCCAGGGGACATCTCCTGCCGTCCATGTGTTTCCAGGACAGCAATGGGGTTGAGGGACACAGGACTGGAGGGTGATGCATCTCCGTATATCATAATTATTTAGCAAATTTTCACATCATAATGATAAACCCTCTTTTCAATAAACTCTTTGGAAGTACGGTGGAACACAGATGAGTCCTTGAGCTGAAAAAGAAAGCAAAAGGGCAAAAAGGTCAAGCTGGTTTTAGACCAAGGCACTCTACCTGTTAGGGTGACACCAAAAGGTGATTTGTACAAGGGCTTACTGCTAGATATGTAGAGGGCTCATTGTTGATACACAAGCTCACTGTTGATACACGAAGGCTCACTACCGATAGACAAGCTCACTGCTGATAGAAGAAGGCTCACTGTCAATAGACGAAGGCTCACTACTAATACACAAAAGATATGGATAGATATAGAATTCACCTCTAAGATCTACAGACTGTTCTACAAGAACATGGATCTCTTTTCGCATGAATTCGCAGTCTCTCCATACAAGCCACACAATTACATTACATATGTTGTTACTCTACTTCGCTCATCCCTGAATACCTATATATACATGCCGCTATCCAATCTTACATATGTCGGCCTTACACAGTGTGTAATCACCAATGCATTAGGTATTATGATTACATTAGGCACTCAACATGGGTCCTAAATCTCGGACATACATAGGGGATGGTAACCACACGTTACAATACACATCTCAGATAGGTTGGACTTAAGATATTACAATACATGCTGCAAATACTGAAGCCATTTGGACGCCACAACCAAGACTAAAATATGGATACATGAAGTAGTCGTTAACACCGATAGGACATAGATAAGAAACATGTTGTAGTCGATATACACCCCATCTCAAACACCATGACACACCAGGGACTTGTGATATTATCATTCTGAAACTTCCTTATGCATAACTAAGACTCCTATTACCAAACTGGAGAACAAGATACAATTGATACATACCAGACACCTCCTGAAACCACCAGAGTGTTGGTATAGGGTTTTGACATCAATGACAATCAATACCAATACTAACTTGAACATTCTAACAATCTCCCCCTTCAGCATTGATGGCAAAACTATTGAAAACAAAAAAGTATAAGATCTCCTATGCCAAAACATTGAGAAACAAAATACTCCCACTAAGTAGATACATTTTTGTTTTCACATCGCTAAAATTCTCCCCCTTTTTGCCGTAATGGCAAAGGGCTAAACATACAAAACCTAACTACAACAAAACAACAATTTTTATTGTAAATAACTTTCAGTACCTTTCCTAAAGTACACAAAACTCTTTCAACCAAACAATAAATACTGCTATTGAGCGAGCACAATAGTTGTCCACTCTACAATCCTGAAATATCCGCTCAAATTCCTCAACACCAATTAAGATGTCGGCCATATGCCCCACTTTGACTTCAACCATGTCCTTCACAAGCCAGAAGGTCTTGATCAGGTCAACTCACTACCTCTGTTGAAATAGCACCTCAACTTGCAATTCATCTGCACCCTTCCTCTACACACCATCTCATTGAGCTCTGTCTCAATCTTTTCATATTGACCTCTATAGTTATTAACAATTGCATGCCAATAAAGACAATATTTGTAAACCTCCATAATATGTTTCAGACAAGTTTTTGTCTTACCGACAAGCAGGAATAATATTTGCTTAGCACTGCTAGAATCCTCTCCAAGTTTATCTTGTATTGACCAGAAGTCACATCCATCCTACAAAGATTTCTTCTCAACCAACATGATCATTTCACTGAATAACATGCCAGAAATATTGGATACTACAATCTTCTTATGAAACAAATGATCTATAAGCATTTTTAGGATAAGACTACTATTGGTTAAAGAACCTATAGTTCACAAACCACCAACTCTACAACATCAGGATCAACACTTTCTATCAGTTTTTCCATATCTAGCTCCCATTTCTTTTGATGTTTCTTCACATTCTGATTCTTCTGCAATACTCACCTTTTTGCCAGCAACTTCCTCCTCACTCTTAGATATTGAGGCTGCACTAGCCTCCTTGTCATTCCAACTCGTTTTCCTCCTTTTGAATTCAAATGACAAATTATTGAGAACAACTTCCAAGTTTGTTTGTTTCGAAGAGGAACCTCTAACAAGCTATCTTAATGATATAATATCGATAACTATTGGAATACCACTCAAGCTCTCCTTCAAAAATCCTTCCAATTATCTATAAATTTGTCTTCCAACAAGAATATCTATTCTTCAGACAATATTGTCTTTATCATTTCCTCGATAATAATTCAGTTGTAATCAATTCTCCAGGGGAGGTGTAAAAATTTGATTTGTTCAATACTCCCCCTGAGCTGTAGCCTCTGGCTTGGTTGTCAGTAGGACTAGTACCGGGATCTAGGACCACCAAAACCTTTGTATCAATAGACTTCTTCCTCCATTCTAGATTATGCTTCTAAGATTTACTTGATTTAGCTATCTTCTTATCACATTCAATAATTGTCGGTGTAGCTTCAGACTTGCATGATTTAGCATAGTGACTAGTCTATCCACACTTAAAGCATCTCACGTTCTTCCGAGTGATTAATGACTTAGCTCTGCACTGACTAGCTTTGTGACCACAATTATGACATACATAGCAATTCCCATAAAATACCTTGTTCATAACACTTCCTTTTTCCTCAACTTGACTCATACATTTACTTTCTTCATGACCGAGCTTATGACATTTACTGAATTCATTTCCTTTTCTCATCTTGCAGTCTATTGCCTTATGACCAAAATTATTGCAAATACAACAACAATTGAAAGATAAATACTTTTGAGCATTCAGTTGCCTTATCTTTGATCTCTTCACAAGAGGGTTCTGAATCTTGATTTTACTTGAAGTCTTCACCTCTGCTGCTTCCTCAATCATCGTGCTTTTACCTTTGTCTTTCTGACTTGAACATTCATTGGTATATCTAGTATCCTCTTTATTTGCTTCTGGTAGATCCAACAACTTATCCATGATAGAGTTGATCTCACATGTTCTGGTTTTAGCCTTCAACTTCCTTAGTTCCAATTCCAACATCTCATTTTGTTCTGCATTTTTCTTCATCATTTGCTTGAAATTTTCTTCTGCCACTTTCCATTCATCCAATGCCTTCTCTAGTTCAAATCTTGTAATCCAAGCATCCATTGTTTTATACCTTGATCTAGTCTCGATGAGACCTTCCTTGCCATTCTCTATCTGATTTGCACCACAACTTCTTGATTTCCTTAGTTCAACTAGCTCTTGTTCTAGCACCAAGATTTTGTCCTTCGATTCTTTCAACTCTCTACTGACTTCCTTGTGCCTAGCTTTGAATTTCTTGATCTGCACTCTTAGTTTCGCAATACAGACATTTGCCTCCATCAGACTTTCTTTTAATTCTTAATTCTTAGATTCAGTGTCTTCAGTATCACTCGAGATGATCTACCAATCTTCCTCAGAGTAGAAACTTCCTTCCATCTGTTCAACCTTCAAGATCTCCCTCAAGCGGTTAAGCTTTGACTATAAGGGACCAAGGTCTGATACCAATTGTTGAACATGCCAAATAACTAAGAAAGAGGGTGAATCAGTTATTCCCACACAAACAAACAAAACTTTTCCTTTGTCTGTAAACACTTAAACAATAATGATGCAAACTTAAGATTTGTCAATTAAACACAACAAGCATCCACAATAAAGATATGCATGAATAACATAGGAACACCGAGATAGAGAACACCAGATTTTATGTGGAAAACCCAACTAGGAAAAACCATGGTGAAGCTAATTCTCATGAATATGAAAAATACCTATTAGGGTGACACCGAAAGGTGATTTGTACAAGGGCTTACTGCCATATATGAAGAGGGCTTACTGCCGATACACAAGCTCACTGTTGATACATGAAGGCTTACTACTTATAAACAAGCTCACTACTGGTAGACGAAGGCTCATTGTCGATACACAAAAGATACGAATAGATATAGAATCCACCTCTAAGATCTATAGACTGTTATGCAAGAACATGAATCTCTTTTTGCATGAATTCATAGTCACTCCATACAATCCACACCATTACAATACATATGCTGTTACTCTACTTCACTGATCCTCGGATACCTATGCCAGTATCCAATCTTACATATGTCAACCTTACACATAGCATGTGTAATCACCGATGCATTAGGTATTATGATTACATTAGGCACTCAATATCGGTCATAAATTTGGGACATACATAGGGGATGGTAACCACATGTTACAATACACGTTTCAGATAGGTTGGACTTAAGATCTTAGAATACATGCTACAAATACCGAAGCCATCTGAATGCCACAACCAAGACCAAAAGATGGATACATGAAGTAGCCGTTAACATCGATAGGACATAGAAAAGAAACAGGTTGTAGCTGATATACATCCCATCTTAAACACCACGGTGCACCAAGGACCTATGATATTATCATTCTGAAACTTCCTTGTGCATAACTAAGACTCCTATTACCAAATTGAAGAACAACAGGATGTGACTCATACATACCAAACACCCACCGAAACCACTAGAGTGTCGGTATAGGGTTTTGACATCAATGACAACCAATCCCAAGACTTCCTTGAACATTCTAACAGGTGGAACACAAATGAGTCCTTGGGCTGAAAAATAAAGGAAAAGGGAAAAAGGTCAAGCTAGTTTTAGACCAAGGAACTCTACTATTGACCACTGCATCACGCTCATACATTTGATTGAGAAGGTTTGCAAAAAAATGGTGAATTTTTTTTTGTTGTTTTGTTAATTTTGAAAAGACTTTTGACATGGTTCAAAGAAGTAAAATATGACACAAGATGGAAGAATTGGAATTTCTAGATCATGCGTTTCTAGGACAACAATGCAAGTGATGGACACAAGACTGGAGGGTGATGCATCTCCATATATCATAATTATTTAGCAAATTATCATATCATAATGATAAACCCCCTTTTTGATAAACTCTTTGGACGTATGGTGTAACACATATTAGTCTTTGGGCCAAAAAAGAAAGGAAAAGGGAAAAAGGTCAAGTTGGTTTTAGACCAAGGCACTCTACTATTGACCACTACATCACACTCACACATTTGATCAAGAAGGTTTGGGAAAAAATATGGTGAAAAGGTTTTTTAAAATAAAAATAAAAATTGAAAAGACTTTTGACATGGTTTATAGAAGTAAACTATGGCACAAGATGGAAGAATTGAGATTTGTAGACCATGTGTTTCTAGGACAACATTGGGGATGAGGGAAACAAGACTTCGAGGGTGATGCATCTTTGCATATCATAATTATTTAGCAAATTATCACATCATAATGATCGACCCCCTTTTCGATAAACTCTTTGGAAGTATGGTGAAACACATATTAGTCTTTGGGCTAAAAAAGATATGAAAGAGAAAAAGGTCAAGATGGTTTTAGACCAATGCACTCTACTATTGACCACTACATCACGCTCAAACATTTGATAGATAAGGTTTGGAAAAAATACGATGAAGAGGTTTTTTGCTATTTTGTCAATTTTGACAAAAAATTTGACACGGTTCCTTGAAGTAAACTATGGCATAGGATGGAATAATTGGGATTTCAAGATCACTTTAGGTCAACAGATAGTTTATATGAGAAAGCTCAAGCCAAAATTAGAACTAAGGATAGGCTCTCAAAGAGTTTTGGGAGTGAATTTGAAGTCAAACAAGGGTGTTTGTTGTCCCCCACTTTGTGTGGGCACATAGACAAGTTTGAGGATTGGATAGTCAAGTCATGTGGTAAGGGTGTGAATTTTACCACTTTTGTTATAATAAATTTATACACTGATGACCTCTCTCTATTAGCTAAAATGGTCGAGGGTCTTCAAGAATACTTAAGAGCTCTAGAATCCTTTTGTTAGGAAGTGGGAATGCAAGTGAACATTGGGAAAACCGAAGTCACGACTTTTATGTCAATAAGAAAAATGTAGGTAAAGTTTGAGTTTGAAGGAAGCCCATTACAAGTGTGTATCATCGTAAATTTATCCCTATACAATTTCTTGCTCAATTAGGCCCTATTTTAGTGTCTTTGATATTCTATGTTTGTTATGATTGATCTAGCCTCAATTTTGCTTATCTAGATCAATTTCGCCTATGTTTTCACCTTCTTCTCCTCAATTAGGATCCTTGATCCCAATTTAGGAAAACACATGAGGGAATAGGGTGATCTGGTCACCCCATTCCCCTAGGTTTGGCCCCAAATTGAAATCCCACAATAGTTACTTTATTTTAGTAGGGATTCCAAGCCCATGTCGACCGTCTTTGAGTTTTGCATCTAGAGATGTGGTGAGAGGTATATAAGCAAGGTATCCTCCCTCATTTTGATACACAAACACACACAATCAATAGAGAGATCTACACACATCAATTAAAACTCTCCTCTACAATTTAACCTTTCAAGTCATAAAGCAAGAGTTCAAGCATTCAAGCATTGAAGATTAGGGAGTAATTTGTAAATCTAAGCATTTTTGAAAGCATCCTTGATCTTCTTGTCATTCAACTCAACAACCAAGTCAATTTCAAGCATCTTCATAATCTACATCAAGAAGGTTTATGAAGGTATAAGCATTTCAATTTAAATCTAGCCTTTTCTTTATATCATAACACTTTCCTTTTAAGAACATTTTATTTCCATTTGAAGGTTAATTCCTAAACCTCTCTCTACACAACATTCTCTCTTTTTTGTGTGCAAGATTAGTTGGCATTTTATGAAGAGAGATGGAAATAGATCAAGAAATTGGTTGTAGTCTGTAGCTAAATTTGTTGGAAAGCATACAGAATAGGGTGATGAGGTTTCTCCAATCCCTCTATTCTAGTCTGAAATTCAGATTGCAGGTAAGTTATAGTTTGCATATTTTCTAATCATCCTGTGCATGCAAAAAACTACCTTTTATTCCTATCTAGCCCTAGATATTGTATTTACATTTACATAATCCTAATTCTCCACACATGACATTACATTTTCCAATGAAGGATCATTACATCCGCCTAGTGCTTCATTTCTCTTGAAGCATGGAGGCTCATCTTCCTTCCAATGTTATAAAAAGAAATAGGTGCATGATAAATTTCTTGTTTGCATGCATGAACTTGTGATTCCTATGTGCACCCTCATTTCTTATGTTACATTTTGGTGAGCTTGAATTTTTACATATTTCTTCTAATTTTGATGATTAGATTTGATTTACATTCAATTCATTAGGTTATATGCACAATCATTGTTTAAATATGTAACAAGACATAATATGAATCTTGTTTTGCATTAATTTGATATGCTTGCATAATCTTTATCCTTTCATTTCAAATTTTCTTTACATGCTTCATTATTACATTTTTCAAATTTACTTCATATTGTGCAATGTTTAAACAATCAATTTATTGGTCATTTGCATTATTTATACTCCCTTCTTTTATTTCTTTGTGTATGATTTTAATGACCTTGAGCCCCAAATATAGTATCCCTGTGAGAATACATTGTAGACTTATGGGTTCCCTAAAGGGTATAGATCTTGAATCAACCATTATCTTACATGGGAATATAGGTGAAAACTCTTCCTACAAATGAAATACCTAACATTGTTAAGAATCACTATTCCCATACTTTTCATCATGAGGACGACTCATTAACAAGAGTGTTTCTTACCTAAGTGCAAAATATTTCCCATCCTTTGGAAAAGCGTAAACATTGGATGGGTCAAGAACATTCTAATAGTAAGGTCAACCCCTTTATTGAAGGGTTGAGGAGGATGATTCAAAATTATGAAAATGGTGTTGATTTGTTGTGTGGTATATATCTCAAATTGTTGATAACAATATCATGTGGAAAGTTGTGCCAAAGCTCTTAATCTTTCAAATCCCGCTAATAATCTTTCAAATCCCATTCGTATTCCAACATCATTACCTAATATATCTAATTATACTCCACCTATCATGGCTACATCCATTCAAAACATCAATCCTACATATGTTAGTTTTAGAGGAATCTCTAGTTATTTCATACCTCCTTCTATGAGTTTCCCATATATTTCCTAGCCATCACCTATAACTACTTCTCACAATGTTCCACCTATATTCTCCAATGCTCCATCCATTTCACACAACAATAGCATATCTCCTTTACTATCCAACATGTCCAATACCAAACTATCCACCAAAACAACCATTAATCTTTACCAAAGTGTTTCTTCCTTAAAATAATGACTATCTTCCATTGCACAATCTAAGTACAACATTTCCACTTGTGATATTCCTAGCCGATTATCCCAAGGCATCATTCTTACCATTATCCCTCAATGCATGGAAAGACCTTACTTGGAGACATATAGTGGAAAAGGTGATCCCCAAGTAAAGACATTTCAAACCTTCTGTAGTGACTTCTCAAATGATCATAGACTCATGACTAAGTTGTTTTCTAGGACATTTCAAGATAAGACCTTATAATGGTTTTGAACTTTGCCACCTTATTTGATTGATTCTTTTTAAAAATTGGCTAATGCTTTCAATCAACAATTTCAAAATAATAGTGATCCTCAAATTTCATCTACTGATTTGATTTATTGCAAACAAGGTGTTGAAGAAAATTTGTCTTCTTTTTTTGGTAGAATTAAACATTTGCATGGTCAAATCTCTTATTCTTTGCTAGATACAAATTTTCAAAGAATTCTCATTTCTAATTTACAAAAAGACATTAGAGATATGATATTATTTTTTGAGTTTACTTCTTTTCCCAACTGTGTGTAGTGCTTCATAATTATTAGCTTCATGTGAGCTAGTTTGAGTCATCCACTTCAATGGATCTAGTTGATTAGAGTGATGCTGCCTTGCAAACTTTCCAAAATTTTCAAAATTCCAACAAAGAATTCATCGAGATTCATAATTCATCCAATAATGTTGATGCACAAGTGGCAATCACAACATCAAGTGTGGCTCCTTTGTCATCAATGTTCAAACTAGCTCGTAATTACACACCTTTTTTTGAATCTTTGCATAATGTGATGTTGAAGTTGATTAATGCTAATATTTTGACACTTCCATCAAACCAAGTGATCCTTCTAAATCATTATTCAAAATATATAATCCTAAAACCTTTTGTCAATACTATCGTCAACTTGGTTATGATACTAGGAAGTCTTATCGGTTGAAACATCTTGTCCAAGATACCATAGATTCCAATACCATAACTGTTGAAGCTAGTAATGATCAATGAAACAAGTTTTCTGCACCCCTTAACCAAAACTTGCAAATATATACCAATGCTTTGCCTTCTCATTCTACCAACATCTTTGAGCCAACCACTTCATTTCCTTTTTCCAGTAATATTGTTGAGCCTAGTCACCCTATGCTTATTAGTGTTGATGCTACATGTTGTGCAACCAACAATATTGTCAATCTTATTGATGCTTCCAAACTCAAACTCAAACTTGAACCCAAACCTTGCATTACCTTTGATCGTAAGGAGACTATTATGACACCCAATTCCCCCCTTTACATCAATGTGAATATTAATGGTTCTTTCGCATATGGAGTCCTTATTGATCTTGTGTGCATGGTGAATATTATAATTGAAGAGAACCTTTACACAAGAAAATTCTATCAAGACTGGTATGAACATTTTTATGTGATGATTAAAACTTTCAATGGTTTTAATTTTCCTACCCATGGTTCTATTACCCTTCTAATTGAGGTTGGCAAAAAGTTCTTAGGTGTCACCTTAAATTATTATTCCTTCATCCAATCAATTCCATGTGAGACTATGACTTCCTTGGCTCACATCTAGGAAAGCTATTAATTCTCCTTTCCATAAATGTTTCAATTTTTCCATAGAGGAAAAATTATGAAAATCAATCACTATTATCTTTAAGCCTTTAGCCAGTCATAGAAACTTTTACCTTAACTTATTTTGGCTCCAAACACCTCAACCATTACAACTTTGTTAAGATAATTTATTCCTATCTTACCAAAAGTCCAAATATAAAATCACTTCCCAATTAAGAAACCCTAAGGATGTCCTATTTCCTTATCCTAGACTTTGACTCCTTCCTACACTTTCCATTCCTCCTATTTATACTTCATTTACACCTCCTAAATCATACAAATTTCTCGTATCCTACATCTCTCAACTTAGTGAGGTTCCTTCCATTTCTTCTTCTAAGAAAAGGAGTCAATGTTAATTGATCAAAAACCTTCCCAAATCTCAAGAAAAACCAAAAGAATCCAATGTGATCATTATTGCCATTGGAGATGTCATGCTAAGGCCTGTGAGTTTTCTTCCCAAAATATTTCTTCCCTAAGACACCTCATGATGCTTCTGTTAGCATAACTGATGCAGAGATATTGCAGATATTGTTGAGTGTTAATTGGCACAGGTTTGATGACAGGAAGATGAGTTATTGTGTTGTCATTGATGTCAACTAAGTGATGTGTTTGACAATGAATTGATAAGTGTTTGAGTTTTTTAATCTAGTGTGTAGTGACTATGCAAAGGAATTAGAGTGTGTGGTTGGAGCCACATACTCCGTGATGTTTTTTTTTTTCTATATGTATGATCGTGCATGATGGAAATAAGTATGGAGTGAATTATTGATGCAAGGGCATCTCAGACCTTGAGCAATCTTGCATCACCAAAAACATTTCCTTTTTCCTATACCTATCTAGTGCTTGTTTAGTAGCCATTGCTATTGTTGGTTTCATTCTTTGCGAAGTTAATGTAGTGTAGTGGACCTATTCTTGAGCACTATCCTAAGATCACATGTCCTAATTCATTCAGATTTGGGAGTTATCTTCATTTTCCTCAGGTGTTGATTTATGCCAGTTTCACTCATGAAACATGTAGTGTTTTGCCTTGCGCGGTTTTGTATGAGAGAATTGGATATTGTGTGGTTGGGGATGTGTTATTGGATCATGTGTGGACCTTAATCCTTCTTTGCATCATGTTTTGTTATTTCTATCTTTAGTTTTGGTATCTCTCCTTAGGTTGGACCTATAATGTATTTAATGCCTGATTGGCCGACTTGTTGCTTTGCTATCTATATATTGAGAGCCTTGGTTGATGTAGGAGTGGTGATAGGAAGTAGTATGATGGAAGAGTAGTAGATAAGAGTAGATTAGAATCATAATTGGATCCTGCAAGATCTTGAAGATCAGATGTTTTATCTGATATTGTAATAGAAGAGCTAGTAGTTTTCATACTTGGAGACAAGGAGATTTCTTGGAGGCTTGCAAGCTCAAGTTTAGATCTGCCTTAGTGTTTCCATCAGTTGTTGATTTGTTTCAGAGCTGGACTAGCTAGGAGATTTCTGAGATACTTTGTAATTTCATTGTATAAGGCTAAAACCTAGAAGGCCTTGCAACCGAGCATGTTGAATGAAATTCTATTTTGAAGCCCTATATTGTTGTATTCTATTGTTCTTGTTGTTGTCATAAGTGCTGGTGTAGGTTTGGACTATCCATTATTGGAGCTCCATCCCTACCCTATGCTAAGTGGTATTAGAGATTAAAGATCTTGAGTGTGTGGAAAGATCGCCAAGGGTGAGGCAGCTTGCACCAGGACCTTGGATTGAAGATGCCTCTGAGGAGAGCTCGTGAGATCTCAGAGGAAGAACCTACTGGAGAATTCAATATTGATAATTTTAGGGCTTTGCAGAAACAAGTGCAAGATCTACAAGAGGAATTGAGAAAGAAGACTACATTGAAGGATGACAGTGATGATGAGTCTGAGGAAGATCACTTTGAAGAAGCTATAGAAGAAGCAAGAGATCCAGAGGAGAATAGAATCTTGAAGGCTATGTCTAAAATTGGGAAAAGACCTAAGATTGAAGTTTCTACATTTGCTAGAAGCCTTAGGCCAGAAGAGTTGATTGATTGGATTAATGAGATAGATGAGTACTTTGAGTATGAAGAAATAGAAGATCCCGATAGAGTTTGATTTGCAAAGACTAAGCTGAAGGGTCATGTAAATATTTGGTGGAGAGAAGTTCAATTGGAAAGAAGTAGGAGAGGAAAAGAAAAGATCATTAGATGGAACCGAATGGTTGACAAGTTGAAAACACAATTAATTCCAATGGATTATGAGTTAGAGATGTTTAAGAAGATGCAAGCCTTGAAGTAGACAAACACATCAGTGTAGGAGTATACTAAGGAGTTTTACAGAATCTTGATTAGGACTGGTCATTTTGAAGCTGATAAAGAGAATGTTGCTAGGTATGTTTATGGCTTGAGACCTAGTATTCAAGAAGAGTTACTATTTGGATGAAAACTATAGGAGATGCTTATCAGATGGCTTTGAAGATTGAGGAGAAGTTGAACAAGAGGTTTGAAGGGAGAAAAAATAATAAGAACTGAGCTGGTAAGACTGGTGAAATAATTGCTGAAGGTAATGTGATAGAGAATCCTAAGAAGACTGATGAAGGATCTGGAAGTGGTCAAGTCACTAAGAGCTATAATAATGGACAGAGAGGGAGAAAGAGAAATGAGTTCACTGGTACTTGTTTTCAATGTGGTGAAGAAGGTCATAGAAGTTTTTAATGTCCTAGAAAAAGAGTTGCACTAATTTCCGAAGAAGACATTGAGAATGTTGTAGAAAAAGGTGAATTTCTCATCACTAGGAGGTTGGCTACATGTGCTATGGAACCGATACAAAGAAGAAATTTATTCAAAACTAGATGTAAGTGCAAGAATAAGGTATGTAATGTTATAGTTGATGGTGGCAGTTCTAAAAAAATTGTTTTAGAAGAGATGGTTAGTAAATTGAATTTGGAAAGAAAGAAACACCCTAACCCTTATCAGATTAGTTGGATACAAGATGTTTCTAAGGTTAGGATTGAAGAGAAATTCTTGGTTAATTTTTAGATTGGATCTTATCATGATAAAATATTGTGTGATATATTGCCTATGGGTGCTTATCTGTTGCTCATAAGACCTTGGCAGTTTGATAAACATGTTTTGTTTGATGGTCATGCAAATACATATGTGGTAATGCATGGTGGATCCAGACATAAGTTGTTACCCTTGCAGGAAGTTGAGGCTAGTGGATGTGGAGTTATCAAGTGTTGTCCTTATGATGGTGAAAAACATTAGGAGCAAAGAGTTGATGAACCTATTCCTATGGATGAAATGAATCTGAGTTTAGAGAATGATACAACTAAGGAACTTATTGAGATTAAGAAGAAGATAGTCTTTCTGACAAAGATAATGCAGCAAATGATGACACTAGTGACACAAAGAGATGCAAATGATGCCGAGCTGATTAGTAAGTCTGGAGAAGATGTGATTCACCAAATTACTGGTGTAATCAACAGTGGAAAGGATGGTCAAAATCAATTTATGTTATTTGCAAATAGGAAAGATGAGAAAAGTGCAGGACAAGATACTTTGCTAAGTATGACAGTAGATAAAGTGAAGACAACATGGAGTGAAGGACAAGAAGAGTTATGGGTTAAGAAAAGATACAGCATACCTATCTTAATTCCCTTAGAATTTTCATGAGAACATTCTTTTATTTACCTGGGGTGTCTGATGCAGGAGCATCTCAGACCTTGAGCAATCTTGCATCACCAAAAACATTTCCTGTTTCCTGTGCTTGTCTAGTGTTTGTTTAGTAGCCATTGCTGTTGTTGGTTTCATGCTTTGCGAAGTTAATGTAGTGTAGTGGACCTATTCTTGAGAACTATCCTAAGCTTGCACATCCTAATTCTTTCGGATCTAGGAGTTATCTTCATTTTCCTTGGGTATCAATTTCTGCCAGTTTCGCTCATGAAACATGTGGTGTTTTTCCTTGCGCAGTTCCATACGGGAGAATTGGATCTTACGTAGTTGGGGATATGTTCTTGGATCATGTGTGGACCTCAATCCTTCTTTGCATCATGTTTTTGTTATTTCTATCTTTAGTTTTGGTATCTCTCCTTAGGTTGGACCTATAATGTATTTAATGCCTGATTAGCCAACTTGTGGCTTTGCTGGCTATATATTGAGAGCCTTGGTTGATGTAGGAGTGGTGATAGGAAGTATTATGATGGAAGAGTGGTAGATAAGAGTAGATTAGAATTATAATTGGATCCTACAATATCTTGAAGATCATATGTTCTATCTGATATTGTAATAGCAGAGCTAGTGGTTTGCATACTTGGAGACAAGGAGATTACTTGGAGGCTTGTGGGCTCAAGTTTAGATCTACCTTAGTGTTTCCATTAGTTGCTGATGTGTTTTAGAGTTGGACTAGCTAGGAGATTTCTAAGATACTTTGTAATTTCATTATATAAGGCCAAAACCCGGAAGGACTTACAACCGGGCATGTTGAATAAAATTTTGTTTTGAAGCCCTATATTGTTGTATTTTGTTGTCATAAGTGCTAGTGTAGGTTTGAACTATCCGTTATTGGATCTCCATCCCTGCCTTGTCTGAGTTATGATTGATTGAAGAGTAACATGGTAGACATGAGAACATACAATGGATGATTTGATTATTTTATCAAATCATTATAGATACAAGTGTTGTGGTCATGATATGTTTATCTTGACTAGGATATGTTGTTGATTCTTTGATTGCAAGATGATTGGAGTACCACATGACATTATTTTAGGGAACATAAGATCACTCTATGAAAGTTATAAAAATGTTTGAATAGATTTGCAATGATGATTTGATGTTACATTGTTCAAGGTGATTAGATCTATGAAGTGTTGGAAGTGTGTTGGGAAAGTTAGGTAAAGTTTGACTGTTCTTGTGTAAAATTTATGTGCAATGAATCTTGAGGTAGATCTAAATATGTAAATGAATATTCTAGATTGGTAATACATTTTTGGGGTCAAAGATTGAGCAGGAATTATTGTAATTCAAATGTAATACATTTTGTAAGCCGACTTAGGCCCTAATGAGCATGAAATTTATTTATATATAAATAATAAAATTATGCAAGTGTAGATCATGGATATAAATTTATGGTCGAGTATAGATTGAAGATTGTCTGCAAGAGAAGATGTTTTTGTGCTTAATTGGATTTGAATAAGCAGAGGAGAAGTGCTACACCTAGATCATTGTACTTGTTGATTCCTAACAATTTCTGCAAGAAAATATCTTAATCGAGTAGACTTTAACATGTCTTATTTTTAAATCCTTTAACTAGGCAACTCTTTAACTAGGGTTTGAAATCCTTTAACAAGGTTACTCCTAATAGGGTAAAACTGCTAATAGGGCTAGAGGTAAATCCCTTAATCGGGTGACTCCTAATAGGGTCTACTCCTAACTAGACATTTGTAAAGCTCCTAATAGGGTTAGACCTTTAAAATGGTGTATTTCAGAAGAGTGCATATTATTAGTGGGTGCTAATTCTCATCATTGTTTTTTCCCTAAATCAGGTTTTCCACAATAAAAAATATTGGTGTCACTTTGTTGCATGTTTGAATGGTTATATGGTTACTTTGTTTATTGCATGCACAAAGTGTAAAGTTAATGAATGTGGTTGAAATAATTATGAAAAGTTTTTGATTTGATAGATTACTGATTCACCCCCCCTCTCAGTAATCTTGGATGTTATAGTATTAACAAATTTGATCCTATTTGACCAAACTATGACTAGCCTAAAAGAGGAAGAAAATCTTGAGAAAATTAAATGGTTTAAACATGATAATTTTTCTTTTCATATTAAGGGTTTTATTGTGATTAATTTAGATTATGATGATATTATTGATGATGCTAACAATTTTAATAATGAAAATAATGTTGATCCTAATGATTTTGATGATATGTATGAGGTTACTGAAATCAATCATGAATTATCTTCAAGACTTTACAAAGCATAAAATCTCACTCCTTGTGACAAGTTGTTACTCCTAAATTCATTAAGTATTTTCATTAGTGAAGAAAAGATGAGTTATGGTAAGAGAAGACTTAGGTTGATGAAGACAAATTCATTTAGTAAAGACAATGAAGAACAATTATCGAGCATAAAGAAAAGCATTTACCTAACAATGTGTATACCGAGAAGAATGGACACCAAACAAATATAGTTAACTGAGCAAACAATGGTTACCGAGAAAAAGCAGAGTATTGAGTAAGTATGTTAACCGAGGAAGATTATTACCAAGCAGGAAAAATATGATAACAAAGCATATCAACAAATACTACTGAGAGACACATGATGAACATATAAGTTTGTCAAGATTCTACTAAGAAAGAAAATGGTTTATGAAGATCGAGGAAAATGCTAGGTAAGATTTATTGGGAATGAAACATGATTTTAAATGATCCCAAGAAAAAGATTGAACCAATGAAAATGAAGTAAATATTTCTTGAAAAGTGGAAATGAATATGGATCACAGATCTAATTGTTTGATCTTTCTAGAAGGATCCAAACCCTAATTAGGTCAAGTAATTAGGAAGCTACATGATTACTATATAAGGATGGATAGAGAGAAGATAAAGAGAGAGAGAGAGAGAGAAGAGAGTGAAGCAAAGAGCATAGAGCAGAGATAAAGAAGACAATGCTACCGAGTAGAGGAAGTGAATGATTTTGGTAAAATCAGTTAGAGAAAGGTGATGAGATTGTAGAGAGCATAAAGGATCTGACCTAGCATACATCTAGATGCATTATTATAGATCAAGTATTATAGGAATACATTGTTGTTTTTGTATTCTCAAATCCCACATATTGGGTAGGCCTTAACAAGCCTTTTACATTTTAAATATCTTAACAGAGTGCACACTTAATGAGTGTTGCAAAATCCTTTGACTAGGTGGAATTTAGTAGGTCTTTTTGTATTACTCCTAACAGGGTAAATCACCACAAGTGATACTTTTGTATGGTCTAACCGAGAAACCTTTATACTATTGTAGTGAAGGATTTTGGGTGTCATCCCCATCGTAGTTTTCCCCTCTAACCAAGGCATGACCAAAAATCATGTGTCAAATGTGTTAATGTGTGTTATGTGCTTATGGTTGAAAGAGTTTACTTTACTTTACTTTACTTTCATTCAGTAATAAGTTGTTAAGTTTATGCATGCAAAGTAAGATCTAAGACTCAAAGGGTAAAACATTTATTGAGGGTTAAATTTTGATAAGGCATTGATTCACCCCCCTCTTAGCACTTTAAATTTTCAACAATTGGTATCAAAGATTAGTCTCTTATTTAGAAGTTTAACCACTTGAGAGGAAAGATATGAAGAGATGGAAAGCTATAGATAGGTATGAAAAGGTGATTGAGAATTTGAACATAGAATAGAAACTTATGGAAGATTAGATTGATGAATTGAGAAGGAAGTTGAATAATTCACTAAGCAAGAGAAAGGAGTTATCTCATGAATTGAAAGATACTCAAGATTAGGTTGAAGAACTTGAAGAACAATCAGAGGAAAGCTTGTCTAATAAATCTGAAGCTACTATATCAGATTTGATAGAAAAGAATAAAACCCTAAACGAGCAAGTAAAATCATTGAAAAGGGATCAAGAATATTAATTGGTAAGAATGTGTGAAGTCTTGGAACAAAAGAGAAAAGTTGAAAATGATAAGAGAATGATAGAAGATGATACAAGGAAAATGAGTGCAAGATTGGATGAGAAAGATGTGGAAATATATAGGTTGACACAAAATCACTATAATATGATATATCAGTTACTCAATGTTAATCATGAGATTGCAAGGAAGGTGGAAGAGAATGTTGGATTGAGTTCAGAAAATGAACATTTGAAGAATGAGCTGAAAATTGAAAAATAAACCAATGAAAGAATGAAGAGATATGATGAAAGTATAAGGAAATTGGATGAACAATTTTGATATCAAAGAAGACCAAGAGATATCAGTGGATTAGGCTTTATCGAGGACTCTACAACTGAGAAAGGTGAATCATCTAATAAAGAAGAGAAGAGAGATGTGTATACAACTTCAAAACCTAAGAAGCCGACATGCTATCACTGTACAAAACCAAGCCACACAACAAATGTATGCAAGAGAAAGGTTGGTAAGTCATTTGCTACTCATAAATTTGATGGATATGTTATAACTGTAACAAGTATGGTCATAAAGCATTTGAGTGCAGATCCAAATTTGACAAGACTCCAAGGAAACAAAAATGTGATGGTTACTTCTACACATGCAATAAATATGGACACAAATCACAAGACCAAAGATCACATAAGAAGTATAATTGGATACTGAATAGACAAGTAAATAATATCAACTAGGATTACAACACAAGGATTACTTGTACAACTTGTGGAAGATATGGTCATATTGCAAAAAATTGTAGAATATTTCACATGGGAAGAAATACTAGTATTTGGAAGACTTCTGGCATGACATATTTTCATTGTCACAAAGTCAGTCACTTGAGAAAAGACTATAGGTACTGAAAGTATGCACCCAAGATGAAGACTCTAAAGGAAAAGGTATAGTAAATGTTGATGAAATTCATAATCAGATGAACATAATATGGAAAAGAAAGATTGAAGGCAATGGAACATTAGTTGGATCAGTCGGTGACACCTCATCCATTGGATTGGGTGACTCTTCAACTACAAACTAAACCATATAGGTAGGTATGAGAACTATATTTGAATTGTTTTATTATACATCAATTCCTCATAGTCGTGAATTAATATCCAAATAAACATATGGTGAGATGCAATAGGAAAAATCTTATAGTTGTGAAAGTTAGTATGGTTGGTAAGCATAACTGAGTAATATGGATGGTCAGTGGAGAAGTATTGAGTAACTGAGCAAAGATTGGTGGTTAGTATGACTATTAGTTGGTAGGTCAGTGAAAGAGCATGTATTTCACATTATCGAACCCTAAATGCCCTATTCATTGTAAATAGAAGGATAGACATTTCATTTGATACTTTGCATTCGAAGAGCACTAAATAGCGATTTGAATAAGAATTTGGATTTTGAGCTAAAGCAAGTGAATTTGTTAGTAGTTTGAGCTATTTGAGTAATCTGGTGAAATAATTTGAGTAAGCCCAAGTCATTTAACTGTTACTTGATGAAGCCCTAGACAATCAATTTTGAAATGGCATCTAGTGCAGCACAATCCAAGGCACCCAAGGTTGCAAAACCTACTTTAATAAAGAGCACAAATTATGAAAGGCCAAATTAAAATTTATATCCTAAAGTTTCTATGAAGGATGATGAGACCAGAGCACTTTCATCATTTCCTCTGAGAGTTTTACTAGTTAGAGATATTAGATCTTACATTCATTACAAAATTGGTGAGATACGTGAAAACAAAATTCAAGATGCATACAAGGCATTATGTGTAGATGGACAACTGAAAGATGAGCAAAAACATTTTGAAATGAAGGGCTTGACTCATGCCCTCATTTCCTAAAATTATTCAAAGATGAATGGATACAAATTGTTCTTAGCCAAGTGAACAAATAATCAATGTGACTCGAGATCATAAAGGATGTAATGCATATGGTTGGTGGATATCCAATTTTCAAGAAAGAAAAAGAAGTAAGAGTGACCCTGAAGGCATAAATAGATAAAAATACCAAAGTGACATGGGATAGTCAAGGTCTCCAAGTGTCTAAAATCAATGATTCATAAACTAGGTTTGCTACATGTGTTATTGCATACAAAGTCTATCAATCTAGTAGACCGGATAGTGTACCATGTGGAGCTATTGACTTAGCATACAAAATTGTGAAGAAAGGATTCAAGGTTGATCTCACTGAGATACTTTTGAAGCAACTAGAAGATAACATGAATACTAGTTGAGTTTCCAAGACCAATACACTGAAATATGGATCATTATTAGTATGGATTTTCTTCTACTTGCAAAATTTCTTTCTTACAATTGGTGATGTAAACTAGAATACATATAAGCATATTATATATCATATTAATGATTACATTAATGGTCTGGGTGAGAATATTGACAAAGTGATGAGTGAGTATTTTGAACAATTTAAGGCCAGAATGCACCAAAGATATAGGATTCCCCCATAGCTAGTAAAAAACTAAAAAGATACAATTTGTTTCCTAGTTGATACTGACACATGTCTCATTAAATATGTAGAACCGAGAACTTCATGGCTGAAACCAATGGATTATGAGATTGACATTGACCGAGATACACTTGCTATTGAAACCTTATTGAAACAACCATTAGACAGGGTGAACAAATGATTTGGGACATTGGAAGAGGCTAAGAAAATAAGGCTTGAAATCCTAGGTCCCAAAATATTAAAGAAATCAAAGAAAATGATAAACCTATTAGAGAAAAAATTTGGTGAAGAGAAGGATAAGTTGGTTGATAAAGAGACCGAGGGAGAAGAAGTTGAGGAAGAAGAAATAGAAGTAGAAAAGTCTAAACCCAAAATGGGTAGGAAGGCCCTAGAAGAGGAAAATGTTAGTCTAAAGGCTACTAGGTCAAGGACTAAAGCTGCATCAAGCCCCACACTGCCTACAAAAAGAGGTAGAGGTAAAAATTTTGTACTTGAGGAGAAACAACCCAAAACTAAAACCTATCAGAAAAGGAAGTACACACTGAAGAAACAACCCAAAACTAAAATCTATCAGAAAAGGAAGCAAACACTAAAGAAATAGAAGATTATGAAGAATGGGGATAGTGAGAGGACTAAGTCAGATAACAAAGATCAATTCAGAGTTGTTAAAAACTTTCTACCAAAGATAATTGATGAGCATGCTGAAGCTTTGAAAGAATTTGGAAGTTTTTGTTCCATGCATATATTGAAATTTTATAAGTTGAACGATGAAGAAAAAATGAAAATTGAGGAAGCAACTATTAATGCCATGTATACATTTATAATTGTACCTATGGAACTTGCAGGAAAGGTACCTGAAGAATTATATGACATAATTAGTGCAAGATGGAGATATGCACTAGACTCTGAAAGTAAAATAAGGGAGAGATCACTTGTCTTATCAGTTCCAATATTAACAGTTCAATAAATTGATGAAGCCCTAATTAATTACAAGAGGAGATTCATGATTAAAAAGAGACCATTGAGCATCTTGATGGGTAGGACACATGAAGTGGAAGAAGAAAGCAACATAAAATGGAAGAAGATATTTCAAATGAATGAACCTGAAAAGGTAGATATATCTGATACCAATCAGCCAATAGGTACACAAGTAGATAATCTAGAAGAAGACCCTGAGGACATTGTGAATAAAGTAACTAATGATATTCCTCACATGGTGAAAAATGTAGAAGAATAAGTTGTAATAGAAGATATCACTAAACACAATCCCAATGAAATTGTAAATAAGGATCAAGATGTCATGGATGCTACCGAGGAACCCCCTGAAGATACATTATTTACTAAGCCAACTGTAACACAACTCATTAAAGATGCAACTATTTTGAGACAAGTGCATGAATATCCAACTCCTACACCTAGTTTTGTAACACCTATTGAGGTAAAACTTGACACAAATACTACTATTGATACCAATGTTCCCAAGGATACCGAGAAAATAACTAAGGAACTTGAGAAGAAAAAATAAATAGATAAGGGTGATGAACTAAAAGCCACCAAGCAATCTAGAGAGACTACTACTCTAAAGACATTAGATACTTCTTTTGCATGCATGAAATAAGATGCACAGGAACAAGGAGAAGAAAAAGGTACTGAAAAGGAAGCAGAAAAAGAAACTACAAAGAAACATAATGAGTCTCTATTGCCTCCAAATGTTTCACCTAGTGCAAGTGTACTCAAATCCCCTAAGAAGAAGAAGATGATGAAAATTAGAAAGGACAAGATATGATTAGATGAAGAGACAGTGATTCCAATTTTTGATCCAACCAAATAGAATCCTGATGAAATATGGTGAATTACTGAAGAGAAAAGCAACATGGGATAAGCTTAAACTGATGCATGAGCATCCTAGGATTCTTGGCAATCCTGTATCAACCAAAAATATGTCTATCTTTGAAGGTAGATTGTTAGTTTTGATCTTGGTTTTATGATATTCTTGCTCGGTTTGGGAGACTAGTTGCTTAGTTTATGTGGTTACTAGGGTGCTCGGTCTCTAAAGAACACTCGGTGACTGAAGGCATCAATTTTTGGATGCTTGGTGATAACTATGTTGCTTGGTCATGCTTGGCATGGTTGGTTGAACGACACTCAGTTATTTCCTCTGTTGCTCGGTGTTCTTGCTTACTGACTAGCTTTGTTGGATGAATCAGCTTGGCTGACTGGTGCATTTAATTTGGGTTGTGCTCCTCATGTTATGGATTGATTGTTGGATGTGTGGGGACCTAGATCTGACATGTTGCACTCTTCTTTGTGGATCTGATGACCATTGGGGCCATCTTGGAGATTTTATTCATTTTGTAAGGCTATTTGAGAGTTGACTGATGTTTTAACATTTAATATTTGTTTGGGTGGGTTAATTGTTTCATCAACCAACTTGTGGCTAGGATTTAGTATTTATAGGATGTTTGGATAGATGTTTAGGGAGGATGATTATCATCATCAGGAAGTTAGAAGAGTTAGTAGCCTACAATCTTAGGAGTAGGAAGATTGCTTGGAAGTTTGAGTACAAGTTTAGATATTTTCTGGGTGCCTACTAGTGTGTTGCATGTTTCAAATCTAGGCTAGCTGAATGCTGATGTTGTGGAAAAGATTTGGATCCTGTGAGATCTTGTAGACTGATAATTGCTTTGTATATGGCCGTAATCAGGAAGGCCTTACAGCTTGACACATTGCATGTAATCAGTGATTTGATGAATAAAGACTTCTATTTCATATCAGATATTGTGTTGTTTTGTGTATTTCCCCTACGTATTGGTTTGGCTGCAAGGTTAGTCTATCCTTAATTGGATTCACTAACCTTGAATGCATTATAAACAAGCATGGAAATGATAGGGAGGCTCCTATCTTGAGTCATCTTGACTCAAACTTAGGTTAATTTTTGGACCAACTAAGGGTTTGCTTCCCAACCCTAACCTAGGAGAATACACTTAGTTCTTCCCCTAATGCCCAAGGGCCTCTCTATCAAAGGTGATTCAACTCTATCTTGAACTTACTAGGCCAAGTTCACACCAAACTTCCTAAATTCCTTCAGTCACTTTGCAGGATTGGATGCCTTCCAATTTCATCCTTTTTACATCTTTTCTTGAAGATCTTGGTGTTGGCAAGTTTACTATACTATTTTATATGACTAGATATAGTATTGTCATTATGGCAACAAAGTCATATAGTGTTTTGGAGTTAGTGCACATCATTAGAAAATTAGAATTTAGAAAAGTACAAAAGATTGGACAGTTAGTAGAGTACTAGAAGGTCAGAGCATTAGCACCATGCATATGACCTAGTTAAGGTGTGTGCCCTTGAAGTTAAGCATGTATGTATGTATTCATGCTAAGTCTAAGAGTGCATGATCAAATAAGACCATATTGTGTGTGTGAATTTTGTACCTAGCTATAGACACAACACCTCAGTAAAACATTAGAGGTTAGCAAAATCAAGATATATAGATAAATGAAAAGCTTAGACTAACCAGGCGATTTACTGCCTTCTAGTAGGTGTGAGTATGATCTTCTCAGATTAGATCGAGACCAATGACATTGATGACATCTAAACGAAGGATTTGAATGCAAAATATAGATATGGAATGAATGCAAATTAATCTATATTTTTATATTTTCTATGCAATTGTGATGAAAAATTGATATGAATCTATGCTAGATGAAAACTGATATGCTATGAATTGATCTAACAATGATATTCTAAATGATATGAATGCTCAAAAACAATGAAAATCTCACAACAGCTTGGATTCACAAAGATAGATTCTTTAGTCTCCAATTCGGTAGTGTGAGGATGCAATTTCATGGATCCTTTTTGAAGTGCTGAGGCCTTGATTTTATAGAAATCTAGGGCCTTGGAGGTGCATGAGAAAAAGCCATAAATCACTCTTGATGAACTCAGGTTGATTTTTGAGTTAACAAGAAATTAAGAATAATTAATTCATAAAATCATGCAAAAACATGCAAGAACAACCTTTTAGCTCAAATTAGAGTTTAGATCAATTTTCAACTCACAATTGAATGTTGAGTTTAAATTTAAGATTAGCTGTTGATTTCTAGTTGACTTCTTTTTTTGATTGTGCATAATTTAATATGAATTAATTAAATAAATAAAAGTGATTTATCTTCAACTTAACTAATTTTAAATTTAAAAATAACTGATTTGTGGGTTAATCAATTATTTTAATCAAAATTTTATTCAAAACTATATTATTAAATATTGACAATTGACTTTAATTAATTAAATAGGAATTTAATCAATTAGTCATAAGATTTTTGATTTATTGTCAAAATTAAATAATATAATTAGGAATAAATAGAATTAAATCTAATTAAATAATCAAGTGACATAATTAAATTAATTAATTAAATATTCATCATATTCAATTAATCAACTTTAGGATAAATGAGATTTATTGCCAAATAATATTTAATTAAAAATAATTAGATAAATTAGGAATATTCAAGGAATATTCCCCAATGCAGAATTAAGATAAAATCAATTAAGATTCGATGATGTTCAGATGTGCCCTAGGTTAGGACTTTGATGTTGATTTTGTTTGATTTTTTGATATAGGAGGTTAATGAACCTATAGCCCATTTTTGGAGTATTACATTTTGCCCCTCTTTGAATTACTGTGCAAAGTGCAGTGGTTCAAAGACAATCTGTGTTTGATACTGAAATTTGATTTGAAAGATGAACCGATTTTGAGACAGAAACTGATTGAAAGATTTGAAGATATTAGGTCCTAAATGACCAAAGATAATGTTAATTATAGCAACAATGAACCGATGATTATGAAAAAGTGTCAAAATGCCTGATTCTGAACCTTATGATTGCGAAGAAGTGAGTGACCAATTCCAGATCCGATTGTTGATAAGAATCACATTGGTATCACATCTGAACCCTTCAGTTACAAAGAACCAAGGAAATAACACTAATGAACTGATAGTTACGAAAAATTGATACAATTTACAAGATTAAGAGAATACCAGATTGATATGGATCTCGATGAATCTGATATGCCCCAAGCGATGATAGATTTTCCCCAAGCGATGAGGTCTTTTGATGAGTCAACAACTAGATGTGGTTGTTGTCTTGATTACTGAGGAAAGATTTGATAGACAAAATTAGATTTATAGACTTGAATGATGCGCAATACCATGCCCCCTTCGGGATTAAAATCAAAATCTGACAAGAAAAGTCAGCATTAAATAGTTTAGAAGCATGTTAATTGATTTGAGAAGTGGTTATACATGTCCAGGAATGCATTCTGCATCGTTTGGAGGTCTTGAAGACCAAGTTTGACTAGGTTTTACCATGAGCTGACCATGGTTGACCAAGTTGAAATTTTGATAGTTTGATGTAAGATAATTAGTTAAGTTGAATGCTAGATTTCTTTGATGATTGAAGGTCAATTATGCAAGTAGTTAATAATATGAATGATCTTAGATTTGTATTTTGATCCCGAAAAAGATTCTACTTTCTATTTCGTTGGAGGGACCATGTGAGATTCAGCTCTTGTTAGATTTGAAGATGCGATTTGAAGAATCATTTAAGCATTGAAGTTTAGCCAGTCATTGTGAGATCATGCAAACATGCAGAATCAAATGCAACCTAAGACCTAGGACCTAGTCACTGATCATGTGTCAGTCATTGTCATCATTGAATTTATAGGTAATCAGATAAATCAATACATTGCCCACTAGTTAGAAACCATAGACATATGAATATCAATTTTTATGCTCAAGAATCAATACAACGTCCACTGGCTAGACAACCATAGACATATGAATATTGATTTTGTTTTCAGAATGTCAAATTAGATATAAGCACCAAGGCATAAACGCCAGGATGACTTGAATATCATGTCCATTTTGATATAGCAATTTGTATAAGCATCAAAATATAAACGTTGTGATGACCAGAATACACCTTGCATTACAAACACACCAAACAGTCAAGAGATCATTCTAAATCTAGTGTGAATTACCCATAGTGACCCTTTATCATTCACATCCTTAGGCAAGATTGCATTTCACAGTAGGAGAAAGAACTCACTCAAAAAGACAATAGGTAGATCAAACTTCCTTGAATTTTCTAGGTATCAATGGTCGAGGTAC
This sequence comes from Chamaecyparis obtusa, assembly GCA_027943335.1. NCBI lineage: Eukaryota > Viridiplantae > Streptophyta > Pinopsida > Cupressales > Cupressaceae > Chamaecyparis > Chamaecyparis obtusa. The sequence goes on along the minus strand of BSBK01000119.1, from coordinate 243,230 downwards.
ACATGACCATCCAATTTGAGATAGAGGCTCTTACAGACAGACACCATTTCAATCCAGAATTTCCAAAGTTGTTAGATTTTCACATACAAGCAGAAGACAAAGAAAAGATTATGCCCCCAGTCATCACTCTCTAAATCTTATAAAGGACATCATCAAAGAGATCAAAAGGACACAATATGCAAACATCTCAATGTGAATCGGTAAGCATGCAAGGAGATGAAAGCATGAAAAAGCATAGATTGTTTTCAGTTTGTGTTTGATTGTGTTGTTGTAGATGCAAAATCCTTTGTGGAGAGAAGACAAACAAACAGACTCAGATGAAGCTTCAAAGGACTCTGACTAGATATGACTCATCTAAGATGTACTAGAGACCATAGGATATGACATTAGTTGCCCCCAAGTGTTAGGTATTGATAAGATATAGACACTTGAGCTGATTGGTGTACATACTAACTTATTGAAAATAAGGAAATGCAGAAACAAACCAGGAGATACGTACAAACTAAAGCAGGACTGAAAGCTAGGAAAGACCAAGATTGCGCTGATAGATGGAGCATTTTGAACAAGTGGTGCCCATTTTCCAAGTTTTCACCATCTTGGTAGAGATACTATCTTTGCTACCAAGGTGCCTATTTCTAGGTTTTCACCAAGGCACTTTTTCTTTTTTTCATTTTTTTGCTTTTTTCATTTTTTCAAATTTTTGATATTTTTGATATTTTTGATATTTTTTTGATTTTTTTTTTGCTTTTTGATATTTTTTACTTTTTTTTGTGAATCATCAAGGCACCTATTGCTAGGTTTTCACCAAGATGTTCATTTTTTTAGGACTTTTTCCAATTTTTAAAATTTTTTCAAGACATTTTAAGATACACTGAATGCCTTAAGCGTAGAATTTCTTCAGATGGAGAACATTGATTGGTTCTCAGAGTTGTTCTCCTTCAGTTGTTGAGAGTTGATAGGCTCCAGAGCCAAAAGTAGCAGTGATAAAAAAGGGACCTAGCTAGTTGGGTTCAAACTTTCCCTTGCGTTCTTGATGTGATTGATTTTTAGGATTCTCTCTCAAGACTAGATCGCCAACCTGAAATTCTCTGTGTCTGACTTTCTTATTGTAGCCTCTAGACATTCTTTTTTGATACACTCTGAGATGATCATACACTTCTTGTCTGTGCTCATCTAGTAGTTCAAGTTCTTGCAACCTAGACACTCTGTAGTCATCATCAGTTACTAGACCATGCATTTTGATTCTTAGTGATGGGATTTCAACCTCAATAGGCAATACCACTTCAAACCCATAAACTAAAGCGAATGGAGTAGTCCTAGTAGGTGTTTTGATACTTGTTTTTTTACTTGGTATACTTGATAGCATCTTTTTCCATTGCAAACTCCCAAGAAAGATCATATCGTGTAGTCCCAATGTCTAGCAAGGTGGAGAATAAGAGGGATTGACAAGCTGGTGGAAGAGATGGAAGACAAGAGAATGAAGGAGAATGAAGGTAAGAAATCCTAAAGGGAAAAATCCTCAAGAATATCCAAGCTAGGGAAAAATTGTCATGTAAAGCACATTTGGACAAGCAATGAAAGGCCAACATAGGATAAGTCACAAAATCGTAATGCAACAGTAGGAAAGGATGTAGTCCAAAGGAGTAGACATGTCAAGAGGCTTCATAGCACCATGTTTTACTCTTATTTTTTTATTAGATTAAGACCAAAGAGGAAAATGATAGTGATAGGTGAAAATGAATGGAGGAAGATAAATATGAAGGCTAAACAGGAAGGGAATGAAAGCAAGATCATCATAAGATAGCTCACAAGATAGCCAAATATTTGTGTATAGATCAACATTGTCAATATCAAAGAGAGAAGATGGAATGGATGAAATATGTAGAACTATGCATGATGTTTGATTGCTAAGTTTTCATCATAGTACTTATCCAAGGTGCCACAAAGGAGTGGTTTTCACCATAGGATGAATTTATTTCTCTTTACTTTTTCTACCAAGGTGCCTATTTCCAAGTTTCTACCAAGGCACATTTTCAATTTTTTTTTTTTAATCTTTTAATTTTTTTGGAAGAAGGCAAGCTCTTTAGATAATGCTCCTTGAAAGGATAAACCACGATATGCTAAGGATTCAAAATGATATGCTCAAAGATGCTGATAGGGAAAGAGAGATGGAAGAGAAAAATGGAGGATAAGGTTTTATGTAAAGCGAGTGAGGTTGGAAGATAGGAGGAATAGGCAAGTGAGGAAAAAGGATACAAGGTAGAAGGATAATGAATAGAAGGATTGTGAAAAGGTAGATGGAAAGGAAGGCAAGATCAATATCAACACACAACTTGAAGGGTGGCGAGAGGATGGAGGAAATGTGAATGAAGGAATACGTGAAGGAATATGGTGAATGGATACCAGAGGTTGTGGTTTAGGTGCATGGAATGGAAGAATGTTTTTGGAAGAAGATGAAGTGGAAGTCTTTGGAAGCTTGAATGTCAACTTCACTTGTTTCTCAACACCAGACTCTTTCTAGAGAGACTTTGGAATTCATTTAGCCGTAGGCTTTTCATTTCTTTTTGATGATCTAGAGAGAATATCTTTAATCATGGATTTTGGAACCCATACTTGTCTTCTAGTTTTTTTCTTAGATATCTCTTTTGACTTTATGCCTCTATGTTGATTAGAAGAGACATGGTGATCTTCATTTTTTGATGGATTCTTGTATTGCTTCTTTTTCTTGTATTGAACATTCAAGTTACTTCCAAAGGACTTGGGACTTGTGGAAGAAGGAGGATATGACTAGTTTAGATGGGTGGGTGGATGAAAAGGATTCAAAGGTATGCATCTATGTTGATCTTGAGGAAAGATAGGAGATGGAGAGACGTAGGGACCCAAGATGGATGACAAATTAGGAGAGTTAGGAGGGGAAAGTGAAGGGACATAAGGACCCAAGATGGAAGGCAGACGTGAAGCCCTTTGTAGTGGTGGAGGAGGTCCAAAGATGGATGTGAAAGATACAAAAGGATAATCGACAAGTTCATCAACATTTATATGACAACCAAGGACATCAACATCTTTAGACTGAGCATTAGGATTTTCAATAGAATTCTAGACATCTTGAATATGAGCACCTTCTTTGATAGGATTGTTCAAAGCTTGCAAAGACTTGGGAAGAGTAGAAAGTGGAAACGAACATGGAGTGGTAGAATAAGAAGATGGAAGACTTTGATCTTGACAAGGATCTTTGGATAGCATAAGCTCATAATTTTTCTCTTTATTTTCAATAGGCTTAACATTGGAAGTAACAACATCATTTTTACCAACCTTAATGGAAGTATCATATTTGGAAAGGGCAAGTGTAGTAAGGTTATTTTGATTGTCAATAAGCTCAACAATGTAAGTAGTAGCTTGATCTTGCTTAGGAGAAGACTTAAGACATGGTGGAATGCATGAGAAAGGGTGTGCAGGATCAAAAGAACCCTGAAGTGGATAAGAGACATCATGAAAGGGATTGGATGACATGGAGTTTTCTTGATCTTGATCTTTCTTTATGTTCTTTTCTTCATCATTTTTAGAGTCCTCTTGACATGGAGCCACTTCTAAGGATATGGAAGCATGTTGGGATTGTATGGAAGACTGTTGCAAAGATGGTGAAGGACTAGCTGAAGTAGGGATTGTAGCGTATGAAGGCTTAGGATCTTTGGGTTTAGCATTATTGAAAGTATTTGCAGCCAAGTGAAGGTTAGCTTGAGTTTCTTTAAGAGGTAGCCCTTGAGGATAACTATAGGAAATCGCATGAAAAGTATTAGGAGCTTTGGTGGATGAAGCACTTGTGAAAGATTTGATAGGCTTGGAAGCTTTAGGAAATGTATAGGTATTGGAGGAAGTAGGGGATGGAAAGGAACCATCACAAGACAAAGGTTCAACATTAACATGATCTTTCTTGAGAGTGTAATCTTTATTTTCAACATGAGAGTTCTTAGAGGAGAGATCCTTGTAGTATGCATGTTTATAATCAGTGTGGTAAGCTTTTTTCTTCCTCAATAGAAGTATATGTATCATCTAGGTATTGTTCACAAAAATTATCAAAGTCTCTTTCAAAATTAGAATCATATGGATCACCATCACAATCTATCCAATGTGATGTCCCATTTCCAGTAAGCATGAGCACACGACGAGGACTCTTAGGAATAGAGGTGTCATAGGTAACATTATATTGTCCATCATCATAGTCATCATAGTCTTCAAAGATGGGCATGTCACTCTCCATGGAAGAAGTATCATAAGGGTTATCAGACTGCTCAACATGGTATGTCTTGAGAAGAGAAGTAAGACTCTTCGGAGAATTAGAAGAGAAACAAGATCATGGAGAAGAGGAAGGTGAAGACTCAGTGGAGGAAGAAGACTTGGAAGATGAGGAAGAATGAAAAGACTTAGAAGATGAAAGATGTTTGGAAGAAGAAGATCATGACATGACCATGCGTATGATCTTAGCAAAGGCATCTAATTCAATCAATTTTTCCTTTATTTTCATCATAAATTTATCACTCATGGGCTTTTTGGAATAATAATCTTCAAGTTGAGCAATGAGTTTGAGATCATCCATTTTCAAGAGAGGTTCCATAACAAGATAACTGAAATTCATGGTTCTAAATTGCGCTCTGTGTTTTCATGATGAAGCTCTGGTTTCCACCATTAATCTTAGGTGAAGCAAGAGAGCAAGATGAAGACAACTAAGAAATGACTTGATTCAAGAAGATTGAATGACACAACCTTGTTAAGATTTGATTGATTGAAGATTAGATTGGATGTAAATGAAGGATACTATGCCCTCAATGTATGGGTAGATGCCCAAAAGATAGCGGACACGAATTCACAACACTTAGCCATTTTGAAAATTGATTGAAGATTGATAGTTATGACAAGGATTTGACACAAGATGAAAAAGACTCAAATTGATAAATTAGAAGGCTAGATCAGACTCAAGAGACCACTTTAGGAAAATGAATGGTTTTTCTTCTAGTTTCTGCTCTATTCCTGACCCAGTGACTGTTTTGATAGAATCTAGAAATAGGGTGTAAAAAATGGATTTTTGATAAATTTGACCAATCTCTGACAACTTTGACTTTGACTTTGATATGAGTTTTGAAATTTTAGGATGACTTTTGACACTAGAAAGGGTTTTTGCTTCAGATTTACAATTTTTCAATTTTTCAATATCAGTTTGTTTGCAAATTTTTCTATCCAATTTTTGAAGATCTATGTAAAAGTTTGTTTCAAGTAACCAAGAAGATATCAAGCACGCAAAATAGCAAGCAAGGGGAGCAAGCAATCATCTGAAAACAATGAACAAGGATAAAAGAAACCTTGTGCATAAACAAGCAATAGTGACTTATTGTGCTAATCCCTAGAAATACTACTTATGTATGTTCCAAAAAGTTTTTCAATAACGCACATATTCCTAAAAAAGGAAAATTTGGCCTCACTAGGATTTTTAGTAATGGTCTGACTCTACAACTTTTGTAACCTCAAGAGGGTGAACTCCAATCCCAGCACATTGAGGTTTTGACATAGTCTGAGAATTTAATCAATCAGGAGTTGCTAGGGAGATCTGACAACCTAACAAGAGACCACACCTGTGAAGATTTCCTCCATAAGGATATTTATATAGCAATTTTTTCTACCACGATGAAAATGACTATTACCACTTGAGGTTCCATCCATGTGGTTAACCCAATTAAGAAAATGTCTACTATGGTTAACCCTCTCTAAAGGTGACTCACAAAAGATACCACAGGGGGACTAGATCATATTCAAGGATTTGTGTTTCTGGTACTATCCAAAAAGGAAGTAGAGCATAATCCCCTAACCTCTTCACTTCACCAAGACAAAGTAGATAGATTAATCCAACATGCTAAGACCAAGATTATCTCACAAAGATCTATGACATCAACTGCTTATGATCTATCAACCTCTTTGGAGAGAGAATGTATCAATCAAAAGTTGAAGACACACGAATCTAGTAGAACGTGAGACTTTCTCAGTACCTTCCCTACCTACAATGGGATCCTTCATTAAGAGGAGATTTGTAAGGAAACTCAGGTGTGAAAATAGCTTCCTACGCTAATCTCTATAGGAGAGTATTGTGCAAATTCTTATAAATCCTTACAATTTTAGATTCATTAACTACTTTAATAAAGATATTGCAACCACATACAATGCATACAGAAAAATAGAGAATGACACAATGATATACCCTGGGGAAAATCTTTCGGTAAAAAATCCCAGCACTCTAAAACCTGCACAATGTATTATCTTTAACACAAAGATTACAACACACTTGCAATGCAAGTTCTTTCAGGAAATGAGAGACAAAGCCAACAAGACTTAAATTTCTGTTATATCTCTCCCATAGGAGCAGCATCATATATATAGACTCCTCTGGACCCAAAAATAGGAACAACCACCAAGACCCATGCACAAAGCCACATGTACATAGTTGTTACATGCAATCCCAAGAATAGGCATCCATCCCTAGAATAGACTATGACAGCTTGTCATAGAATCCACCAAAAATAACGGTCACAAGAGAAGTGTAAGAGAATCTGTCATACCAACCTATTTTTGGCATATTCTCTTACACACACCAACCACTTCTTCTTGGGCACCCAAATAGGCCCAAGTCATAAGATGCTCTTACACCTATCATATCACATTCCTTAAATAGTTCTTACGCATCATAGGAATCCATCATGACCATTTTAGTCATGATCTCCTTACGCACAAGATGCCGACACATCAAGTGGAGTGACACATCAACATGCCAACTAGACATGTACACTCACACTTAATTACATTATTTGCAAAAAATATATTTACAAAACAAATAATAAGAATAGGAATTATCCAAGGTTGAGACACCTTATTCCTAACATTCTCCCACTTGTTGAACACCTTGTAAGAGCAATAGGAACATAACATGAACTTTAACCGCTATAGGCCAAAAGGCCCATAGACTCTGAACACCATTTGAACTTCTCAGTGCCCACTAGTTTTGTTAATGCATCTACAACATTCTTCACAGTATCTACCTTCTCCAAATTTACCTTTCCATCTTCCACCATATCTCTCACAAAGTGAAACTGCACATCAATGTGCTTCGTTCTGGCATGGAAAGTTAGATTCTTTTGAAGGCAAATAGTGCTCTGACTGTCACACCAAATAGTAATCTATTCTACATGAACACCAACATCAGAACACAATCTTCTAAGCCAAATGGCTTCTTTACAAGCATGAGTAGCAGCCATGTACTCAGCTTCTATAGTGGACAAAGCAACCACATGTTTTCGCTTACTCATCCAATTGATGGCACCACCAAACATAGTGAACACATAAGCACTGGTGGATCTCCTGCTGTTAATATCACCTGCCCAATCTGAATCCACAAAACCATGAATACAAACTAAATGCGGAGATCTAGAAGAGTTACCATGATAACATATGGATTAATCTGATGTACCCCTCAAATATCTGAATACTTGCTTAACTACATCCCAATGTACCCGTCCAGGATTAGCCATAAACTGACTTAGGACTCCCACTGCTTGGGCAATGTCTAGTATAGTACAGACCATAGCGTACATAAGACTACCAACTGCACTAGCATAAGGTACTCTACTCATGTCCTCCACCTCACTAGGAGATTTTGGACAATCATCTACAGATAACTTTGTTCCCATAGAAATAGGAACACATAGTGGTCTACAATCTGCCATGTTGAACATGTCCAACACAGACTTCACATACTTACTCTGACTCAACCAAAGTTTTCTGTTAGACCTGTCTCTATTGATTTCCATACCCAAGATGTACCTAGCTGCCCCAAGATCTTTCATCTCAAACTGTGCTGACAACTGAGATTTAAAATCAGAAATCATACTCTTACCCTTCCCAAACAGCAACATATCATCAACATATAATGCAACAATAAGAAGGCAATCATTTTCAACTCTGAAATAAACACAATGATCTAATTTTGATCTTACAAATCCAATTGACAACACAAAGGCATCAAAATTAAGGTACCACAACCTAGGAGATTGCTTCAAACCATATAGAGATTTCTTTAATCTGCAAACTAATGATTCTTTACCTTTAACAATGTAGTGCTCAGGCTGTGACATATAAATATCTTCCTCCAAATCACCATGAAGGAAAGCTGTCTTCACATCCATCTGTTCTATCTCTAAATCATATGATGTAGCAAGAGATAACAAAAATCTAATGGATGTCAACTTTGCAGCAGGAGAGAATATTTCACCATAATCTATTCCCTCTACCTGTGAATACCCCTTTGCAACCAATCTAGCTTTATACCTTTCAACACTGCCATCTACACAAAATTTCTTCTTGAACACCCATTTACAGCCAACAAATTTTCTCCCTTTAGGCATAGGTACAAGGTCCCAAGTTTTTTTTTTCCTCCAATGAAGCCATCTCATCATCCATAGCCTCAATCCAGGAACCTACATCTTCCATGCCCAAAGCCTCTTTCACAGATCTAGGCTCATCAGTGTTAGTAATCAAAGCAAAGACACAACTAGAATCTAACATAGAATAACCAAACCTTTCTAGTTGCTTTCTTTCTCTCATGGATCTCCTCAAGGGATGAGGTTGAGGTTTTTCTTCCTCTTCTTCCAAACTATCAGAGCTGCTAGAGCTCTCCTCATCATTAGACCCAACATGGTCTCTCTGTTCAGTCTTCTCAGGGGTAGGAGGCAACTAAACAACATCTTTTTCTTTTTCTTTTTCATCTGGTTGTAGCACAATAGGAGAAGATGTTATCTCTCTGAAAATAACATTTCTACTATACAACACCTTACTAGTCACAGGATCCCAAAGCTTGTATCCTTTCACACCAGCACTATATCCGATGAAAATACATTTAACAGCTTTGTTTTCCAACTTAGATCTTTTCTCCTTTGGAACATGTGCATAAGCTTCACAACCAAAAACATGAAGATGTCTAATTGAAGGCTTCTTACCAGACCACACCTCCATGGGTGTCTTACCAACAAGGGCTGATGTAGGAGATCTGTTAACCAGATAGCAAGCAATGGCCACAGCTTCGGCCCAAAACCTTTGTTCTAAACCAGCTCCACTAAGCATACTCCTAGCCTTCTCCATCAGTGTCCTGTTCATTCTCTCTGCAACTCCATTTTTCTATGGGGTATAAGGAGTTTTCTTATGCCTCTCGATACCTTGTTCTTTACAGAACTATTCAAACTCTGCTGAGCAAAACTCACCACCATTGTCAGTTCTCACACACTTAATCTTCTTACTAGTCTAATTCTCTACAAAAGCTTTAAATTCCTTGAACCGACTAAAGACTTGTGTCTTACTTTTAAGGAAATAAATCCACATCCTTCTACTGTAATCATCTATGAAAGATACAAAAAATATAGACTTGGAGATTGAAGGAACTTTTACAGGACCAAATACATCAGAATGAATAAGATCCAAAACATCAGAAGATTTGTGAGAACTAGAGTAAAACTGAACACGATTTTGTTTACCATAGACACAGTGTTCATAGAAGTCAAACTCGAGATTGTAATCATTTAACCCCTCAATGAGATTTTTATTTTTCAATGTTCTGAGACCCTTTTCACCAATGTGGCCAAATCTCATATGCCACAACATTGTCTTTTCTGCAGGAAGCTTACCTTCCAAAGTGTTTGCACTACCATCAGAACCAATAGCCACAAACTTCTTCACTTCTTATTCAGATGGTGAGGATGAAGAACTATTACATAGAGGAATACATGCATCTAGCTGAAATAAGGTACCTCTCCTAGTACCCCTTGCAAGCACTATCGATCCTCTTATCATCTTGCATCCTTCTTTTGAAAAAATAACTTGCACACCTACATCATTTAGCATACTTACAGATAATAGGTTTCGTGCCAAACCCAGAATGTGCATAACTCTGTTGATTCCCTTTACTCATCCATCAAGAAATTTGATAGTGACCCTTCCGCGTCCAACTATCTTTAGGTGAGAATCATCACCCAAGTACACCTTTCCACCATCGAACTCTTCATATTTTGAGAACTAGTTTTGATGAGAGGTCATGTGAAAAGATGCACCCAAGTCAACCAACCACACATCATCAGATGCATGGGCTGCCAAAGCTACGATGAATGCATCGCCATCTTCTTGAGATCTTTCTGAAGCTGAATCTGAACCTTTCTTCTTCTTCTTCGGCTCTTTGCAATCTTTACGAAAGTGCCCAGATTTATCACGATTCCAACATTTTGCCTTGGACTTATTGGAAGTCTTTGACTTCCCATGGGATTTGGATCTACCCTTATTGTCAGACTTATTGTCATTTTTCTTCCCTCTTTCAGTGGATCTCCCACGAACAACAAGGGCTTCTTTTTCCAAAATGGAAGCCTTTCTCCGCATCTCCTCTAATAGCAATGAAGACACCACATCATCCATTTTTGAAGGTGACTAAAGTGCTTCCGAGAGCCATCACAAGATGGTCCCATGAATCTAGTAAAGAACACAAAAGTGTGTAGCAACTATCCTCCTCTAACTTGACACCAGCTGATGTCAATTGTGCAGCTAGCAGATTAAATGCATTTAAATGATCCGTTAAGGATCCACCTTCCTCCATTCGTAGAGAGTACAACTTCTTCCTCAGTAACAACTTGTTCACCAGAGATTTGGCCTGATACACGGCCGCAAGTCTTTCCCACAAACTATTTGCAATTTTCTCATCTAGAACATTCAGAAGGACTGCATCAATTAAACAGAGTCTTATGAGACCCTTAGCTTTACGTTCTTTGATATCCCAATCTACTTGAGCTATAGTTGCTAGTCTTGTAGCATTTAAAGTTGCTTCCCATAGGTCACGATCTTCCAACATGTCTTCCATCTTGAGTTTCCACAACTCGAAATTAGTGCCATTAAATTTCTCCACCTCCATTCTTCCATATGATGAACTTGCCATCTCAATCTGCAAATAAGATTCAGAATGCTCTGCAAAAAAATCTCACTCAAACTTGAGATCAGCTCAAAAAACCCTACCCAACAACTAGGATCAAAAGTTGATCAAGCTCTGATACCACTTGTAAGGAAACTCAGGTGTGGAAACAGCTTCCTACACTAATCTCTATAGGAGAGTATTGTGCAAATTTTTATAAATCCTTACAATTTTAGATTCGTTAACTACTTTAACAAAGATATTGCAACCACATACAATGCATACAGAAAAATAGAGAATGACACAATGATATACCTTGGGGAAAACCTTTCGGTAAAAAACCCCAGCACTCCAAAACCTACACAATGTATTATCTTCAACACAAAGATTAAAACACACTTGCAATCCAAGTTCTTTCAGGAAATGAGAGACAAAGCCAACAAGACTTAAATTTCTGTTATATCTCTCCCATAGGAGCAGCATCATATATATAGACTTCTCTGGACCCAAAAATAGGCACAACCACCAAGACCCATGCACAAAGCCACATGTACATAGTTGTTACATGCAATCCCAAGAATAGGCGTCCATCCCTAGAATAGACTATGACAGCTTGTCATATAATCCACCAAAAATAACGGTCACAAGAGAAGTGTAAGAGAATCTATAATACCAACCTATTTTTGGCATATTCTCTTACACACACCAACCACTTCTTCTTGGGCGCCCAAATAGGCCCAAGTCATAAGATGCTCTTACACCTGTCATAGCACATTCTTTAAATAGTTCTTACGCATCATAGGAATCCATCATGACCATTTTAGTCATGATCTCCTTACGCACAAGATGCCAACACATCAAGTGGAGTGACACATCAACATGCCAACTAGACATGTACACTCACACTTAATTACATTATTTGCAAAAAATACATTTACAAAACAAATAATAAGAATAGGAATTATCCAAGGTTGAGACACCTTATTCCTAACAAGATTTGCATGAATAAACAAGAGAAAGAAGCTCAATCTCTCAAGATCATCCACAAATAGTGTTCATAGGGCCTATTTACTATGTGTAACAGATATGCAAAAAGCAAATCTATGTTCATTTTATAGCCCAAAAATTGAAGTCTGATTTATGAAAGTAGAAAAGGCACTCAAGCTAGACACATGAGATGTTCATTTTATGTCTAAATTGAAATTTTTTCAAATGTAGTAGAATACCTAAATTCTCTCACAACACGCTTAGTAGATTTTACCTGATTTTTAGCTTTGTTAAGCAATCCCGCGCAAGCAAGCCACAAACTCTCCAACAAGAAAACAAGCAAACAAGATATGCAACGTATATTCAACTTATGAAAACCCTAGGGTTAGATCCAAAAATCAATTATTAGGAGTAATAATAACCAGAAATTAATCCAAATGACAACTTATATCATTCATTGAACCATGTGAAAAATAAGTGCATACCCATCACAAAATTTTATTTTTTTTGTTGCATTTGACCTAGTCAACAAGATCTAATTTTTTTGATATGATTTCGGCCACAAAAATAGAAATGAAAAATAGAGACCCTTGCTAAAAAAAAGAGAGCTTTTCAAAAATGTAAAAATTTTAGAAAAATTTCTTCATTTGTGCCCTAGAGACCCATTTTACCAAAATAGACCAATTTTTGTAAATTGATTATTTGAGCTATTATATTACATCCAAATTTAAAACACAAAGAATGAAACCCCTCTATAATTTAAATAGATTTTTAAAAATGTAAATTTTTTTGAAAAATATGCTGATTTGCGTCAGAAATTAATTTTTTTTGGAAAATCAAGAAAAAATTATTAAAAATTCAAAACATCTCAAAAAATTCTAAATTTTTTATTGAAGCTTCCTTGATATGTCTCCAACCTGAAAAAATATTTTAGACCAAAAATACATGCTGTTTGGGAGATAAAATTAAATTTTTAAAACTTTAAGGTTTTAGCTCCAAAAATAAATAAATCAAAACCAACATGTAAAGGTCGGTTGCTCCATGGTGGGCACTAGAAATGTGTGTGTGAATTTTGTACCTATTTATAGACACAACACTTCAGTAAAATATTAGAGGTTAGTAAAATCAAGGTATATAGATAAATGAAAAGCTTAGACTAACCAGACAATTTACTGCCTTCTAGTATGTGCGAGTATGATCTTCTTAGATTAGACCAAGACCAGTGACATTGATGACACCTAAATGAAGGATTTGAATGAAAAATATAGATATGGAACAAATGCAAATTAATCTATATTTTTGTATTTTCTATGCAATTGTGATGAAAAACTGATATGAATCTATGCTAGATGAAAACTGATATGCTATGAATTGATCTAACAATGATATTCTAAATGATATGAATGCTCAAAAACAATGAAAATCTCACAACAGCTTAGATTTGCAAAGATAGATTCTTCAGTCTCCAATTTGGCAGCGTGAGGATGCAATTTTGTAGATCCTTTTTGAAGAGCTGAGGCCTTGATTTTATAGAAATCCAGGGCTTTGGAGGTGCAGGAGAAAAGCCATAAATCACTCTTGATGAACTCAGGTTGATTTTTGAGTTAACAAGAAATTAAGAATAATTAATTCATAAAATCATGCAGAAGCATGCAAGAACAACCTTTTAATTCAAATTAGAGTTTAGATCAATTTTCAACTCACAATTGAATGTTGAGTTTAAATTTAAGATTAGCTGTTGATTTCTAGTTGACTTCTTTTTTTGATTGTGCATAATTTAATATGAATTAATTAAATAAATAAAGTGATTTATCTTCAACTTAACTGATTTTAAATTTAAAAATAACTGATTTGTGGGTTAATCAATTATTTTAATCAAAATTTTATTCAAAACTATATTATTAAATATTGACAATTGACTTTAATTAACTAAATATGAATTTAATCAATTAGTCATAAGATTTTTGATTTATCATCAAAATTAAATAATATAATTAGGAATAAATAGAATTAAATCTAATTAAATAATCAAGTGGCAGAATTAAATTAATTAATTAAATATTCATCATATTCAATTAATCAACTTTAGGATAAATGAGATTTATTGCCAAATAATATTTAATTAAAAATAATTAGATAAATTAGGAATATTCCCCGATGCAGAATTAAAATAAAATAAATTAAGATTCGATGATGTTCAGATGTGCCTTAGGTTAGGACTTTGATGTTGATTTTGTTCGATTTGTTGATATATGAGGTTGATGAACCTATAGCCCATTTTTGGGGTATTACACATATGACAAAGATACATATAGTTGAAGAGGTACAACGAGTGAATGCCAGAACATAATAGAGTATGCAACTGACTGTTGGTAATTTGATTAGCAATGATAATATTGTTTTGTAAAGGCTATGCACCTATTGTATTTAGGTAGTAGACATGTAATTATGTTTGAATGTAAACATAGTTGAGCCAATTCAATTGGAAGCGTTGTATGTTATCGGTTATAGGTCGAACTAGTTAATTATTTTTGGTAGCACATATAAATATAAGATGAGCCATTGTAATATGAGAAGGAAGTAGATATAGAGTTGATAGAAGCAAAGAAGAAGTGTGTGAAGAGTAGATAAGATGTATTAGAGCTTTGCAAGAGGTCAAAGCATCAGCGCATCAAAGGAACTGATCTGACAAGTAGTGTCACAGTGCCAGCTCATCCAACAGATATAGTGTGTATCTGAGATCAAAAGGTTGTAGCCTTCACCACTCTAGTAGTGAGCTCTAGGACAGTGTGTCCCCACCCCTAGCAGGGTTATTGTAAAAGACTCCTAAAGGGTCTGACCCTTAACAAGGTCACTGTACTAAAAGCAATCTAAAGATAACTCCTAACAGGGTTAAAGATCTTCTAACAAGGATCACACAACACTAGTGTAGATTATTAGTGGGTGTCAATTTGCACTGGAGTTTTTACCTAATTGGGTTTCCCTGTAACCATATTGGTGTTATGTGTTATGTTTGCTTATCTTGTTTACATTGAAGTTTATTTTAGTACTTAAGCAATCAGTTAAGTTTCAAGAGTAAAGTAAAAAGTTAAAATATAGTGAACACCGATTCACCCCCCACCCTCTCAGTGTTCCCATTCCTAACACTTGGTCCACAGTTTGTCCAATTCTTGATCGGATTCAAAATTTCAAAGGAATAGGGCTTAGTAATCCATTATAGCCTTGATTAGGCTCTTTAACTTCAATAAATTTCAATCTTGTCAAATAAGCCCCCAAACTAGTCACTGATCTAGATACCCTTTTTGGAAATCTCAAATATTTCTAGGGTGAGGGGTTCTCATACTATCCATACAGTACCTCAAAACCTATTGTGACAGTGTCCTTAAAAGTAGGGCTATTAGGGATAATTGATTCAAATTAACTAAAATATTGAAGAGATGGATTCATCGACCGACACCACTAGTTCTAGAGTCTTTCCAACTCCTATATACCACTCTCCACTCATTAGTTCACACCATTCTATCCAACCTTGCATCCAATCATCGAATGATACTTTCTTGCTCCTAGCCAAGCATTGACAATCTTGCCTAGGGATAGATGGTAAAAATAGAAAACTCCATCTTTGGGACATGTGAAAAAATAAATTAACTATAAAAAGACTCTACTTTCCATCCTCCATGGTCCATAAGGATCCGATGGAGGAAGCTCACCGTATAGCCATATTTAAAAACTAGATCCTTACAATGGTAGAGAACAGTCTAGGAAGGATTGGATTTAAATTGAACACTTGAAACTATATACAGACTCAAAAGAAGTGTTTACTAAACAAGGAAATGAAGAGTACAATTTGAATCACACATCAGATAGATTGGTTCAATCCATGTACATTGATCTCAAGGAAAAACTCAAAAAACTATGACAATATAGTGAATTGCTACTATTATGCTTCTTGAAAATCCAATCAAAATTGATCCAAAATCTATACAATGATTATAAATCCCTTAAATAGGTCCTTTGGGCAATTTACAACTTTTTCCCAAATGTTGTCGAGCAACTTTTGAAAGTTGCAAAAGTTGCTCAAGAAACTTTCCTTTTTTTTTTCATATTCTTGTCATTTGTCACAACTCTGACCTAATCAATGGGTTTCTCAAGGTCTCAAACCACTCCTTTGACCTAAATACATCTTAAATCCATCCTATTTTACCAATTTGGAGTCATTGGGCTCATTAGACCCCATTAGGTCAGCTTGGCAACTATTGGCCAACTAGTGACACCCTAGTGCCAAACCAAAACTAGTATATCCTAATCATACCTATTGGATCCTCTTGGAGTCCTTATTTATCCATGAATTGGCTGGAGTCATTACAAGACAAAATTCTAACAAGGTTAAAGCCAAACCCTAGGTGCTTTTGGACCAGGAAATAACAACAAGTATTATCAGATGTGAAAGACATCTTATTGGAAATTTTACATAAGAATCAACTTAATGAGAATGCACCTATTATTGATAAGTTAGTCTCACTTGTACATCAAGTCAATGAATCAGATGCTGATGGTGAAGAAATAATGATGAAGATAACCAAGCAAAAGATTGAACAAAGGTTAGTGGAAAAAATTATGCAAAAGATTATTGAATAGAAAGTTGCACTTTCTATCATTGCTACTGAGTTGGAGGACATCGCAAAGGTAATAATCAAGTTATTCCAAAAGTTATGCAATGTTTCCCATTTTACACAACATGTTCTAGATAAAAAAAAAAGATAGATGAAGAGATAAAGTAAAGTGCAAAAAAGTTGACTAATGAACTTGAGACATTCCAAGTTCATTATTCAAAAATCAAACATTTTATGAGTTTACAACTAGACTTGAGGAAGGAAGAGGAGAAGATTAGAGCAGAAGTACTTAAAGTTCAAGCATAAATCATTCCTCATTTGGAGGTAATTCAGGTGAATATCAAGAAAGACAAGGAACTCATTGCTACACCTGAAATGTCTATAATGGATCATATGGAAGATCTTTCATCATAGCTCTAAGCCCAAATTTTAGCACTTGAGGCACTAAAGGACATATGGAAGAATACTTATGATAGTGCTAAATCTTCTTCTAAAGGATTTTTTGATAAACTATGAGTATACAATGTACCAAAAAAGGGGGATAGTGAAGATAGTAGATAGATAAAGTTAACTATGTATATATGGGAGAAATACGAGAGATAGGAGAAGTATATGTTGAGGGGGAGTTATCACATATTGGAGATACCAAGTTTTGGCTAAGTTATGAAAGTTTTTTTCACTAATGCCAAAGGGGGAGAATGTTACTCCTAAATTCATTAAGTGTTGTCATTAGTAAAGAAAAAATGAGTTATGGTAAGAGAAGAATTAGGTTAGTATGAGTGAAGAATCAAGTCAGTGAAGAGAAAGTCATTTGATAAAGACAAGGCAGAACAATTACCAAGCACAAAGTAAAGCATTTACCTAACAGTGTGTATACCGAGCAGAATGGAGACTGAACAAATATAGTTAACTGGGTAAATAGTTGTTATAGAGAAAAGGTAGAGTACCGAGTAAGTATGTTAACCTAGGAAGAGTATTACCAAGAAGGAAGAACATGATAACCAAGAAGATTAGAAAAGACTACCAAGAGACATAAGATTGCATCGTCTTAAAATGGAAGAACTTTCATGTTAAGAGTGTTTAGACCTTAGAGTAAGTGGTTTGGGGTCATCTTGAACACCTTGAATTGATCTTTTCTTTGATCTGGCTTTCTCCCTGCTTTCCACTTCTTTTCTACACTTGATTTCTTCATTCTAGGTGAAATTAGGGTTAGGATCCTGATGATTCTCCTTAATTTCCCTCTTCCATGGCTCTATTTTCTTGGTAGGACTTAGAAATAGGTCCTCCTAGCCTTCATCATAGTCATCATAGGATTTTATATCTATCTCTAGTATTCTGTCCCTTTCTGGTATCATTTCTAGGTCTCTGGGCATCCCTGGGACCTCCTGTCCTGATTCTGACTAGATCTGGGCCCACGGGGTCAAATTCGAGGTTGATCCTAACTAGGTCAGGATCAAGCTCCTAACTAGGTCAGGATCAAGCTCAAACCTAACTAGGTCAGTCCCAACCTCTATTGATGTAGGAGCATCCTGGGTGTAAGAGCAATCTTGCATCACCCAAAAATATTTATGTTTTTGTATTCAATAAGGGCTATCTTGTGTAGAGCTACTATTTATGAAAACTTTCTATTTTTAGTAATTTGGTCATATGATCTCATAATGTTCTGATTTCACATGTGGAGGTTCATCTCAGTTGTATCAGCCTACCAGTAAAGTTTCATTGACAGATCAAGTCTAGCTTTGGAGATATTGAAGATTTTTGGTATTGGTGGCAGGGTATAGAAACTTTGAACTCAGTTTTGAAGGCTATAGAGGTCCCAGATGAGGTAAAAAATTTGGGTGATAGGCGCTTGTGCAAGTTAGGCCTATAGAGTGCTTCGTGGCCTTTCCAGAATGGGGTCATAATAGTCAATCAGGTCAACTGGTGATGACTTATGGTCTTTGGAAGTTGGGTCACCTGAAATGGCGAAAAATAATTTTCCTTCAAAATTTCTGTTCAGGTTTCAAAAGTTATTTTGAGCCGACTTTGATGTAATAAATTGAAAAATAAAATAATTCTAAGTTTGGTCGGCCCTATGGGCTAAATTTTTGGAACCTTCTCGGGCGGTGAAAATTGCCTATATAAAGAAGGCCCATAGTGTTGTCTTAGGCAGTTAGGGGTAGTTTGGAGTAGTTGGGAGTAGTTTTGGGTAGATCTGGGTAATAATTCGAGGCTTTGTCCTACAAAATATTGTAAGGGGAATGCCCATGTGGCTTTGCATATTGTAATTTTGAAAATTTGTAATTCCACATTTGTGAAGATAATAAGAAGCCCATTTTATGCTCTTGCAAATTGTTGTTGTTCTCTATTTCTATTATGTGTTTGTGGTATTAAGGGGAGCACCCTTTATCATCTATTTTTCCCCCCTCTTTAAAATTTCCAAATTTCTTGATTTTCGGGCATCGGGTTTTCAGGATATTTATTTTCCCACCTCCGAGTTGGCCATTTTGGGTTTCAGAATGGTAAATCCTCAAAATGTATTTAATCTAAGTATATTTTCTAAAGGTTAGGACCTAATTGGGATTTAATTCTCCAAGGTGGCCCCTCTAGAGGATTGTGCCCTAGTTCACTATAAAAGGAGGCCTTCCTCTCTCATTTTCTCATCCATTATTCACCAAGCAATTTGATGATCAAGGAGCTCTCAAGGAGATATTCACAAGCCATCAAGTTCTCTCTCAAGAAAGATCAAGCATTCCATTCAAGCATCCATTCAAGCATTTAAGTCTTCTTCTCCATTCAAGTTCTCCATTGAAGATCAAGGATTCAAGTCTTTGAAGGGATTTAGTTCAAGCATGCAAGATTCATCATTCAAACCCTAGATCTATCCATCATGATGGTGTGATCTTCCTTCAAGATCCATTCATTCTTCCCTCAAGGTGGATTCCAAGCATACAATCATGGAGGTTTGATTTACATTTATTGATGTTATGTTCAAGCTTTCATATTTACATACTTGATTACATTTCAAATACAATTGCATATCTATTGAATGTCATAGCTTCATTGTTAGATCTACTTCTACTACTTGCTAGCATTCTCCTTTTCAATTCAATTTCAAGGTTAATTCCTAAACTGGGGTTTGACCAAGGCAAACCCCCCATACAAAAAAAAATCCCATTTTCTTGCAAGTACAGGTGCAGGATTTCAGATCTGAGAGTGAATTTGGATACCCTTTTCAGTGAACTTCTGAGATCTACGAATAGAGTCAGAATCGACCTTTAGAATAAAAATGTAGCCTTTGAAATTTTATGAGGGTCAAAGATGACCTTCCTTAGAATTAGAAAATATTTCTGGGTTTTTTAGACTCGCAGTTTCAGTTTAAAGTTGCGAAAATCAACAGTTTTTGAGACTGTTTGACAGGGTTTTCAGCAGGTTCATTTTCAGAGGTAAGTACCTTATCTCTTCATTTCAACATTAGTCATCTACATTTACTCTTCATATCAATAAAATTCAAATGTAAGTATAAAATATTGGTTTTGGGGTCTCTTTTATGTGTAAACCATTGTTCTAGGACCCCATCCATATTTTATCCTCTACATTTTGGTGAACCCGACATACTTACCCCTTTTCTTTTGTGGATTTAGATGCCCTATTGTGTTAGATCTCCCTTTGCATTATCTTGTGTGTTCACCTTCACTTTACATTTTGGTGAACCCGCGATAGACAACTCTTTCTTTTTGGTGTTAGATCATCTATTTTCTTGCCTTAACATTAGATTTCTTTTATGCTCTTGCATTTACATTTCAAAAATCCAAAAAAATTACAAATTTTTTTTAAAAATACAAAAATATTTACATTTTCATGCTTTTAGTATTCAACATGTATGATTCTTATTTTGAGTACTTTGATGAGGCTTTTGTTGTTCAAGATGATAGATCCCTTAATGAGGTAAATGGAAGTGAGGATGAAAATTGTTTGAATGAGATCTCCATTGATCCTATTCCTATTTCACCCTCCTCCACAACCTCTTCAATTGACCTTTACAAAGATGAGTTAGGAATTGATGTTAATTCTTCTCCTAATATATGTCTTTTCTATGAGCCTATTTTACAATACAATTTACCTTCTTTCCCCTTTAGGGATCAAGCATTAATGACTTATGACACTCCTACAATGTGCTTTATGGATAGGGATGATAGTCCTCCTATTTGGGATGAACCTTTGGATTTGGATGTTGATTACTCTCTTCCTCATGCAACCATTGTGGACATTCCTCCTATTTGGGATGAACCTTTGGATTTGGATATTGATTACTCTCTTCCTCATGAAGCCATTGTGGATAATTCTACTTTTTGGGATGAACCCTTGGATAAATACATTGATTTATCCCCTCCTTGTGAAGAATTTTTTATACAATCGGATGACATATTATCTAAAACACACTTCCCTTATGTGAAAGAAGATGACATTATAGATCCTTCATCTCCATTTAGGATTCCTTCTAGTGATGAGGCATTAGCGGAGAAAGATATGAATTCCCTTAATACTCTTCCTCTTAGTGGTGATCTCACTAGTAGAATTTGGGCAATAAATGACTAGGACACTAAAACTTTTAGTCACGTGACTAAAACTGATCATGTTCTACCCATTTTTTGTAATTCAAAACTATAAATGACTAAATAAATGACCAATTTGGTCATCAAGTAAAATCACAACTAAAATGACTAAATAAATGACTAAATAAGTGACCAATTTGGTCATCAGGTAAAATGACTAAATAAATGACCAATTTGGTCATTGGGTAAATTGACCAAATAAATGACTAAATAAATAACCAAATAAATGACTAAATAATTAGTCACCCTAATAATAAAAATGACTAAATGAATGATTAATACTCCTCTACACATTAACATTTGATAATATCATATACTTATATTCGTAGAAGTTGCATTTCAGCAATAATGTGTGATCACTAATAGACTTATTATGTGAACATTATTCTGTGTGCTCTAATATTCTGTTCACTAATAGACTTATTGTTGCATTTCACATTAACTATTCTATGTGCTCTATAATTTTTAGATGTTTCATTATTTTGTTTGTATCCCAAGGTGAACTTTAGTAGTTATGCCATTATTCAAATATTGTTGATACATATGTTTAATTTTTAGGCAAGGTCAAGCCAGCCAAAAGATTATTCATGATCAGAATGTGCCAAGCATGGCTATTCATGTGTTATTGCTAAAAGTTTGAATTTAATTATCTATTATATTATTTAGATACATTTATCAAATGTGCTCAATGTTCTCTTCTCTTCTCAAACCTCTTTTTTGTATGTAGTGAATCCCAACAAATGGGATGCTTTACTATTCTTCAACCTACACCTAGAAGCTACAATTGATGATACCAGTCTGTATGGTAGTTTTGACAAATGATTTGAAAAGTATGCAAATCTTCAAATATTTCTACAATTATAAATTTTAACATAATTACATCAAATTGCATTTGCTTAATGCGGTGGTTGGTGACAAGGGTTTAATAGCCTCCCATGGATTCTATAAGTCTAGTGGTTGTATTAGGCATTAACAGTTTGAGCTTTTGGTGCAACAACAACCACCCAATCTAACAACATATATAGACTTCTCTGCACTAATTTGGTCATCAAGTGAAATCACAACTAAATAATTGGTTAGACAAATAAAAATGACTAAATAAATGACTAATTTGGTCACTGGATAAAAAAACACAACTAAATAATTAGGACCACACAAATATAAATGACTAAATAAATAACTAAATTTTACCACCAAAATTTGATGCCAAAATCACATCAAAACAAAGGCAAGAGTAGAAGGTAAATACCAAGAATTTAGGCAACAATTATATAGGCATCAAGCAATTAGTAATTACTTGGTCCATACTATTGGGGTAATATACAATTGCACCCTATATTTACTTAGGTAAATCATGAATAAGAGGACATATTGACTCCCTTGATCGATAGAATTATTTGTCATCTCTACATCATTCATCTCCTTGATTGATAGTATTATGTGTCATTTTTCTCATTAGGATGAGTTTACTTAACATATTTTCTCTTACATGCAATTCAACTTCTTTTGAGATACTTTCACACCTTGACCTTTGCATCCTAGTGTGTAAATAGTACAATTCATTTCCTTTGTTTTACATACTCTTGAATACATATATTGAAATTTATTTATTTTCAAAACTAATTTAATTGTCTTAAATTAAAAATATAAACTAATTCAATTGTCTTAAATTAAAAGATCAGACAAAAGAATCATGCATTTTCAATAGGCGGCAAAGGATAGAAGAATGGCAGGAAGTGAAATTCTAACATGACTTTGTTAATTAAGCCAATAGGCTTTATTGTGGGAGCTTTTGCTCCTAGAACTTTCGTTTTAGCCCAGAAATTTTTCATCCTCCCTGCTTGCATCACTACTACACAATAGTAGTGTTTAAGATGTTAGTTTAAGACAAAATGTCCATTTTGTCTTAAAACACATTTTTATATTTAAATTAAATTATTAATTTTTTTATTGTCTCAAATAAAGACAATTGGAAAAATCTATTTTCCTAAAATAGACTTTTCTTTCCCTATGTTATGGTACTCAACTCATCATTTACAGCTCTATTCCAGCTTAACAACTGCTCCAGTAATGCTTGTGGAAACTGCGGTGGCATCATCGGAATACATTTATTTCTCAACAGCGGCGGGAAGGGATATCATGGAAATAGCGGGAAGTCAGCTCATGATTTGTTATTTTAATCAGGCTTTATGCAAGAATGTTAGATTTTTCTTTTCTATGCCCTAGTCATCTTCTTCAACTGATCTGCGCTGCAATTCATCACTATGATAGAGAGCTGCAAACTATTCAATCATCTTGGAGAGAAAGCCAGATTTGTACAACAAATAGGTAATAAATTTTATATTCTGTGTGCCTGAGCACCCTGTAGTTCTCTTTTGTTTTGTTTTTGTAATATGGGTATTGAATAGTTTTTAATCCCTTGCTTTGTTCAGTTATCTATTATCTCGGTGATGTAAGACAAGAAATCCCTTCATTTCATTTTCAATCAGTGCGATCCATGAGGCCTCTTTTCTTTGATTCTTTTTTTCATGCAGTCCACGCAACCTGTCTTGGCCTCCATATTTTTTATTTTCCTATTAGAGGTTGAGTGAGTGTTGACAAGGGCTATGGTTTTGGCTTTGCACCTAACAATTTGTTTACTCAAAACATCTAGAACCTACCTGTCTTGGCCTCCACATTTTTTATTTTCCTTGTTACAGGCTGTGTAGGTGTTGACAAATGCTATGGTGTTTGGATTTTCACCTGCCGATTTGTTTTCTCGAAGCATATAAAACCTCTTCCATGAACCTATTTTATGCATAGCTTGCAATCCAAGATCCATGTGCCTTTTTGAACCACATGGTGGTGCTCTGTGAAAGAGAGCATCACTTCAAATCCCTGGTACCCATTTGCCACTTGCTTTTCTAGCTAGTTCCCATGGCACCACTATTGCTCTGTTCTTCTAGTGGATATGAAATCCCTTTTTTTATGTGCTCTTGGCTATAAAATAGGGCAAGGTGGGAAACACCATTCAGAAGCTTACAATTGACTTGATCAGTTTCAGACCATAAGCTCATAAATAATGGTTTTCTGGAGGCATAATAAATTGATTACCCTCCACACGACTTCCAAATTTAACACTCCATTTTCTTGATATTATAGTTTATAGTTTGAATACAACATTTAATGGTCAATGAAAGTTGGTTATCAAAAAAATTATTTATGTGCACTCTTGTACATTGTTTTATGGATGATGATTTATTGTTTTCACACATGTTGTATTTCTTCTATTTCTATTCAGCATTTGACCTTGCATATTGTTCTTGGTTGTAATAGAAATATCAAAGATAAGATACTAAGGAAGATCAAAATTTAAGTTCATTGACACCTTGTTAATGTACCAGGTATGGATCCACCTAAAAATTGGTTATTGTTTTGGTTTGCGAGTTGGGTTGAGTTGATTTAACATTAGTTTGCACTTTCTAAGAGTCAATTGTATATGATTATTATGTCCATAGCCTCTGTGACTGTGTATGTCAAAGATACAATTCATAATTTGTGTGTTCAAATAATTGATTTTCTGGTTGATGTGCACTCATGCCATGTTGTGATGTTTGTGATTAGTATCTATTTTATTATGTTAAGTCTTTACCAGACCAGTTAGCAGTTGAGTTTAGACCTCTCATTTATTATTAGCATGTTCTATTATTATTAAATCATTGGTTTATTTATGATCGATCCATATTTGATTTGGGTTTTTCTCACCTTTCAATACCTTTTTGGAACTTCATTACAGGTGTTCAGGAATCCTAACTTCTTGACTATGCTAACATAAATTTTGGTGCCATATTAAAATTTTGTGAACTTGCTAGAAATCATACTTGAACTTCCTATTTCCTGTTCGGATGCTAGAACAGAGTGACATATACTCTAATTTGAATGAATCATTTTCCACCACACTACCCTAATATAAAACCAATGACTTTACCTGTCTAAATATGAAACTGTATGTATTCATCCACCATTTTCAAGTTGCCCTTCTATATAATTACTAATTTTCCATCTTGTCTTATTTGAGACAGATTTAAAACTGAGATTTCCTCAAGTGATAGCATAGTTTGAATAAAGGAAATGGCCAATGATAATACCCAAGAAGTTTCTATACGTTGATTCATTGAAATGACATAAGGAGTCAATTATAATAATTAGAATACATGCGTGAATTTCTTATTTTGTGAAAAATGTACATATGTAATGGTACTCTAGAAAAACTCATTTGAAGACAAAAAATAATAGGGTTGAATTCTAAAAATTTAGTGTCCATATAGAAATGCATCGATGAGATTAAACAAAAAGGTATATGCAGAAGGCATTGTTTGGGTAATTCATTGTTGGTGTCATTTTTGGCATGGTCTTACGTTATGGTTTGAATTCATTTCTGAGCTAGCAAGGCTCAGGTCTCAAAGGCTACTTTTTTCTTATTAGTGGCAGGAGTTCAAAACCTGGTTGTACAAAATATCTTCAACATGAATAATGAGTAGTTCCAAGAGGCCAACGGATCCTGTTTCACCTTATCACATGGGAAATTTCTTAAGGCTTACAAAGGGTAAGAGCCCTATAGTGAAAAGTCTGACATGTTCTACAAGAGCCATTTATATAACTTACAATTGTGTAAATATTATTTATCTTATGCTTGGTGGGTCATTCAGTTCTCGTATGGTCTTTGCTTTTATTCAAAGTCATTGTTTCATCAATTTCTCCATAGCAATGTGATGCAGGAGCATCCTGGGTGTAAGAGCAATCTTGCATCACCCAAAAATATTTCTGTTTTTGTATTCAATAAGGGCTATTTTGTGCAGAGCTGCTATTTATGGAAAGTTACTATTTTTGGTAATTTTCATCTATGCTCAGAATGATCTAATTTCTTTCTTGGAGGTTCATTATGGTCATATAAGTCTGTCAGTAAAGTTTCATTTCCAGATCAAGTGTGTGTTGGAAGATATTGAAGATTTTTGGTATTGGCAATAGGGTACAGAAACTTTGGACTCAGTTTGAAGGCTTTAGAGGCCCCGGATGAGGTCAAAAATTTGGGTGACGGGCACTTGCGTGAGTCAAGCTTGTAGAGCGCTTCGTGGCATTTCTGAAATGGGGTTATAATAGCCGATCGGGTCAACTGGTGATGACTTATGGTCTTCGGAAGTTGGGCCACCCGAAATGGTAGAAAATAATTTTCTTCAAAATTTTTGTTCGGGTTTCAAAGGTTATCTTCATGGTTTGCCAAAGACCATAGTTTCAGATCGGGACACTAAGTTTGTTGGATATTTTTGACGTACATTGTGGAAGAAGTTGAAGACAGATTTGAAGTTCAGTTCATCACATCATCCACAGACTGATGGACAGACAGAGGTGGTGAATAGGAGTTTGGAAAATTTGTTGAGATGTTTGGTTGGAGATAAGCCAACAGGATGGGATTTGATTTTACCACAGGTAGAATTTGCATACAATAATTCTGTCAATAGGAGCACTGGTAAATCACCATTCCAGATTGTATATGGAAGTAGTCCAAGAAATGCATCTGAATTGAGGAAGATAGATAAAGGAGAAATAAGTAGCGCTGAAGCTGAGGATTTTGCAGAACACTTGAAGAACATCCATGGGGAGGTGAGGAAGCATATTACCAAGATGAAGGCATAGTATAAGGCTAAGACAGATGAGAAAATGAGATATAAAGAATTTCAAGTTGGTGATGAAGTCATGGTTCATTTGCGGAAGGAGCGGTTTCCAGTTGGTACATATAACAAGCTGAAAATGAAGAAGTTTGGACCATGTAGGATACTGAAGAAACATGATTCAGGAAATGCATATGAGGTAGAATTGCTTACTGAGCTAAATATTTTACCAGTGTTTAACATTTTAGATCTGACAGAGTATCATGAAGGAGGTGTTGAAGATGAGATCACAGCAGCATAGTGGAGTATTCCAGCAACTAGTTCAGACACTAAGGAGATCAAAGATATACTGGACAGTCGTGTTGGCAAAAGCACAAGGAACAGGACATATGAAGAATATCTGGTCAAGTGGAAAGGACGACCTGTTGAAGATTCATCATGGCTGACAAAGGAGGAGGTTAGCCATCTTGGCTTTCCTCTGCACACCTGAGTCATGACAGGGTCACTTCTCAAATTACCCTGGGTGTCTGATGCAGGAGCATCCTGGGTGTAAGAGCAATCTTGCATCATCCAAAAATATTTCTATTTTTGTATTCAATAAGGGCTATTTTGTGCAGAGCTGCTATTTATGGAAAGTTACTATTTTTGGTAATTTTTGTCTGTGCTCAGAATGATCTAATTTCTTTCTTGGAGGTTCATTTTGGTCATATAAGTCTGCCAGTAAAGTTTCATTTCCAGATCAAGTGTGTGTTGGAAGATATTGAAGATTTTCGGTATTGGCAACAGGGTACAGAAACTTTGGACTCAATTTTGAAGGCTTTAGAGGCCCCGGATGAGGTTAAAAATTTGGGTGATGGGTGCTTGTGTGGGTCAATCCTGTAGAGCGCTTCGTGGCATTTTCGAAATGGGGTTATAATAGCCGATCGGGTCAATTGGTGATGACTTATGGTCTTCGGAAGTTGGGCCACCCGAAATGGTGGAAAATAATTTTTTTCAAAATTTTTGTTCGGGTTTGAAAGGTTATCTTGAGCCGACTATGATGTAATAAAATGTAAAATAAAATAATTCTAAGTTTGGTCGGCCTTATTGGCAAAAAAATAAATAAATTCTGGAACCTTCCCAGGCGGTGGAAAATTGCCTATATAAGGAAGGCTGTATTATTGTCTTAGGCAGTTCAGAATAGTTCTGGATAGTAGATCTGGGTAATAGTTCAAGGCTTTGTCCTACAGAATATTGTAAGGGAATGCCCATGTGGCTTTGCATATTGTAATTCTGAAAGCTTGTAATTCCACGTTTGTGGAGATAATAAGAAGCCAATTTTCTATTCTTGCATATTGTTGTTGTTTCTCTATATCTGTTATGTGTTTGTGGTATTAAGGGGAGCACCCTTCATCAGGTGGTATTAGAGCAAGATTTCTTGAGTGTGTAAATAGATCACCGAATGTGAGGCAGTTGGCACCAGGACCGTGGCTTGAGTTTCAGCGCACATCGCGAAAATGCCTCCACGAAGGGAACGTGGCAGAAGAGCTGGTGTTGTAACACCTGAGGTTAGAGAGCTGCAGAGACAAGTGCGATCATTGCAAGAAGAGATTTGCAGAAGAATGAATCTTAATGTCAAAGATGAAAGCGAGGATGAAGTCGAAGAAAAATATCAAAAAGGAGATGCTGAAATTGTGAACCAGGAGGAAGAAAGACATTTTCGGGTGATTTTCAAGATTGGAAAAAGACCTAAGATTGAGGTTCCTACATTTTCTAAAAATCTTAACCCAGAGGAATTGATCGACTAGATCAATGAATGTGAGGAATATTTTGAGTATGAAGATGTTGAAGATCCTGATAGGGTCAAATTTGTGAAGGCCAGATTGAAAGGTCATGCGAAGATCTAGTGGCAAGAAATTCAATTGGAGCGAAATAGAAGAGGGAAAGATAAAATCACAAGATGGGATCAGATGGTGGATAAATTGAAGCAACAGTTCATTCCTGTTGATTATGAGCTTGACCTATTGAAGAAAATGTAGAGTTTGAAACAAGCAAGAAGATTTGTTCAGGAGTATACAGAGGAGTTCTATCGACTCCTCATCAGAACAGGCCATGTAGAAGCTGATAAGGAGAAAGTTGTCTGATACCTTAATGGGTTAAGGCCAAGCATTCAGGAGGAGTTGAATCTGGTTCGAATGAACAGTATTGAGGAGGCATACCAGTTTGCCCTAAAACTAGAGGAAATGCTGAACAAGAAGTTTGAGAGCAGACAAAACGGAACAGGTCGCGGTGGACGATCTGGTGGACGATCATATGGTGGCCAAAATGAAGATCTGAAAAAGAAGGATGAGGCCAGTAGCAGTCAGAATCAGGGAGGAAATAATTCCAATTGCTTCCAGGATCAGAATAATAGAGATCAGAGAGGAAGAGGAAGAGGATAAGGATCTGGAAGAGGTGGCTTCCGTGGAACATGTTTTCACTGTGGAGAAGAAGGTCATAGGGAATTTGAATGTCCTCAGTGCCAAGGTAGAACAAACAGGAGAAATGAAGGCTAGGCTAGAGTTGCACATGTAGATGAAGATGCCAGATCATCAAATTTTGAAGATGCTGAAAGAGGAGAAACGTTGATTAATAGAAGAGTCCTGTTGAGTGGTGAGAATGAACCTGAGCAAAGAAGGAGCCTGTTTCGCACCAGGTGCAAGTGTGAAGGTAAATGTTGTGATGTGATTATTGATAGTGGAAGCACTGACAATTTGGTGTCAGAAGAGATGGTGACAAAGTTGAAACTCAAGAGATAAAAACACCCACATCCATATCAGATTGCCTGGGTACAGGATGACCACAAGGTCATGGTCAATGAACAATGCCTGGTGAAGTTTAAGATTGGCGGATACCAAGATGAGGTATTGTGTGATATCATATCTATGGATGCATGTCATATGTTGTTGGGTAGACCATGACAGTTTGACAAATGTGCTATACATGATGGTCGTGTGAATACCTATTCCCTGACAAAGGATGGAGTGCGACATAAGCTAAAACCATTGAAGGAGACTGAAGAAAAGGTATGTGGTAATGCAAGGATAACTTTTGTTGATGGAAGAAATTTTCTAGATGGTATGAGGCATGAGCATGTATGTTTTTCTTTAATTCCAAAAGCTGGTAAAGAGGAAGTAGAAGATATTCTTGTAGAAGTTGCAGATTTGTTGAATGAGTTTCAGGATATTGTATCCGATAACATGCCTGATGGATTACCACCAGTCAGGAAGATCAGTCATCAGATGGACTTGATCCCAGGAGTGAGTTTGCCAAATAAGGCAGCACACAAAATGACACCTGCAGAAAGTGAGGAGTTGAACAGACAAGTACATGAACTGTTACAGAAAAGATTGATCCGTGAGAGTCTGAGTCCCTGTGCCGTACCAGCAGTATTAGCACCAAAGAAGAATGGAGAATGGAGGATGTGTACAGATTATAGGGCAATAAATAAGATCACAATCACATACAAGTTTTCATTGCCACGAATAGATGATATTATGGACTGTTTGAGTGGAGCTGTGTATTTCTCAAAGATAGATTTGAAAAGTGGATATCATCAGATTCCGATCAGAGAAGGAGATGAATGGAAGACTGCCTTCAAGACAAAGGAAGGACTATATGGGTGGTTAGTCATGCCTTTTGGGCTAACCAATGCACCGAGCTGTTTCATGCGGCTCATGAACGAGGTTCTGAAAGAACTTTTGGGTAAGTTTGTCATTGTTTACCTAGATGATATTTTGATCTTTAGTAAGACATTGGATGAGCATATGATGCATATTCGTATGGTATTTGAGAAGTTGAGAGAAGAGAAATTGTTGATTAATTTGAAGAAGTGCAGTTTTGTGAAGAAAAAGTTAGTGTATTTGGGATTTGTAGTTTCAGCAGAAGGTCTAAAAATGGACCTAGAGAAGGTACAGGCTATCCTTGAATGACCTACTCCAAGGAGTGCTACTGAGGTAAGATCTTTTCATGGTCTAGCTAGCTTTTACAGAAAGTTTATCAGAAATTTTAGCAGTATTTGTGGACCCTTGACTGAAACAATGAGAGGGGATAGAAAAGAGTTTAAGTGGACTAATGGGGCAGAAAAGAGTTTTCAATTGTTGAAACAAAAAGTTACAGAACAACCAGTTTTAGCACTTCCAGATTTTAATAAGGTGTTTCAAGTAGATTGTGATGCTAGTGGTACTGTAATAGGAGCTGTTATGAGCCAATAAGGTAAACCTGTTGCTTATGTCAGTGAGAAGTTAAATGATGCCAAGAGAAAATATTCTATTTACGATCAGGAATTTTATGCTATAGTTCAGGCATTGAAAAAGTGGAGGCACTATCTGCTTCCTAAGGAGTTTGTTTTGTATACTGATCATCAAGCTTTGCAATATTTGAAGAGTCGAGGAAAATTGAATCAAAGACATTTGAAATGGGTTGAGTTTTTGCAGAGTTATACATTTGTTTTGAAACACAGGAGTGGAAAGTCTAATAGGGTTGCAGATGCTCTTAGTAGAAGGCAACTATTGCTGACAGAAATGTAGATTGAAGTGGTTGGGTTCAAAGAACTCAAGAATTTGTATCTAGAGGATCCTAATTTTGGTGAAGCTTGGAAAGCTTGTACAGAACCTGTTACTCTAGACAGGATGAAATGACTGGATTTCATCATCCAGGATGATATGCTATTCAACGGTAGTCAGTTGTGCATTCCATAAAGTTCTATGAGGGAGAATCTCATCAAAGAGAAGCATAGTGGAGGATTGGCTGGACATTTTGGTCGTGATAAAACTTTTTCTTTGGTTAGTGAGAATTATTATTGGCCACAGTTGCAGCAAGATGTGAAGAAGTTTGTACAGAGTTGCAGAGTATGTCAGATGGCGAAAGGAGTGAAGCAGAATACAGGGTTGTATCAGCCATTACCTTTACCAGAGAAGCCTTGGGAGGATATCAGCATGGACTTTGTTCTTGGTTTACCGAGGACTCAGCGGGGACATGATTCAATTTTTGTGGTGGTTGACAGATTTTCAAAGATGGCACATTTCCTTCCCTGCAAGAAGACTAATGATGCTATTCATATGGTAAAATTGTTTTTTCAGAGAAGTAGTGAGACTTCATGGTTTGCCAAAGACCATAGTTTCAGATCGGGACACTAAATTTGTTGGATATTTCTGGTGTACATTATGGAAGAAGTTGAAGACAGATTTAAAATTCAGTTCATCACATCATCCACAGACTGATGGACTGACAGAGGTGGTGAATAGGAGTTTGGGAAATTTTCTGAGATGTTTGGTTGGAGATAAGCCAACAGGATGGGATTTGATTTTACCACAGATGGAATTCGCATACAATAATTCTGTCAATAGGAGCACTGGTAAATCACCATTCCAGATTGTATATGGAAGTAGTCCAAGAAATGCATCTGAATTGAGGAAGATAGATAAAGGAGAAATAAGTAGTGCTGAAGCTGAGGATTTTGCAGAACACTTGAAGAATATCCATGGGGAGGTGAGGAAGCATATTACCAAGATGAACGCACAGTATAAGGCTAAGGCAGATGAGAAAAGGAGGTATAAGAAATTTCAAGTTGGTGATGAAGTCATGGTTCATTTGCGGAAGGAGCGGTTTCCAGTTGGTACATATAACCAGCTAAAAATGAAGAAGTTTGGACCATGTAGGATACTGAAGAAACATGATTTAGGAAATGCATATGAGGTAGAATTGCCTACTGAGCTAAATATTTCCCCAGTGTTTAACATTTCAGATCTGACAGAGTATCATGAAGGAGGTGTTGAAGATGAGATCACAGCAGCACAGTGGAGTATTCCAGCAACTAGTTCAGACACTAAGGAGATCCAAGATATACTAGACATTCATATTGGCAGAAGCACAAGGAACAGGACATATGAAGAATATCTGGTCAAGTGGAAAGGATGACCTATTGAAGATTCATCATGGCTGACAAAGGAGGAGGTTAGCCGTCTTGGCTTTCCTCTGCACACCTGAGTCGTGACAGGGTCACTTCTCAAATTACCCTGGGTGTCTGATGCAGGAGCATCCTGGGTGTAAGAGCAATCTTGCATCACCCAAAAATATTTCTATTTTTGTATTCAATAAGGGCTATTTTGTGCAGAGCTGCTATTTATGGAAAGTTACTATTTTTGGTAATTTTTGTCTGTGCTCAGAATTATCTGATTTCTTTCTTGGAGGTTCATTTTGGTCATATAAGTCTGCCAGTAAAGTTTCATTTCCAGATCAAGTGTGTGTTGGAAGATATTGAAGATTTTTGGTATTGGCAGCAGGGTACAGAAACTTTGGACTCAGTTTTGAAGGCTTTAGAGGCCCCGGATGAGGTCAAAAATTTGGGTGACGGGAACTTGCGCGGGTCAAACTTGTAGAGCACTTTGTGACATTTCCAAAATGGGGTTATAATAGCCGATCAGGTCAACTGGTGATGACTTATGGTCTTCGGAAGTTGGGCCACCCGAAATGGCAGAAAATAATTTTCTTCAAAATTTTTGTTCGGATTTGAAAGGTTATCTTGAGCTGACTATGATGTAATAAAATGTAAAATCAAATAATTCTAAATTTGGTCGGCCTTATTGGCCAAAAAATAAATAAATTCTGGAACCTTCCCAGGCGGTGGAAAATTGCCTATATAAGGAAGGCTGTATTATTGTCTTAGGCAGTTCAGAATAGTTCTGGGTAGTAGATCTGGGTAATAGTTCAAGGCTTTGTCCTACAGAATATTGTAAGGGAATGCCCATGTGGCTTTGCATATTGTAATTCTGAAAGCTTGTAATTCCACGTTTGTGGAGATAATAAGAAGCCAATTTTCTATTCTTGCATATTGTTGTTGTTTCTCTATATCTGTTATGTGTTTGTGGTATTAAGGGGAGCACCCTTCATCAGGTGGTATTAGAGCAAGATTTCTTGAGTGTGTAAATAGATCACCGAATGTGAGGCAGTTGGCACCAGGACCGTGGCTTGAGTTTCAGCGCACATCGCGAAAATGCCTCCACGAAGGGAACGTGGCGGAAGAGCTGGTGTTGTAACACCTGAGGTTAGAGAGCTGCAGAGACAAGTGTGAGCATTGCAAGAAGAGATTCACAGAGGAATGAATCTTAATGTCAGAGATGAAAGTGAGGATGAAGCCAAAGAAGAATATCAAGAAGGAGAAGTTGAAATTGTGAACTAGGAGGAAGAAAGACTTTTTTGGGCGATTTCCAAGATTGGGAAAACACCTAAGATTGAGGTTCCTACATTTTCTAGAAATCTTAACCCAGAGGAATTGATCGACTGGATCAATGAATGTGAGGAATATTTTGAGTATGAAGATGTTGAAGATCCTGATAGGGTCAAATTTGCGAAGGCCAGATTGAAAGGTCATGCGAAGATCTGGTGGCAAGAAATTCAATTGGAGCGAAATAGAAGAGGGAAAGATAAAATCACAAGATGGGATCGGATGGTGGATAAATTGAAGTGACAGTTCATTCCTGTTGATTATGAGCTTGACCTACTGAAAAAAATGCAGAGTTTGAAGCAAGCAGGAAGATCTGTTCAGGAGTATACAGAGGAGTTCTATCGACTCCTCATCAGAATAGGCCATGCAGAAGCTGATAAGGAGAAAGTTTCCCGATACCTTAATGGGTTAAGGCCAAGCATTCAGGAGGAGTTGAATCTGGTTCGAATAAACAGTATTGAGGAGGCATACCAGTTTTCTTTAAAACTAGAGGAAAAGCTGAACAAGAAGTTTGAGAGCAGACAAAACGGAAGAGGTTGCAGTGGATGATCTAGTGGATGATCATATGGTGGCCGAAATGAAGATCCGAAAAAGAAGGATGAGGCCAGTAGCAGTCAGAATCAGGGAGGAAATAATTCTAATCGCTTCCAGGATCAGAATAATAGAGATCAGAGAGGAAGAGGAAGAGGACAAGGATCTAGAAGAGGTGGCTTCCATGGAACATGTTTTCACTGTGGAGAAGAAGGTCATAGGGCATTTGAATGTCCTCAGCGCCAAGGTAGAACAGACAGGAGAAATGAAGGCCAGGCTAGAGTTGCACATGTAGATGAAGATGCCAGATCATCAAATTCTCAAGATGCTGAAAGAGGAGAAACGTTGATTAATAGAAGAGTCCTGTTGAGTGGTGAGAATGAACCTGAGCAAAGAAGGAACCTGTTTCGCACCAGGTGCAAGTGTGAATGTAAATGTTGTGATGTGATTATTGATAGTGGAAGCACTGACAATTTGGTGTCAGAAAAGATGGTGACAAAGTTGAAGCTCAAGAGACAAAAACACCCACATCCATATTGGATTGCCTGGGTACAGGATGACCACAAGGTCATGGTTAATGAACAATGCCTGGTGAAGTTCAAGATTGGCGGATACCAAGATGAGGTATTGTGTGATATCATATCTATGGATGCATGTCATATGTTGTTGGGTAGACCATGGCAGTTTGACAGATGTGCTGTACATGATGGTCATGCGAATACCTATTCCCTGACAAAGGATGGAGTGTGACATAAGCTAAAACCATTGAAGGAGACTGAAGAAAAGGTATGTGGTAATGCAAGGATAACTTTTGTTGATGGAAAAAATTTTCTAGATGGTATGAGGCATGAGCATGTATGTTTTTCTTTAATTCCAAAAGCTGGTAAAGAGGAAGTAGAAGATGTTCCTGTAGAAGTTGCAGATTTGTTGAATGAGTTTCAAGATATTGTATCCGATAACGTGCCTAATGGATTACCACTAGTCAGGAAGATCAGTCATCAGATGGACTTGATCCCAGGAGTGAGTTTGCCGAATAAGGCAGCATAGAGAATGACACTGGCAGAAAGTGAGTTGAACAGACAAGTACATGAACTGTTACAGAAAGGATTGATCCGTGAGAGTTTGAGTCCCTGTGCTGTACCAGAAGTATTAGCACCAAAGAAGAATGGAGAATGGAGGATGTGTACAGATTCTAGGGCAATAAACAAGATCACAATCAAGTACAGGTTTCCATTGCCACGAATGGATGATATTATGGACTGTTTGAGTGGAGCTGTGTATTTCTCAAAGATAGATCTGAAAAGTGGATATCATCAGATTCGGATTAGAGAAGGAGATGAATGGAAGACTGCCTTCAAGACAAAGGATGGACTGTATGAGTGGTTAGTCATGCCTTTTGGGCTAACCAATGCACCGAGCACTTTCATGCGGCTCATGAACGAGGTTCTGAAAGAATTTCTGGGTAAGTTTGTCATTGTTTACCTAGATGATATTTTGATCTTTAGTAAGACATTGGATGAGCATATGATGCATATTCGTATGGTATTTGAGAAGTTGAGAGAAGAGAAATTGTTGATTAATTTGAAGAAGTGCAGTTTTGTGAAGAAAGAGTTAGTGTATTTGGGATTTGTAGTTTCAGCAGAAGGTCTAAAAATGGACCCAGAGAAGGTACATGCTATCCTTGAATGACCTACTCCAAGGAGTGCTACTGAGGTAAGATCTTTTCATGGTCTAGCTAGCTTTTACAAAAAGTTTATCAAAAATTTTAGCAGTATTTGTGGACCCTTGACTGAAACAATGAGAGGGGATAGAAAAGAGTTTAAGTGGACTAATGGGACAGAAAAAAGTTTTCAATTGTTGAAACAAAAAGTTACAGAACAACTAGTTTTAGCACTTCCAGATTTTAATAAGGTGTTTCAAGTAGATTGTGATGCTAGTGGTACTGCAATAGGAGCTGTTATGAGCCAAGAAGGTAAACCCGTTGCTTATTTCAGTGAGAAGTTAAATAATGCCAAGAGAAAATATTCTATTTATGATCAGAAATTTTATGCTATAGTTCAGGCATTGAAAAAGTGGAGGCACTATCTGCTTCCTAAGGAGTTTGTTTTGTATACTGATCATCAAGCTTTGCAATATTTGAAGAGTCAAGGAAAATTGAATCAAAGGCATTTGAAATGGGTTGAGTTTTTACAGATTTATACATTTGTTTTGAAACATAGTAGTGGAAAGTCTAATAGGGTTGCAGATGCTCTTAGTAGAAGGCAACTATTGCTGACAGAAATGTAGATTGAAGTGGTTGGGTTCAAGGAACTCAAGAATTTATATCTAGAGGATCCTGATTTTGGTGAAGCTTGGAAAGCTTGTACAGAACCTGTTACTCTAGATAGGACAAAATGGCTGGATTTCATCATCCAGGATGATATGCTATTCAACGGGAGTCAGTTGTGCATTCCTCGAAGTTATATGAGGGAGAATCTCATCAAAGAGAAGCATAGTGGAGGATTGGCTGGACATTTTGGTCGTGATAAAATTTTTTCTTTGGTTAGTGAGAATTATTATTGGCCAGAGTTGCAGCAAGATGTGAAGAAGTTTGTACAGAGTTGCAGAGTATGTCAGATGGCGAAAGGAGTGAAGTAGAATACAGGGTTGTATCAGCCATTACTTGTACCAGAGAAGCCTTGGGAGGATATCAGCATGGACTTTGTTCTTGGTTTACCGAAGACTCAGCGGGGACATGATTCAATTTTTGTGGTGGTTGACAGATTTTCAAAGATGGCACATTTTATTCCCTGCAAGAAGACTAATGATGCTATTCATGTAGCAGAATTGTTTTTTCAGAGAAGTAGTGAGACTTCATGGTTTTCCAAAGACCATAGTTTCAGATCGGGACACTAAGTTTGTTGGATATTTCTGGTGTACATTGTGGAAGAAGTTGAAGACATATTTGAAGTTCAGTTCATCACATCATCCACAGACTGATGGACTGACAGAGGTGGTGAATAGGAGTTTGGAAAATTTGCTGAGATGTTTGGTTGGAGATAAGCCAACAGGATGGGATTTGATTTTACCACAGGCGAAATTTGCATACAATAATTCTGTCAACAGGAGCACTGGTAAATCACCATTTCAGATTGTATATGGAAGTAGTCCAAGAAATGCATCTGAATTGAGGAAGATAGATAAAGGAGAAATAAGTAGTGCTGAAGCTGAGGATTTTGCAGAACACTTGAAGACCATCCATGGGGAGGTGAGGAAGCATATTACCAAGATGAACGCATAGTATAAGGCTAAGGCAGATGAGAAAAGGAGGTATAAAGAATTTCAAGTTGGTGATGAAGTCATGGTTCATTTGCGGAAGGAGCGGTTTCCAGTTGGTACATATAACAAGCTGAAAATGAAAAAGTTTGGACCATGTAGGATACTGAAGAAACATGATTCAGGAAATGCATATGAGGTAGAATTGCCTACTGAGCTAAATATTTCCCAGTGTTTAACATTTCAGATCTGATAGAGTATCATGAAGGAGGTGTTGAAGATGAGATCACAGCAGCACAGTGGAGTATTCCAGCAACTAGTTCAGACACTAAGGAGATCGAAGATATACTGGACAGTCGTGTTGGCAGAAGCACAAGGAACAGGACATATGAAGAATATCTAGTCAAGTGGAAAGGATGACCTGTTGAAGATTCATCATGGCTGACAAAGGAGGAGGTTAGCCGTCTTGGCTCTCCTCTGCAGACCTGAGTCGTGACAGGGTCACTTCTCAAATTACCCTGGGTGTCTGATGCAGGAGCATCCTAAGTGTAAGAGCAATCTTGCATCACCCAAAAATATTTCTATTTTTGTATTCAATAAGGGCTATTTTGTGCAGAGCTGCTATTTATGGAAAGTTACTATTTTTGGTAATTTTCATCTGTGCTCAAAATGATCTAATTTCTTTCTTGGAGGTTCATTTTGGTCATATAAGTCTGCCAGTAAAGTTTCATTTCCAGATCAAGTGTGTGTTGGAAGATATTGAAGATTTTCGGTATTGGCAACAGGGTACAGAAACTTTGGACTCAGTTTTGAAGGCTTTAGAGGCCCCGGATGAGGTCAAAAATTTGAGTGACGGATACTTGTGCGGGTCAAGCTTGTAGAGCGCTTCGTGGCATTTCTGAAATGGGGTTATAATAGCCGATCGGGTCAACTGGTGATGACTTATGGTCTTCGGAAGTTGGGCCACCCGAAATGGCGAAAAATAAAATTTTCTTCAAAATTTTTGTTCGGGTTTGAAAGGTTATCTTGAGCCGACTATGATGTAATAAAATGTAAAATAAAATAATTCTAAATTTGGTCGGCCTTATTGGCCAAAAAAAAATAAAAATTCTGGAACCTTCCCAGGCGGTGAAAAATTGCCTATATAAGGAAGGCTGTATTATTGTCTTAGGCAGTTCGGAATAGTTCTGGGTAGTAGATCTTGGTAATAGTTCGAGGCTTTGTCCTACAGAATATTGTAAGGGAATGCCCATGTGGCTTTGCATATTGTAATTCTGAAAGCTTGTAATTCCACGTTTGTGGAGATGATAAGAAGCCAATTTTCTGTTCTTGCATATTGTTGTTGTTTCTCTATATCTGTTATGTGTTTGTGGTATTAAGGGGAGCACCCTTCATCACAATGATGAAATAAAAATCCTACAAACATATGCCCTTACTTGATAGAGCAGTCTCTATTATGCCCATACTTCAGTCACCATTCTATTCTTTTTTATCAATGTCTCATAATCTTTTATTATTTATTTGCTTAGGTTTTAAGAAAAGATTATTGTCGTTTCGAATTGGATATCACAGTATGAGTGTATCCTATTTTCAATAGTCCAAAACATTCACTTACCCATATCTGAATGGTCCATATTTAATTGACTTTTAAGTTAGAGGTCATTGTATCATATTGTAGGGATTTGAACAATGGTCATCTCTCTTCGCAAATTCATGATTTTTCCATTACATCTTAACCCTTTGGATATCCCATAATCCTCAAGTTTAGTCTATTGACTTGGTTGTACACCTAGTGGTTTGATGTTTGTGATAGTCTGTTTGTTGGGTGTCATTTGCACTACAGATAAACATTTACAAAATATGGTTAATAATAGTGTCCATGAGATAAATACTTCCAGAAGCATTATGGAGACTCAAAAGCTAGATTTTTAGTTTGGCCCAGTGAGAATGGATTTGCAATTCACATAGAGTAATTGCTACTTGTTGCTATTCTTGATGATTGAAAGCTTTTGAATCAACATTTTATTTTCATAATTTTATATAAATGAGCTAAAATTTTAAAATTCTAGAAAAATGTAAAGGCAAAGACAGGTTTTCAGGTCACGCCAAGCCAGACACCAGATTATTCCATTTTCTTTTGTCCACTTTCAATGAGATTGCGCTGATGGTATTCCAATTAATTTTATAAGGAAGATATTGTTGTTGGTGGATATTGGATGTGAGGTCAGAACAATTGTGCCAGAATGTAAATATGTAATGGATGAGGATGCATGCTCTTGGGAATATATTTTTTGTAGCAAATATTGCTAGGAAGTTCTCGATATCACACACCATGGTAAACTCTTATATTAGGCATGAGGCTCTACCCCAAAAATTTTCTCTAATACTGTCAAACATCTTTTGGTGTCATATATGTTTAAAGAATATTTTCTGTGATGATAATGTTCTGCCCTTCAACATTACTTAAAAATGTTTGTCTAGCTTTGATTTTTTGTTTTACTTGTTAGGCTCATGTTCAAAATTACTTTAAAAAGTTTATCCATCATGAGCACATGTTTTATGCATTAGTAGAAACCCAATTGGAGAGTGAATTCAAGGGATCAATTGTAATGCCATTTTTGAAAGCAAGTAGACCTTCTAGGTCCCTCTTATCCGTTAAAGCATCATTCTTTGCCACTGAAAACGTTCCATCCACTCCAAGGAAGACATAAGAAGAAGAAAATGAATTGTTGTCGTTCAGTCTTACATTGATAGGTGTTACAATGAATATCATAGCCAAGCCCAACCACAACATCTGAGTCATTTTCCCACCCCACATTTCTAAAAAACACATCTCAAAATAATTATCTAGGGAAGTGGCCACCTTTATATATTCTAGAATTCCTAAAGATTGCAGAAATTTCCCAGATATGAAGGTGGCCACTGCATGATTGAAATATTGTGGTTGGGCTTGGCTGTGATATTTACTATAACCCATGGCAATGAAAGATTGAATGAAAATAGTTTAGTAGGTTCCAACATACTCTTTGTGCATATAGACATTATTCTAAATGTGAAACAAATAGACACAAAAAATGTTATGAAGAAAGTGACATCAACATTGCACATATCTACATAGAAACTATTTTGAATGTAGAATGAATAGAATATAAAAGGGGCTACAAAAAAACTTGCATCAAGATTGCAATAATGATCTTCCCTAATCTCTTAATTTTAGCTCCCTCCACCTCCACACTAGTAACCTGAAACTTTGCAAAAAATTCAGTTCCATCTCCAAGTGCCAATATTTCACCAACCAAGAATTCCATGAGATGTTTCTAGCCAATTTACTCTCCTCCAACCTTGCTAGGAGCCAAGTGAGCACAATTTTCAAAGAAAAGTGAATGAGCTTCTCATCCTTCACTACACATAATGCCTTACACAAGTCTGTTAGGATTAACAAGGCAGAAATAACAATTATGTGCAAATATAACTAATATCAGAAAATAATAAACCACACAGAATAAAATACAAGACACACAAATTTAACATGGTTCACCCAATCCCTGGGCTACATCCACCAACAGCGAGTCTAATATTATTATTATCCAGTGATTACAACCTGATTACAATCCATAATCCCTTACAGCCCAATTTTGCCGCAAGTACTAAAATCATACATAATGAAAAATCCCTAACCCTAAGCCATATTATACAAATTTTTCCCGCTTTAGGGTTAGAATGAGTTATAAGTAGTCGGCCCAAATATCCAAAAAGTAGTCGGCCTCAAAAAAATTTTCCTTAGAGGCTGCGCCCCTGAACCCCTGCTCTTGGGGGCTGCCGCCCCCAAACCCCCGCTTGAGGCCCGGCCCGGCCCCGAACCCCGGTGAGGTCGGGAGGAAAAGTGTACAGTACTTTCCTGGATAGTACTTTCCTGATTAGTCACCACAAACTAACAATCTCCCACTTGGTGACTGATCAGTATCCACACTATACTAAAAAAACCTCCCACTTGGAGACTGATCCTGTAGCAATACCGCTACCCACATGAGGCTCCCACTGGATTGAACCACCTTGGACTCAGTTGTTCCTTTATTTTGTTCAGTCTAAAAGACCAACTGAAGCTGAACATGAGTTCAACTTCTCCCTTGTTACTACCTTTGTAAACATATTTTCTGGATTATCATCAGTATGAATCTTTTCTAGCCTTAACTGTCCATCATCCAAAACTGACCGAATGAAATGGTACCACAACTGTATGTGTTTTGTCTTTGAGTGCAAAGCAGAATTATTTGCAAGATGAATGGCACTTTGGCTATCTGTATGTAGAAAATTATCCTTTTGTGGATGTCCCAATTCTTCCATGAAGAATTGAAGCCATATCATCTCCTTGGCTGCCTCTGTAGCAGCAACATACTCTGCCTCTGTAGTGGATAAAGCAACCACCTTTCGTAGTCGAAAAATCCAACTCATTGCTGTCCCACCAACAGTAAATATATAACCTGTAGTACTCCACCTGCTATCTATATCTCCTGCCAAATCTGAGTCAACATAGCCTTGTACAGTAGTAGTAGAACCCCCAAAGTGTAAACACTTACTGGATGTGCCTCTCAAATATCTGAGAATCCATTTGACTGCATTCCAATGCTCAAGACCAGGGTTACTCATATAACAGCTAACGACTCCCACTACGTGTGCAATATCTAGCCTAGTACATACCATAGCATACATTAAGCTCCCTACAGCTGAAGCATAAGGTACCTTAGACATTTTAGTCTCTTCTTCTGGTGTCTTGGGACACATATCCTTAGTCAATTTTAAATGACCAGGCAAAGGTGTGCTGACAGCTTTGGCATTTTTCATAGAGAAATGTTGCAACACCTTCTCAATATAATCAGCCTGAGATAGAGACAATTTCCTATTTTTCCTATCTCTACAAATTTTCATACCAAGGATTTGTTTTGCTGCCCCCAAATCCTTCATAGTAAAATATTTTGCTAACTGTTGTTTCAACCCCTTAATGTGATCCATGTTAGACCCAGCTACAAGCATATCATCAACATATAAACATAAAATAATGTAGCTGTCATCATCCAACCTCTTAAAATAAACACAATGGTCAGAATGACACTGACTATATCCATGCCCATTCATAAAAGTGTCAAATTTAATATACCATTGCCGAGGTGCTTGCTTCAAGCCATATAAACTTTTCTGCAATCTGCACACTAAAATCTCCTTACCCTTGACCTCAAATCCTTGTGGCTGAACCATATATATTTCTTCATCCAAATCACCATGAAGAAAGACTGTTTTAACATCAAGCTGCTCTAAATGCAAATCTTCAGTAGCCACAATACTTAAAACAGTACGAATAGAAGTCATTTTAACAACTGGAGAAAATATCTCATCAAAATCAATACCATGTTTCTGTGCAAATCCTTTTACGACTAATCTGGCTTTAAATATTTTCGTACCTCCATCCTCTTCTTTGATCCTGTAAACCCATTTATTCTGTAAAGCCCTTTTACCTGCAGGTAACTTACATAAATCCCATGTCTGATTTTTCAGCAAAGAGTCCATTTCATCTGTCATTGCAGACTCCCACTGAAGCTTTGTATCCACCTGCACAGCTTCATTATAACATTCAGGTTCACCAGCATCTGTTAACAGAATAGAATACAAAGATGGAGAAAATCTTTCTAGAGGTCTACTTAGCCTTGTTGACCGTCTAACACTCACTGGGGTGTGTGGTATTTGTTGTTGCTGTTGTTGCGGAGCATAAGGAACTACTGGAACATGAACTTGTGGAGTATCATCCAGTACTACATAGTCATTTTCTTTCTTCTCATGCTGCAGCAACAGATCTTTGTACAATACTTTCTCATTGAATATGACATCCCTGCTTCTTACAATTTTATGATTTTCAAAATCCCAAAGCCTATAACCAAATTCATCAATGCCATACCCAACAAATACACATTTCTTTGACTTAGCTTCCAGCTTGGTTCTATTTTCAGAGTCTATAAGTGCAAAAGATTCACAACCAAAGGTTTTGAGAAAAGAATAACTCACCTTCTTACCACTCCATGTTTCCTCTGGAATACCACAGTCCAAAGGAGTAGAGGGGCCTCTATTGATTAAATAAACAGCAGTGTTCACTGCCTCTGCCCACATATTTTTGGGCAGACTAGCATGCAACCTCATGCTCCTTGCACGCTCCATTATTGTCCTGTTCATGCGTTCAGCCACTCCATTTTCTTGTGGAGTCCTTGGTACAGTTTTCTGCCTACGAATACCATTAGAGGAACAATATTCTTCAAATTCTATGCTGCAATACTCACCACCATTATCAGATCTGAGACATTTTAACTTTTTAACAGTCTCATTCTCAACCAAGCATT
This sequence comes from Chamaecyparis obtusa, assembly GCA_027943335.1. Classification (NCBI taxonomy): domain Eukaryota; kingdom Viridiplantae; phylum Streptophyta; class Pinopsida; order Cupressales; family Cupressaceae; genus Chamaecyparis; species Chamaecyparis obtusa. The sequence continues at coordinate 198,997 of BSBK01000119.1, read as the reverse complement.
TCCATTTCTTAAAAGTTTGAAATACATCAGATTTCTGTCTAAGGAAATAAATCCATACTTTTCTTGTTGCATCATCTATAAATGTAACATAATACAGAGAGCCACCAAGGGAAGATACTTGAGCTGGTCCCCATACATCTGTATGCACAAGCTCTAATCTCTCATTTTTCTTTTCCTTCCCACTCTTCACAAAACTAACTCTCTTTTATTTTCCATAAACACAACTTTCACAGAAATCCATATTGACACATTTCAGACCAGGTAAAACTTTTTTTGAATGAAGTAATTTCATACCTTTTTCACTCATGTGCCCAAGTCTGTTGTGCCACAGTGCTGTGTCAGAATCTACAGCAACAGTTTGATGTTCTTCCTGCTCAACTGCAGCCACTGTTCCTGAACATTCATTATCTTCTGAAACAATTAAAGTAGAAGGAACAGTATGACCTGTACAAAGATATAAGGTGCCTACTTTCACACCTTTTGCTACTACTAAGGAACCTTTTGAAACCTTCCAATTTTTATCATTAAAAGTAACTGTGCAACCCTCATCACCCAGTTGCCCTGCTGAAATTAAATTCCTACTCAGCCTTGGAACATGTCTTACCTCTTGTAGTAGCCAATGATTCCCATTCTGCAACTTAATCTTAATTTTTCCCTTTCCAACAATCTGACAGGGTTCATTATCTCCCAAATAAACTAGCCCAAAATCCCCTTGGACATAATCAACAAAATAACTTCTATGGGGTGTAGCATGAAATGAAGCCCCAGAATCTAAAACCCATGAATCATCAATACTTTCTAAGGACAAGAGAAAAGCATCCTCCTCGGATTTGTTACTTACCACATTTGCCTCCTTGTTTCCATCATTTTTGTCTCCTTGATCTTTCTTCCGAGACCAACAATCTTTCTTCTTATGACCTGGTTTTCCATAGTACCAGCAATCATTTGGCCCTTTAGATTCGGACCTCTTTCCCTTTGATTTTCCTCTTGATTTCCTATGATTTCCAGAGTTGTTTCCTCTATCTCTTGTTCTGCCTCTGCTTTCTGTGTTCAATACACTACCCGATGTGGATGCCCCTGAGCTTTTCCTATGAATTTCCTCACTCAATATAACACCAATAACATCATCATACTTTAGGGTATTAGAACCAGAAACAGAATTACTAACAGCCATTACCAAGCCATTTCAGCTTTCTGGCAAAGAACACAAAATCAAGAGAGCCCTAACCTCTTCATCGAAAGTAATTTTAACTGAGGTTAATTGACTTGTAACTGTATTAAACTCATTCAAATGATCAGTAACTGATCCACCTTCTACCATTTTCATATTAAATAAACGCTTCATAAGAAATACCTTGTTTGAAGCTGAAGGCTTTTCATACAACTTCGCTAGGGTTTTCATCAGATCTTTAGTTGTCTTTGCTTCAGTAATATTGAATGCCACCGATTGTGCCAGGCATAGACGAATACTCCCCAGTGCCTTCCTATCCAAAATATCCCAATCTTCCTGAGACATTGATTTCTCTTTCTTGGCTACTCCCTCTAATGGCCGCCATAGATCCTTCTGATAGAGATAATCCTCCATTTGCATCTTCCATAACTGGAAGTTCTGCCCATTAAACTTATCAACCTTCAGCCTACCCTCGTCTGCCATTTATCCCACTTAACCGAGAGACTCTCCCACTAACTCGTGAGACCTGCTTCAGAGAATAGATGAAAGAACGAATGAAATAACCTGGCTCTGATACCACTTGTTAGGATTAACAAGGCAGAAATAACAATTATGTGCAAATATAACTAATATCAGAAAATAATAAACCACACAGAATAAAACACAAGACACACAAATTTAACGTGGTTCACCCAATCCCTGGGCTACATCCACCAACAGCGAGTCCAATATTATTATTATCCAGTGATTACAACCTGATTACAATCCATAATCCCTTACAGCCCAATTTTGCCGCAAGTACTAAAATCATACATAATGAAAAATCCCTAACCCTAAGCCATATTATACAAATTTTTCCTGCTTTAGGGTTAGAATGAGTTATAAGTAGTCGGCCCAAATATCCGAAAAGTAGTCAGCCTCAAAAAAAATTTTCTCGGGGGCTGCGCCCCCGAACCCCTGCTCTTGGGGGCTGCCGCCCTCAAACCCCTGCTCAGGGCCTGGCCCGGCCCCGAACCCCGGTGAGGTCGGGAGGAAAAGTGTACAGTACTTTCCTGGATAGTACTTTCCTGATTAGTCACCACAAACTAACAAAGTCCACCAAGTCCTTTGTTTTAAAAATAAAATAGGTGTAATGATCTCACTCATTGTAACTGGGCAGCATATGGATATGAGTGACATGTTGACTAAATTTCAATGCCCCAAAAGAAATTAAACACACATGCACACACAGAAGGGGTGGGTGGGGGGGCATTCAATGCTTAAATTTCTTCTTGATTGATAACATTTTGTTTAATTTTAGGGACTATATAGATTTCGGTCTACTACAAAAGGATGAAAAAATAACTGGAGCAATGCTAAGGGAGACAAATTTTGTCTATGTACTTCTATTTTAGTCACCATAAATTTCTATTAAAGACCAAATGGTTCAACATGAACACAACTTTTTTTTTCTATGAAAATCATCTTCTACCTTTAAGGCTTTATCCATAAGGATTTATAGAGCTGAAGAAAGAGATATCCATTAGTTGCTATTAGTTGTTTACATTGGAGATTATGTAAAGATCAGTGATAAATTTATAGAAACTGCAACTTTGAATTTGGATTGCATATGTTGCATATAGATTGTAATGAGTGCATAATAGAATCATAAGAATAGCATTTTAATTTTATTTTCTTGAAGCCATGGTGATGATTATATGATGTGGAATCTATGGCATGAGTGATAACATTGTGCAGAACAAACTTTTTCCTTATCTAGAAGGTGATCACAACCATTCAAACAACTTTAGGAATAGCATTAAGTACTTACTACTTAAGTACTAGAATTTAAAACAATCAAATTGTCATCCATCATCTCCAAATGTGATATAAATGTCAGTATTAGATCAATATAGATTAATGTTAGCATTATAGGAAATATGTTAGTATTATGGGGTATATGTTAGTTTTATATTTATTATTATTGTGATCAACTGGTAAGATTGGCACTCCTCCCCATCCATGCCCCTGATGACATTGATGTTTTTGGTGGCAGTGTCATTAGCACCTTGTTGTATGTTGTCTCATGTAGGTTGTACATTGTTGGGAGATTGTTCCTATGTAAGGAGGTTGGTTGTTTCATTTTTTGGCATATATTTCCACAATGTAATATTCATTGATTCAAGAATACAAATGATAATATGGTACCAATCATATCAATAGATATGTGAATTATTCCAGTGCTTGAGCAGCAATAATCATTATATTCCCTATGTAGAAGAAAAGGTAACTAAGTACCTGGCAGTGGTAGGAAGGACTAGGAGCTGAGTGAATTGGGTGCATTGTGCTAAACAGAACTTCTGCCATATCTAGAATGTGATCACAACCATACAAACAACTTTAGGAATAGCATTAAGTACTTACTGCTATGTACTAGAATTTAAAACAATCAAATTTTCATTCATAATCTCCAAATGTGATATAAATGTTAGTAATGGCATGACCCTGGTTAATAATGGTGTGTTGTTTGGGTTTCAGAAGGGGAATTTGGAAGTGTAGCAAAGGATTTTGGATGGCATGACCCTAATTATATTCCATTAGAAGATGGATGCTCTAGAGTTGGAATCTCTTCCACGAGGTTAAGGTAATAGAAATGTTGAATGCTTTTTTTCTCTATCTTTTCCAATCTGAAAGACTACACTGGGATTTTATCAGATGGTCCTTAGTTTTTTAAAAAGAATGGCCTTTGTATGAAACAATGGACTCCTAATCTCAATCCTATGAAGGACTACCCTTCGAAATTTCCTATTTGGGTTTGTCTCCCTATCCTACCCTTGAAATTTTGGAGTGAAATGATTCTAATGATTATTGCCAACTCAATTGGGTAGTATGGCTCCATAGATAAGATTACTAAATCAAAGAAATGGCCGCTATATACTATAATTTGTGTGTTTGTGAAGGAAAATTAGGTACTTTCTACCCAGATTTCCTTATCCTCTAAATTTGGAATTTGGGTACAACAGATTCATTATGAAGATTATCCAATCATTTACCATTCATGTGGCAATGTGGGACATAACTCTTCTTTAAGAAGGAAGAAAACCCACAATGTTTGGGAGAGAAAGGAAAATTGTCCTGCCCCTCCTCCCTCTCTTTAGGGTTCAGGAAGATGAAAACATTGTCTCTCTTAATAATTCAAGGCCAGATGATGGTGTTGTTAGTAATCCTATGTTTTCTCCTAGTCTCAAGAATAAAAGATCTTAAGATGAAAACAAAAGCTATATGGACTGTTCAAAGATTCATGCCTCTTTCATTACTCCAAGGCCTGAAAATAGAGAAGCTAGTATTTAATCCTTGTTTCAAGAAGAAATGGATCCTTGTATTACGAAAAGGAAAACTACTCTGGATCACTTTTTTCCACCACCCTGATATGGGTTGGGTTGTTTGTTTGTAGATTTTGGTCTCATTTCTATTTTGGTGCTGTCTATTTTTGGTAGTTACTTGTTGTCCCAATGTGCTGAATGCTCTATCTTTATTTAAAAAGTTCTGGGTACTCTCTAAACCATGCTAAAATTGATCAAAAACTATAGATGAAGATCAATGAATGCCTTATTTAAAGGTATTTCTTGTACTAACCAATTGTAGACCAAGCAGGATTATATTATAAATGGGATCACCTTCCCTTACCATAACAAGCATATTTAAATAAGAGAAACATAAACAAGCACTTGTATCCAACTCTTAACAACTACCCACAAGCTAGCATGTAATAAATACATAATTCGGAACAAACATATTATAACAAAACATTATAAGTTAATTTATCCCAACTAAATGTCCATCCCTATGACCTGGGGGGTGATAAAAAAAGAGTAAATCTAAGTCATCAAGAAAGAGCAAGCCACAATGTCAACAAGGAGGAAAACCACATTGCAATATAGTCCAAAGCTTACCTACTCCTAGAGAGTATTTCCTTGGTTCCTTCATAAACAAAAGCAATGCCTTTGCTATGAATATCCTACCATATTCTGAATGTTAGCATAATTATAAATCATGAACTAATATGGTCATGTCAATGAGATTTAGGTATGAATGCTCAGATAGTTACCATGCAAATATCCTAGGGCTCATAACCAAACATTACACAAGATTTTCCTAAAGGTGCAAAAATGACAAAATCTACGGCATACATGGTTTCTTTGCTGCAGGCTATATATTTATGTCTTCAATTTGCAAAATTGAGTACTGAAAGCCATTTAGCTAATAAGCATTTATATGGATGATGCTTTAGGTGGTAAGTTGTGACTCATGATTATATGCTAATATTTCTTTCTGGTTACAATAATCAAGCTTACATACTTTAGGGCATTAAAATATTTTCAACTTCACTTTTGCTCTTATAGATTATTTTGTCTTGCAACTAACAAGTACTGTGTTTAACTCTACAAACTTTAGGAACCTGCTATACAAAGAACCCAAACTCCAGTGTTCTCATAAAGATGCCAAAAGGAAGTATTGAGGTATTCAAATGCATATATGACGCTTAGTGTAAAAATTTATTATTTTTGGCAGACCTATTTTATTCCATAGCAAGGTTAACAATGTAGTTAAAACTCAAGTTTCCTCAAAATTGGTAGTATGTCCTCTCAAGACACATTACCTGGATCACTGTCATTTCACCACTCTAAAGCTATCCATGCAAGGAATTCAGAAATAAATTGAGGAGAGAGAGAGAGAGAGAGATTTTGTACTAATGTGACAGCGCAGACACATTTTCCAAATCAGGAAATTTTGATATAACAATGTTTCTAACAATGCAAGATTCTCTTTCTTGCAACTCTGTAGCAACATTAATAGAGCCCTAACTCCCAAAAACATACACATACCAGAAGCTGTGAGACTTGCAATGATAGCTTGAAGACGATCAGGCCTTTCTGGATGAGGATGTGACTTCATCTTAATCTGTTTCATTTAACAACAAATCTGTTCATGAATTTCCCAAAGGAAAATCTAGTTCATTGACATGCCTCTAGATACAGCTAGCATACAAAAATACAAGAAACAAATTTATCTTTTGACTTGAGTTAAAATATCAACATGTTTATAGGGAAACATACAATAAATGTGAATTTCTAAAAGTGTTCAAAATTAAATCTAAAACAACATGCTTACCTCTGAGTGAAGCAGCACCCACTCATCAAATGCAATTGCTGTCTGTTTATGAAATGATGATGTGCATGACTCCTCAAGTATAAATGGTGTGAAAGATGGCAAAGTATCTCCATCATTTTTACTTTTTGCCAATAATGATATTACAAGTGTCAGAAAGGTACAGAACATAGTCAAGCATAAACAACACAAACATGGGATTCAAAAAGCAGTTCTCCACAGAAGAAAAATACATGCAAAGCCCATGAACACATTTAAACATGCATAGTTTCCATAAAATTGACATGGTAGTAAACGAATATGAAAGATAAATTAGAGTAAAGTCCGAACACAATAAGACAAAAAAGCATTAGCACCAAGTTTACTTGAGACCAGACTAAATAAATTGAGTGTACAACTTGCATAAAATTAGAGACTAAGAATTGCATAAATTTTGGAGTGTAGACTGGATGAGAGAAGACCATAAGAGATGTCTTTGAAAGCATGTAAATATTTCGCACATACCACATACTGAAAATTGAAAAATTCACAATAACCCATGTTTTAGAATTAGAACAACGGTGTGTCAACATAGAGAATCATAAATTGCCCACAATGCTTAAAACTTGTTTTTGTATTCATTCTAGAATCTATACACATGAATTGATATATATCAAAACTTATATTGTATTTAGGGTCACCATACAGGAACATACATATAGTAAATATATGGCTGCAATTTTGACAAGCAAAATGCTGAAATAAAGATTTTTTTTGTTCCTGAAACTATATGAGCACATACAATACCGTGATCACCTTACTATGATACAAATATTATTTTCTATTTAGAATTACCTAAGCATCAAGCATCTTTTCTTCCTTATAAATAATGTGGTACTTTTCTTATAGTGTTATTTTCTCTAATGTCACCTAAAGTGATATTATCATTCCATCCCTCAGACTTAGGATTTCATTACCAAGTTTTGTATTGCAAAAAATTAAAATAAATGTACCTTTTGTCTGATAAGGTTGTATATGAATATCTCTTACATATATGCTCACATTTTGTAACTTAATGATATCTAATAAAACAAGAAAAAAATTATAGTAATGGTTAGGAACGATAAGGCTAGTTCAGTGGGAATTAAAAGCACAACCAGTTACAAAAGCATATAAGTAGGGTTAAAATACACTCTAAATACTAAAATCTGAAAAAAAAAACTAAACTTTGATATAATGAAAAGCATAACTAAAGGGATTAAACCCACAATAGGTAAACCCTTAATGAACTGCAAAAGGGAAGCTCATAAGATCTAAATACTAATATAACTTAGGTAAGTCCCCCAGTGAAAGAGGGAGATTATGGAGACCAAAGCACAAGACCAAGGTTAGACATGGCAAGTTGCATGCAGCTCTATCAATGCTTTGAGCAGGTTGATCCAGATATGGCATCTAAAGTTGTTGTGGAGCTTCAAAATCTAAGAAAAGTGTACACAACTAGGAAATGGTGGGAATTCTGGTCATTTCACAATATGATAGGTTATCAAACTAAGAGAGTCCAAAAGAAAGTTGAAGTTGTAAAAGGTGTTAGCTTGAAATTCTACGAGGGTGAACGTTTTGCCATTACATTAAGTGCTTTTTGGTTTACTTGGATTTTATTTTTTTTAAAAAAAACTTTTCAAATGCCTACAACAATCTTGATTTTGAAGGAAAATTGATAGAAAATATGTAGAAAACTGGCATGCTTGAATTTCTCTTTATAGGTAGGGGTAATACAAGTTTATTCTTTTCAGAACTTGCAAAATCTAATAGTCTTTTGGTGTGTTTCTTATCAAGGAGATACTAGGCATGGTAGATATTTTTTAAAATTTGTTTGATTTTCAAAGAAACTAGTTAACATTGTATTTTAAAAAAGTAATGTTGAACTAGTCAATTTAGTTACTTTTTTTTTTTTTTGAGACCTAGGTATTTGGTCATAATTGGCAAACTAAAGTATTCAAACAATGATTAGTGATTCCAATGCATTACTACTTGTGGCATCCTTAAGTAGTTTTAAGGTCAATGTTTAATATTTTGTGTTTTCCAGCTATGATAAGAAAGATGCTACATTATTAGTTATTAATGTTTCTTAAGGATTAGTATATACCACAAATAGGAGATCTTGGAAAATGGCTATCAATTTTTATAAGTTAAATTTAGTGTGTATCAAATTTTCTTAATAATACTAATTTTATGATTGATGTATTGGATAGAAGTGCAATAGATTGGTAGGTTATCATGAGTGTGGACTTCTAAAGCAGTAAAGCTTTTGATGGGTTAATTAGGAGTTAAAATTTAGAAGGTATGATCATTGGTACATACTTTATCTCTATTTAATGTGGCTGATTTCCCTTAAAGATATATGCCTGTGGTGCAGGAGCACCTAAGCTATAGGAGGTTAAATGTCCAAGTGTGAGAAATTGAATTTTATTTGGTTTAGTTATAATCTATAAAGTCATTTTATTAAGTATTGAGTCCATTTGAATCAAGATGTAAGGCTATTTGAAGCCATTTACAAAAGTTGTCATATTTGTCCTAGTAAGGTCATGAGTTTGTCAAATTGTCCAATTATGTAAAAAAGCCATGAAATTGTATAAATGTTTGTAAAAGGTCATTTGGGGATCATTTTTATATGTTAGGATGGTTCCTACAAAATTTCAAAGTCATTGTAAAAGTTGTCAAGCAAGAAATGTTGTCAAATGCATAAATATTGCATTAAAAGTTGTAAAAGGGAGTCTAATGGTTATGAGAGGTAGTTGTAAAGTCATAAAAAACTAAACTTCTATAAAAATTCATTGTATGGTCGTTCCAAATCAGACTTTGAGAGGAAGAAATAATTTGATACATTTTTGGTGCATTCTATTGTTGTTCTTTTGATTGGTTTTTCAGTTTTAGTGTTGGTTCCAGGCCTTGTACGGACATGTACAGCCTAGAAACCCTGTAATATAGTAATGACTAGATAGAAGGAGGAATCCTCTTTCTCATTCTTTTGGTTTGGATTAACTTCATAAAGAAATGAATAAGTTATGCACGTTTTGGTGGAAGTTGTTGGTTGCAGATTCAAGATCTCCTGAGAACAGTCATGTTGCAGCATGTGGTACAGACACATTTTGGTGAATCAGGACCTCTAATAATATTCATTGAAAATATGTGTCAATTATCTTTCATTCCCTTTTGGTTTGAGTTGTTTGTATGCAGATTTGTAAAATTTATGAGCATTTGAGTAGAAACTAGTTTTTAAAAATCTGCGTTGGAGTTGTAGGAAGTGGTTTGGGCTTGTAAAATGATATATGAATGAGAAAAATAAATGGATTACAGATTATGAAACTATATTCATAATTTTTTCATATGGAATTGGTTTTGTGTCATTTGGATTCATATTGAGAAAGATATGAGATGCCCTAGGCAGGGTTTGGTGTTTTAAATCTGAATTATGACAGGGATATGGATCATAATTTTTAGTCTGAAACAATAATTGTTTGAGGAATCAAATGGAGTCATAAGACCTTGTAATTTTGAGAAATGGTATTTCTTGATGTTGGCTAAAAACTTTATTCTTTCCAAAAAAATTTATATTGTGATTTGATGGGTCAAATGAATCAATCTTTAAAGATTGTCTTGAAGACAACAATGTTATCAAATCAAGAGAAAGGTTGATGTTTTTGTTGCGGTTTACCTCATGAGATGCCTCTATATAAAGAAATTATTGAATGAATGTTGAAAGGATCATTAAGGTTCCTATTGATTGTTTGGTTTATATGATGCTCTGCATCAGCTTGTCATTATAATAAGGGGAACAAGCCACATGTAATGTATTTTCCAATGACATCATTCACTTCATTCTTATATTGCACATTGAATAACTTCACCATTGAGTTTAAAGTATCACTAGTCGTCCTCCCCTTAAGCTTTTCTACCCTTGAACTATAATGGAAAAACTTGAAATCATGTTTAGTGAAAAGTACTAGTATACATGGTATGATTATTCTTTAAAGGGTAATAGCTCAATGGAAGAGCACCTACTTTACAAGTAGGAGGATGATGGTTCAATTCCATCGTGCCCTTATATGACTAAATTAATGACCAAATAAATGACCAAATAAATGACCAAATAAATGATCAAATAAATGACCAAATAAATGACCAAATAAAGGACCAAATAAATGATCAAATACATGACCAAATAAATGACCAAATAAAGGACCAAATAAACTACCAAATGACCAAATAAATGACTAAATAAACTACCAAATGACCAAATAAAAGACCAAATGACCAAATAAATGACTAAATATATGACCAAATCAATGACCAAATAAATGACTAAAATAGTTTAGTCATAAATTTGGTCACGAGATAAATGACCAGCAATAAACTACCATTGGTCACGTGACCAAATTTGGTCATTTATCTACAAGTTTTGGTAGTTTATTTGGTCATATATTGCTATTTTTGTACTAGTGTCTTATGGGAAATCAAGATCCTACCTCACATCATTCTTACCATAATATTACTTATATCTATTCAAATCCTTTTCCAACTATGGTTCCAAGTGTTCCTTTGGTTGTGTCTTCCATTCATATCACTTCCTACACTTTTACTAGTGTTCCTAATCTTCCTAATCCTAATCCTATCTTTCCTAATTTGATTCCTAATTCTCCATCTTCTATTCCTAGTTGTTCCCATGCTTATGTTGAGGTTCAAACTATGGTTCATGATGTAGATGTGCAAAGATTCTTCAAAGTACCTTCTCCTTATTATTCGATCCATAAAGATAAGAGAAAAGAAACTTCTCCTTTGAGATTTATTCATAATTTTACCCCTCACTCTGATATAACATAGATCTTTTCTCCTCTAGATTGGGGGAAAGAATTATATTTCTTCCTATGTTCTAGAATCCATTATGTTCCTTCTTTGAGCTTAATTGGTATTCTTTCTATCCTATCTCTCTATGGTTTTGTATTATGTTTATAATCATTCATAAATTCTATTTTATATTCAGGATATATTTTTTAGGACATGTTTTTTGCAAAGATATCCCTTGCCTTTCATCCCTAGGGGGAAAGGTTCTTCCTTCTCTCTCTTTGTCTAGGGAACTACTTTCCTTAGCTTAGTGGTATTTATTTATATTGTAATATTATTTCATCATATTGACATATGTTTTGACTATGGATAACCTTCTTATATGAGAATTTGTTGTCCTAAGTTGTCACTTTTTCTCTATGTTGCAAATTATGTTCTTTATAAACTCTCACCCTTGATTGGTGTTGGCATTGTTTCCCTCATTCCAAAGATTCCTCTCTCTCTTCTTCACAGGGGGCTTGATGATTGAATCTTTGTTCCTGCCTTTGAAAGATGATATTTTATCTAAAACACTCCTCTTTGGTGGGGGTCTTGTTGATAAGATCTCTTTCATTTGAGGATCATTTTCCATAAGTGACATATCCTTTTCACGATTATCTATACTTTTTGATGTAGGGGTAAATATCCCTCACTAAGAATATGGTCTAAATTATTGCTAAATAGGATATCTCCTTGAATTGTGAAGTAGGTATCCTCTTCCATCTTTGTTCCTACACTTGTGGAGCAAGGATGCCATCTCCTTCTTTTTCGTCTTTCTGGGATTCACCTCTTTCCTTGGTTAAGAAGTATTTATCTATTATGTGATATCCAATCATACATGAAAATTTTGGTTTGCATCGAGGATCTATGTCCTTGATAACAACCTCTTTTGTTGTTTGACATTGGGTTTCCATGGTTGCTATATCTCTCACCTTGGAAATTGAATAGTGTGCTATCCCTCATAAGGGTTACTTTATTTTCACTTCTTGCATGATATCTCTTTACATTTGTCCCTTCCATGGCCTCATAGGAACTATGACCTTCTTGGCTTAGAATGGGTGTTGTTTGTGGATATTGTCTTGATGCTGAAGAAGGCTTTATCCTTGTTCTTTTCTTTCCTTAACATGTCAAAATAGTATGTTTTTTTCCATATTAAGGAGGGGGGCATATATAGGGCCTCCCTTGTACTATATTTTTTTATTTTTATATGCTAAATCTTCCGAAGGTAACGCACATAAGTTGCTAAATCCTGAGGAGACACACATTTTTCAAAATTTTCAATATGCTAAATCTTGGAAGGTAATGCACATAAATTGCTAAATCCTAGAAAAGACATGTATTCATATGCTAAATCTTCCGATGGTAACGCACATAAGTTGCTAAATCTTGAAAAGACACACATTCATATGCTAAATCTTCCAAAGGTAACACACATAAATTGCTAAATCCTAAGGAGACATGCATTTCGTATTCATAGTGATACAAGAAAGGTGGATCTATGGGTATTCCAAAAACTATCAGAAGACGCATTACAATTACAAGCATATTTTATGGGTGAACCTATTGGGCTCTCCCTCCAGGGTGATTCATGGTAAGGTGGGCATCTTACTAGGTGAGGTAATCACTCTTTTCCCTTTCTCTCTTTTTGCTTTCATGCTAGTAGGACTGGATCATGAAGCTATGTCATTTATAGTGTTTTTCTTTTCTTTCTTATGTAAACATTTATGCTTTTATGATAGCTTTCCAAATATGATGTTAGTATAAGAAATTTTTCTTAGCAAGGTTTCTTGTGCTAGTTGATTTGGGTTTGTTTTAGTACTAACCCCTCTTTTGTGTCCTTTTGTTTTCACACCCTCGTGTGCGTATATTGAGTTAGAATCCTTAGCCTAGGGATTGGGGTCCCTAACTAAGTGTCATTATATCTCATTTTGAATCCACTAGGATCTCTTCTCTTTCTTCTCCTTTACCAAGAGTTTGCATCGAGTCCATACTCTTGCTAAAGTGGGGGCTTAATGTATCATCTTAAAATGGAAGCACTTCCATGTTAAGAGAATTTAGCCCTTCAAGTAAGTGGTTTGGGGTCATCTCGAATGCCTTGAATTGATCTTTTCTTTGACCTAGTTTTCTCCCCACTTTCCACTTCTTTTCTGCACTTGATTTCTTCATTCTAGGTGAAATTAGGGTTAGGATCCTGAGGATTCTCCTTAATTTCCCTCTTCCATGGCTCTATTTTCTAGGTAGGACTTAGAAATAGGTCCTCCTAGCCTTCATCATAGTCATCATAGGATTTTATGTGTATCTCTGGTATTCTATCCCTTTCTGGTATCATTTCTAGGTCTTCCGGCATCCCTAGGACCTCCTGTCATGATTCTGAATGGATATAGGCCCATAGGATCAAATTTGAGGTTGATCCTGACTAGGTTAGGATTAAGCTCAAACCTGACTAGGTTAGTCCCAACCTTGATTTTTCCCCCCTCTTTCAAATTTCCAAATTTCTTGATTTCCATGCATCGGGTTTTCAGGATATTTATTTTCCTGCCTCCGGGTTGGCCATTTCGGGTTTCAGAATGGTAAATATTCAAAATGCATTTAATCTAGGTATATTTTCTAAAGGTTAGGACCTAATTGGGATTTAATTCTCCAAGGTGGCCCCTCTAGAGGAATGTGCCCTAGTTCACTATAAAATGAGGCCTTCCTCTCTCATTTTCTCATCCATTATTCACCAAGAAATTTAATGATCAAGGAGCTCTTAAGGAGATATTCACAAGCCATCAAGTTCTCTCTTAAGAAAGATCAAGCATTCCATTCAAGAATCCACTCAAACATTCAAGTCTTCTTCTCCATTCAAGTTCTCCATTGAAGATCAAAGATTGAAGTCTTTGAAGGGATTTGGTTCAAGCATGCAAGATTCATCATTCAAACCCTAGATCTAGCCATCATGATGGTGTGATCTTCCTTCAAGATCCTTTTGTTCATCTTCAAGATCCATTCATTCTTCCCTCAAGGTAGATTCCATGCATACAATCATGGAGGTTTGATTTACATTTATTGATGTTATGTTCAAGCTTTCATATTAACATACTTGATTACATTTCAAATACAATTGCATATCTATTGAATGTCATAGCTTCATTGTTAGATCTACTTCTACTACTAGTTAGAATTCTCCTTTTCAATTCAATTTCAAGGTTAATTCCTAAACTAGGGTTTGACCAAGGCAAACCCCCCATACAAAAAAAACCCCATTTTCTTGTAGGTACAGGTGCAGGATTTCAAATCTGAGAGCGAATTTGGATACCTTTTTTCGGTGAACTTCTGAGATCTATGAATAGAGTTAGAATCGACCTTCAGAATAAAAATGTAGCCTTTGACCTTTTATGAGGGTTAAAGATGACCTCCCTTAGAATTGGAAGAGATTTCTGGGTTTTGTAGATCTCATAGTTTCGGTTTAGGTTCATGAAAATTAACAATTTTTAAGACTGTTTGATAGGGTTTTCAGCAAGTTCTTTTTTGAAGTTAAGTACCTTTATCTCTTCATTTCAACATTAGTCATCTACATTTACTCTTCATATCAATACAATTCAATTATAAGTGTAAAATATTGGTTTTGGGGTCTCTTTTATGTGCAAACCATTGTTCTAGGACCCCATCCATATTTTATCCTCTACAAAGATGAACATATAAGTTTGTGAAGATTCTACCAAGAAAGAAAATGGGTTACAAAGATCAAGGAGAACATGAGGTAAGATTTATTGGGAATGAAATATGATTGTAAATGATCCCAAGGAAAATATTGAACCAATGAAAAAAAGGAAATATTTCTTGGAAAGTGGAAATGAATGTGGTTCTTAGATTTAATTGTCCAAGATTTCTAGAATGATCCAAACCCTAATTAGGTCAAGTAATTAGGAAGCTACATGATTACTATATGAGGATGGATTGAGAAAAGATAAAGAAAGAGAGAAGAGAGTGAAGTAGAGAGCATGGAGAAAAGATAAAGAAGATAGTGCTACCAAGCAGAGGAAGTGGATGATTTTGGTGAAATTAGTTAGAGAAAGGTGTTGAGACTGCAGAGAGCATAAAGGATCCGACCTAGCATACATGTAGATGCATTATTACAGATCAGTTATTACATGAATACATTGTTGTTTTTTTATTCTCAAATCTCACATATTGGGTAGGCCTTAACAAGCCTTTTACATTTTAAATCTCTTAACAAAGTGCACACTTAATGAGTTTTGAAAAATCCTTTTACTAGGTAGACTTTACCAGATCTTTTTGTATTACTCCTAACAGGATAAATCACCAGAAGTGATAATTTTGTATTCTTTAACTGAGAAACCTTTATGCTATAGTAGTGAAGGATTGTGAGTGTCATCTCCACTACTATTTTCCCCTATAACCAAGGGTTTTTGCATGACCAAAATCACATGTCAAATGTGTTCCTGTGTGTTATGTGTTTATGGTTGAAAGAGTTTACTTTACTTTACTTTCATTCAGTAATAAGTTGTTAAGTTTATGCATGCAAAGTAAGATCTAAGAATCAAAGGGTAAAATAATTATTGAGGGTTAAAGTTTGATAAGGCACTGATTCACCCCACCTCTCAACACTCTTACTTTCCAACTCAAGAAAAACAACTCATCATTAGAGAATGGTCCTTGTTTAAAACTTGTAGTAACTTAATCTACCATTTACATAGTCATGGAAGGAGTTTCCCCAAAGGAGATATCCCACACCATGTACTATGAGTCACATAGTGGAAATAATCAACACCAGACATAGGAATAGATAATTAACATGCTACAATAGATCTTCACAATGTCATAGAATCAAAGATTTACATCAAATTGGCATATGACATGCAAAATACATTCTTAGACTCACATGCCCATTGTCAAAAATAAATCCTATAATCCTAACCTCCAAGAGGTATGATTGCAATGTATTTCATCAATACTAAGATGCCTATTGATGCCCATAAACTAAGATCAACCACCTTAATATATAGAGCCTTTGCAACACATATGTCACCTGAATAAATTACATTTTCCAAGGCTGAGAAAATGTAATATGTAGAAATATAGGTCAGGACCCAAATCGTAATATCTCAATGCCAAGATGGAGAAATGATTCATGATCCAAGAGAGATGTTGGCAAAAGTTCCAAGAACATCATGCTATGAGCCAAAAAGCTGTGTTGATCATAAAAATGCTTTGTGAGATCAAGAAACTCAACTTACCATTAGAACTTGAAGAACACACAAAACTGACCATGAATCAAGAATGACTCCACTGTGAAGAGTCCAAAAGAGGTGCAAACGTAGACATAAGTCAATCACGAGTCTAGAACATATCATGAGGTTTGCAACAATAAATGATCCAAATCCAAGGAATGCCACTAAAATCATACAAACTTAAAAACAAGAACAAAATTGAAAGGAAATATTTTTGGGTGATACAATATTGCCAATGACCCAAGGATTCTCTTGCATCAAATACCCCTAATTATAAGAAGATGTTACATGAGAGGAACCAATGAATATCTAACATGATTCAAGATATAAATCTCATTCTCATTCTTGATCCAAATATCCTCTTTCTGCAACTTCCTCCCTTTGCAACTCTTCTCTTCCTTCTATTAGATCAATCATCTCACTTTGCTCTATGCTTTCTTTTCCATGCCTCACATATATAAGGTAGTAAAATATTCATACCACCACCTCTTTTTCTTTGCACATATTATTTATCTCTACTACAAGAATTCAAAGCCTTCTTTTTGTCAACTTTACCATCATCATTATTCAAAACCCTCATGCTCTTAGATCTAATCAAAAGATCCTTCTTCCAATCCATACCAACCTTTGATATAACTTTTTAACTCTACTTATTAGAATAGTAACTCTTTACAATGCTCAAGTTCCTTGCACTCTTCCCCTCTTCCTTCAAGGAAACCAAAGTAAATACTTGTTCATCCTTATCCATTGTAATCAAGTTTCTTCCAAAATCATAGATATCCCCTCTATCATATTGCCAAGGTCTACCCAATAGAACATGACAAGAACTCATATAAACCACATCACACAATACTTCCTCTCTATAAGGCCCTATGTTGAAATTAACCAAAAACTTCTTCTTCACATCCACCATATGATCATCTTGAAACCAACTTATCCTATAAGGACAAGGATGTCTTAGCCTCTTAAAGATAAGCTTTTGCACGATCTCTTCTGAAACCAAATTATCAATACTACCACTATCCACAATAACCTTAGAACATTTACCTCATGATTGGCATATATTCCTACAAAAATTCCTCTTTTGTGTAGGTCCAACTTCCTTCTTACTATACTTCAATAAACATCTCCTAAGAATAATATATTCTCCCATCTCAAGTTCCAACAAGTTCTCCTCAAGTGTCTCATTTGTCTATTCCTCATGTGCTACAAGATTCTTTTTACTCATGCTTTTCTTAGGACATTCAAAATCTCTATGTCCATTCTCACCACACTTTAAACAAGTACCTTTGAATTACTTTCTACCATTCCCTCTTCTAGGAATCCTTTGGTTAGGTTCTTTTCTCCACATAGGTTTTGAATCATCTTCAATTATCTTGTTCTCTTTTCCATTACTACTCACTTGCTTCTCCCTTCCTCTAGGGTTACTTTGTTATCTCCTCTTTAACTTATTTTCTTCCTTAAATGAATATTGATAAGAATCCTCTAGTGTAGAAATCCTCAACATACTCATCTCATCTTGAATATTAAGTTTCAATCCATTAATGTATCTAGCCACCTTCTCCCTAGATATCTCTCAGTGTCCAGATTTGATTGCCTTCTTATAAAACTCCTCAATATATTCTTTCACACTCATGTCCTTTTGCTTCATGGTTTGCAATTTCTTGAAAAATTCTAATTCATAATCCTCAGGTATGAATTTAGGCTTACATCTAGCAACCATTAGTCTTCGTATAGTGATCTTGATTTCACTATTTTCCTCTCTATCTTTTTTCAATTCTTTCCACCATAAGGAAACATGACCCTTCGATTTAGTTTGTGCTAACCTA
The DNA here is from genome assembly GCA_027943335.1 of Chamaecyparis obtusa. Lineage (NCBI taxonomy): Eukaryota > Viridiplantae > Streptophyta > Pinopsida > Cupressales > Cupressaceae > Chamaecyparis > Chamaecyparis obtusa. The sequence goes on along the minus strand of BSBK01000119.1, from coordinate 180,755 downwards.
ACCCTATGTGAAATTATGATATCTTCAAGCTCAAAATAATCTTCCAACTCTCCAATCCAATCAATCAAATCCCCAGGATGTAATGAACTAGAGAAATTAGAAACCTCCATCATATGACTTTTACTTACTTGTGCCATAACCCTCAACAATCTTTCCTCATTTGTAGGAATCTCAGTATCTATAGTCTCAAGATCTTCAACAAATTCCTCATATTCCTCCCGAGTCTCTTGCAATCTAGTCAATGTATTATAGATCTCATTTCTCATTTCATTTTTAAAGTCCTCCACAATTTGTTCTAGCCTTCTAGGGTTCATTCTTCTAGGCAACATCTTCCCAATCCTCAGGTGCAATTGCCTCAACTTCAATGATCAAATTATAAGGTGTCAATTTCCTTTGAATCGGTGATCTACTAAACACACTTGCAGCCTACCTCCAATTCGGCTATTTGTTCACCCACAGAGTGCCTAACAACCCCAAACAAAGTTCTCAATCAATATCAACTCCTCTACAATCCCCTTGTGTAAGTCCTCTACAATTGTGGGTCAAACCCATAATCTTCCACCACAAAACCTATTCAACTAGGGCTTCACAAGATTGGGAGCTCAGATCTACTAGCATATGAACATCAACCTTTCTATGATACTATCTAACACACTCATGGAAGGATTTTACCCAAAGGATATGGTCCAAACCATGCAGCACAAGTTCCACAACATAAATTATCAACACCAGACATAGGAATAGATAATCAACATGCTACAATAGATCTTCACAATGCCACATAATCAAAGATTTACATTAAATTGGCATGTGACGTGCATAATACATTCTTAGGCTCACATGTCCATTATCATAAACAAATCCTACAATCCTAACCTCCAAGAGGTATGATTGAATCTTATTTTCTCAATACTAAGTTGCCTACTAATGCCCCTAAACTAAGATGAACTACCTCAATATATAGAGCCTTCAAAACACATATGTCGGCCATAAAAATTACATTTTCCAAAGCTGAGAAAATGTAACATGTAAAATATAGGCTGCCATGATCCAAATCATAAGATCTCAATGCAAAGATGTAGAAATGACGTGTGATCCAAGAGAGATGTCAGCCAAATATCCAAGAACATTGTGATGTGAACTAAAAAGTTTCATTGATCGAGAAAATGCTTCGCGAGATCATAAAACTTAACTAATCGTTAGAGCTAGAAGAAAACACATAACTAACCATGAATCCATAATAAATTCATCGCGAAGAGTCCAAAAGAGGTGCTAATCTAGACATAAGTCAATCATGATGTCCAGGAAATAGCTTGAGGTTCGCAACAACAAATGATCCAAATCCAAAGAATGCCACTAAAATTATCGAAAATGGAAAATAAGAACAAAACTGAAAGGAAATATTTCTGGGTGATGTAAGATTGTCAAATGACCCAAGGATGATCTTGCATCAACCATGCTTGATGTTTCTCCTCTCACATGTTATCCATATTCTCTTAGTAATGTTTAACAAGATGGATTGGTGGATGATATGCTTGAATAGCTCTTATTTCCTTGTGGATTCTCTTTTATGTGTTTTCTTGTTTGTAATGTGTTTCCCCCATGATGTGCTACTTGTTATATGTTTTATCTTTTATCTCTCTTCATATGACCCTTGTTGATCCATTAGCATAAGGCGATAAAAAGATTGCACCTATAAGGACATTATATTATTTGTATCTTAATTCTTCTATATGTTGTATCTATGTTATGTTCTTTTTTATTTGTGCATCTTATGTTCAATTCTCCCATTGTTATTGTAGTTCTACTATCTTTGGGGGGTGAGGTCAATTCATAGAAACTATATTTGATATACAGGAGTTATCATACACACATACTGACCTCAGAGTTAGTAGATCCCTTATGTGCTCTATTTTTATCATATTCTTTTATTCTTTTGGGTTGTCCTTTCTTGGAGGCATATCATAGTGGAAACATATTTTGGATGCATGTATGCTACCTTAAAGTCATTTCTCCTAGTAAGGTATATGTAATTGCTTTAATGTAGGGACATACATTCTGCTCATTGTTACACATTATACACACACCATAAATCAAAATTTAGATTTTTTCTCTTGGTGGATTTCTTTAGATACAATGCTCTTTGGTCATCTCTCTCTCTCTCACACACACATAGAGAGGTGTGTGTGTGTGTGTTGCTTATTTATTCTTGGTTTTGAATTGAATGAGGACCTTAGTCACTTGCATGGGGGCTTCACTTACTAAACTTGAATCATAGCACATGCGTTTGCGGCATACTAAATAATCCCCCTATTCTCAAAAAATATTACCCCAAAATCCCTTTTTGTCATCCCCCTCCAATACCCACCAGTACTCTCTACACCCATTTTCCTATATAAACCCCCACCCCCCCTCGCAAAGAACCCCCCTCCCCCCTATTTAGGCAATATATTTCCCCCCTTTATTTCCCATTTTAAACCCCCAATATGAATGCACATGTTATTGTATTGCCTCTTCAATGAAGACCCTGTGGTCACTTGGGGGCTTGGTGTTTCCTTGTCTCTTTTACCTATAAATTTTTTTAGATTTTTTAATCTATTTTACCGAGAGTATGAAGTACATTTGTACTCCTGCTAAAGTGGGGGCTAAATGTAGCATGTAAATTATATTTGTTTACAATTTCTTTCTTAGTTAGGCTCTATTTTAGTGTCTTTGGTTGTCCATGTTTGTTATGCTTGATCCAACTTTGATTCCACTTACCCCAACTCAATTTTGCCTATGTTTTTGGCATCTTATCCTCAATTAAGACCCCTAGTTCCAATTTAGGACCACATAGGAGGGAATCAAGCGACCTGGTTGCCCCATTCCCCTATGTTTGGTCCCATTATGGATTCCAAGCTTGTGTCAACCTTCTTCAAGTTTTGCATCTCCAAATGTGGTGAGGGGTATATAATCAAGGTATCCTCCCTCATTTTGACACACATGCACAATAAATAGAGAGATCCACACACGTCAATTAGAACTTTCCACTAAAATTTTGCATTTCAAATCATAAAGCAAGAGATCAAGCATTGACGATTAGGAAGTAATTAGTAGATATGATCTCCTTGTCATTCAAGTCAAAAACCAAATCAATTTCAAGCATCTTCATAAGCATTTCTACATCAAGAAGGTTTATGAAGGTATAATCATTTCTTTTTTCAGATCTAGCCTCTACTTTCTATTAACACACTTTCCTTTCAAGAACATTTTTATTTTCACTTCAAGGTTAATTCCTCGACCGAGATTTGAATTAGGTAAACCCCTTTCTACACAAAATTTTATTGATTTTCTATGTACAGGAACAAGTGGCACCAGTATAGAGAGATACAAATAGATACGTAAATTGGCTATATTCCGTAATTGAATTAGTTGAAAAGTGCAAGAAATAGGGTGAGTGAGTCACCCCAGTCTCGAGAATAGGGCAACCTAGTCATCCCAATCCCTCCATTCTATCGTAAAATTCAGACTATAGAAGGTTATAGTATTCCTTTGTTGTTTTTGCTTTCTAAATCGGTCTATATGTTTCTAGTTTTTCTAAGCATGCATAAACTACCTCTTCTTCCTATCAATCCTATATCTTTCATTTACATTTACATAATCATATTTCCTGCCACATCACATCACATTTTCTAGCGAAGGATCATTGCATTTTCCTAGTGCTTCATTCCTCTTGAGGTCTGTTAGCACCCAAAATATTTACAAAATTTGAAGTGCTTATGATGGGAAAAATTAGTTGTTAACACCTAGAAATGTCACTTAAATTAGCCTAGTTTGATGTTGAAAAAATTGATATCAATTAATTGTCATGTAAGGCCATTTTGGGACTATGTTCATTTATCATCAATAATGATCGGAACAATAATTCTTAGGGTCCCATAGTCAAATCTGATGTGTTTTCCGAGTGTCAAGTTTATAGGTTTTGAAAAGGTCTGTTGTCCACACCTTGTCTCTACCAAGGTGGTCAACTGTAGAGGTTTGCAGTTCACTATCGGTTGAATGTCATGTCAAAAGGATCGCTCCTTGCAATTTTTCCCGTATTCATATGCTCTTGTATGCATTTTCATAATTCCATGATCTCGTTTGATATTTTTACAAGCTCAAAAGAAAATGTAATTTGTAGGTATTTTATGTCTGCACATTCGAGTTTGTTAGGGAGGCCTACTTTTATATTTTTAATTCGGTTGTTTGTCAAGAGAAACACATTACTTCCTGTGATCTTTCCCATGTTCATGTACTCCTGTGCACAATTGCAGAGCTTCAACATTTAGTTTAGTATTTTTTCGAAGCCAAAACCAGATGGAGTTTACAAAAATTTATTGACTCTATGTTCATGACAGCTTCACAATGGTGAACTTTGGCCTTGAATTTTTTGCAGAGAAGGTGGAGTCAAGAAAATCCCTGTGGCACATTTTCTCATTGTACTTAATGAATTCACATGTCCAGTGGAAACCTCCCAGGTGAAGATTGGTTATTTTTCTGAGGGCACTGAATTGGTATGATCAGATGAATTTGACATGTGCAATTTTATGAAACGTTTAAGCAAGCAACTTTGGCCAATAAAATTTTGGGATTGAGATTGCCTCCTGCAGATTTGTTTATTAAATGTGATTCCCCTACCATTCGTGAAGACGCCTATTTGATCTTGTGGACTCGTGATGATATTTGGTCAATTTTTGAAAGCAATTGTGGAGGCCACTTGACTTATTTTTAGCACAGAACAGAAGGGTTATATAATTCAGATTTTGTTGGCTACTCGCTTTGGCTACGCAATGAAATGTCATCATGAAATGCAATGATTAAGGGATGTTTACAAACCCCCAGAAAATGTAAATAGCAGGTGTAAAACCGCATTCTAGAACCCTTTCCAATATCCTCCTCTGCAGGTGCACAAAATGAATGCTTTGGAGCAGTTTAATAGACATCCCTTGAAGCATAACAGTGAAGGGATATCTTTCATATATTATAGTTGGATTTTCTCTAGCAGTTCTGCATGCAAATATGGAAGCATGGAGAAGGCGTGTGAATTGTTTTACAGTGTTCCTCGAGGAAATGTAATAAAATAATGAAGTGAAAAGATTGCAGCAGACTGGGTTTTGCAAGGAATATCTCATAATCTTTGAATTGATAAAGCTCTCTGGAACATATTCTAACAGTGCAAGTCTTTCTGTGCCTTGAATGCATATGCGGCCTCGCATACATAGTGGATTAGGGTTGCACACACTTCAATCACATGCAATATGGAAGAAAAGGTAACATACATGAAATGTGTGACAGAGTGCCATGATGAGGAGTTATCTACAGTTGTTCGTTGTAGATGTGCATATAAAATGTGAAGTCATTGACAATGCACATGTTTGACCAAATTCCCTGGCAGACATGCTAGCGAAATGTAAACTACAAACATGGCATTAGAACTGCTTGATGAAATGCTTCGAAGAATGTGAAGCATGGACACTGCATATGAACTGTTTGACAAAATGCCTAAAGGAAATGTAGATTACAGGCAACGCATATATATTGCTTGATTGAATGCCTCGAAGGGATGTTGTCCGATGGAATATAATGATTGCGGTTATGCACAAAATGGATTAGTTGACAGAGCTTTAGAAACTTCCTAATTATTGCATTTGGATCTAGTAAAGTGTACAATGGGGATCACAAGCTTCGCTAATATCTCTCTTGTCTGCGCAAATGAAGGCTTGAAACAGAGCATGTCGTCCATTAAATGTTGGAGTAAAGGAACCTTGGTCATTGCCACTGAAATCCAAACACGCAAAGGTCTTAAACCAATTGTGAACCATACGATTAGAGATGTGATCTCATGATCTGTAATTATTGTAGAATACGCATAAAATGTGTATGTTGAAAAGATTTTGGAAGATCTCAGGAATGGTAAACATGTAGGAAGATAAGTATGCTTAATGTGGAATCACAGAAAGGGCATTATGAATCGTTTGACAAAATATCTTGAGGGAGTGTGATCTTATGAATGTGGTAATGAAGATAAAGCACAAGAGATATTTGTGCATATTTCTTTTGAGATTTTGAAGCAGAAGACTGATGGTCTGTTCCAGATTAATGTGACCCCTAACATTCCTCTTGCATTGAGATTTTGGTGCACGAGTACAAGGATGCTGGGTTCAATTATTTCATTGGTGTTGGTGATAATTGAATAAGGATGCTTAATATAATAGACCTTTGAAAGTATGTGTGAAGTTTATCTGCATAACATCATTGTTCGTTGATGAAAGATAATCAAATGATTTAATTTAATTCAACCACCTGGTCATGTAGAGTCTAAAGAGTAGGGAATTACAACCATTTTGGTTCATTTCATTCGTTGGCCAAATCTATTGTTGATCTTGATTATAGAATTTGGCATATTCTTAGAGTTAAACAATCTGTTGATTTGGGAACCAATAAGACCTAGAGGATCTTCTTCCTTCCAATATAATAAAAAATAGGAGTATGATACATTCCTTGTTTGCATGCATGAACTTCTAATTCTTATGTGCACCCTCATTTTGTATGTTACAAAGTGGTAAATGATTACAAATGTTTGGGCCTCGACATTCATAGCAATCTTAGTTGGGAGGGCCTGTAGAGTGAAAAAGGATACAAAGAGGATGGAAATCATTATACACACTTCAAAATATATGTAGATCAACTGAGTTATGGGATTGTAAATTTAAGAAGAGATTATTTGGGTTACTTTTTATATTGGTGGTTTTGTATGGTTTTGAGGTTTGGGGTAGTAGCACATCAATACCAAGATGTAGGTAAATAGAAAGATTACAGAGATATCTTATCACAAGAAATTTCAAAATAAAAAATACAGTCCCTTACAATATTATCTTAATTGAGCCTAGAGCCTTCCTAGTTGAGGCAATTGCAATGATCAGGTTGTTAGGTTTTTTAAGAAAACAAAGAGTATGGAAGGTCATTGCTACCTCAAAATTGTGGAAGAAGAAACACTTGAATGAAACAAAATATCAAGTGGTTGAGTAGATGGGAATTAATTTGCATGAAAGCCTAAATGTAAATGTTGAAATCTGTTGGAGAGAAAGTCAAAGTGGCATTATGGCCAAAACAATTTGGTTGAAAAAGAGAATACTACATCAAGCATTTTAATCCTACATGTGAACATCAACAAAAGTACTACATAAAGGTGAATATAAAATGAAAAGCAAAAATGCAAATAGACTAGTTAAGAACTAGCTTGCATCATCTTAGGTGCAATAGGGAGGTGGAAAATACCCAAAGAGGAATGAGATGACAAGGTTTGTTTTCATTGTATGTCTCATTCAATGGAAACAAAATGACATTGCATCCTAGATTGTTTGAGCTTTGAGGACATTCAAAGAAAATATATGGCTATTCTAAAATTTGAGTCTCTAAATGCTTTGTTCAAGGAGGAATGAATTGTAAAGATGACAACTAGATAGTCCAACAGGGCAGTGAGGTGGATTGATAGACCAATCAAATGATGCCACGTGGCATACATGGGGGCCCACATCAGAGGTAAAGGCATGTGCAAAAATTGAAAATTTCATATATAGTTAGACTATATGTTAAAATTCAAAAATTTAAAAGAGTTGACTATGCACGAGAATTTGATCTGGGGACTGAATTGTTGCCCAAATATATACGTATTATGTATCATCGAAAATAGTAGAAGATGAGGAATGAACCAGCAACATCAGATTGGGGTTTCACCAGCTTTCATTAATGACTATTCTGGAAAGAAACAATTAGGTGAATTTATTCATACATGCAAAATTTGATTTGCAGATCCGGGTAGAGGGGGAAATCAAATTTCTTGCAATTCGAACTCCTTTGCAAGATATTTTTTGGGTACACAGAGAAATCAGATTGTTGATCTTTTCAATGCATTAATTGTTGTTTTGATGTTCTCAGAAAGGAAGTGGCTCTACTGTCGAGAATTTGTAGACGGTACAAATCAGATTGGATTTTATTTGCTGCAAGCCCTAGGAGGTAGTTGGCTCAGCTTTAAATTTCTTGACCTAAATGATTTGTAGCTTGTTGCAATCTTGGTCTATTTAAGGATTTCCAAGATCATTTAGAAGGGCTGGCTGAAGAATTGTTCAAAAGGTTGTATCCTGAACTTTCAGTTAGGGAGGATAGCATGTTTTGTCCAACTTATATCAAAATAGAGTAGAAAGTTGCAGATCTTTTGCAAATTATCTCAGTGGCTTTGAATCTTAAAGCAGGATGTGTACAGAGGCATAGATCCTCATACTTAATGCAAGTATTTAGTTTCATTTCTCTCCATTTGTGTCAAGTTTCATGAGTTTTGAGTCTTCCGATTCATTGTATGACATTTATCTATGCATGTGTTGTCAGTCTTTAGTTCTGGTTTAAAATAAGATTAAATGATGCTCTAGATGAAGCACAAATTCATTGGGTTTGCACAAGGATTTCTGTAAGTAGTATGGTTTTGGATATTTGTGTTCATGGCTTGGATCTTTGATGAAATACAATAGTCTGTCTCTGTATCTTATAGTGCATTAGATGATTTTCCCAATGGATAAGGCACTGATCTGAAACAAGTATGTTCTATGCTGATATATGTTTGGTTGGGATTTGTTATATTCTGCAAAATAAAATCAAACTCCATTGAAGATCCTTTTAGTTTTGTGGTTATGTGGTATCAGTTACTTCATGATAATCAAGAATCAACAGATGAGTGGTTTCCATCTGTTATTTTCTTATCATAATCTACTTTGTTGAATCTAGTTTTGGTGTTATAAAGGTATTATATTCACTGGATTAGGTACACCTGCCTTGGTTTTGCAGAGCTAGAAGTGCAGAGGGAAATCTTGTCCCTATAGTTGGTCCAGTTATCTACAGATCTCCCCACATTTGGAACTAACCCCTCCTCAAAATCTGTCCTAGGTATATTGGTGTCTCCCTGAGTGTAAAATCCTTTTCAAGAACCAACAAGATGGTGACTCCGTTGGGAAAATGTTAAATGCAGCTTAAATAATGTAGGTACAAGTTGAGCTAGACTCCTAGCCTTCTTATTTATCTCATCCAGTGGTTACCATTGATAATATAGAGCCAGGTTAAAAGATTTATATCATCTCACCAAGTTGTGAGTGGCGACTCTGAATTTCTCTGTTTGATCAGTGCATGCTTAGAATGAAAAATATGATATATTTGCAGTCCTGATAAACAGTTTTTACACCCTGTTGAAGTTTTGTTGTATTGATGGAAAAGGATACAGAAAGATTTTTCAGTGGTTAAAATATTTGTCCTCTTCAATGAGGTGGCGACTCTACAAATATTTCAGTAAAGAAATCTTCATATCTATTAGACTTTCCAGTCAACAAGTTGAGTTTCAACTACAATACTTCCAGGTATTTTTTGATCTTTATGTGTATTTCCATAAGATCAGCTGTAAATTTTTTTGTCCCTATTAAGTGTTTCAACACTAGTAAGAACAAAAGAGTGATATTGGATATTTTCTTTTTTTCCTTGTTGAATATCTTGTTGATGTCAAGAAGCATTGAAGTGTTGTCATAGAGGTCAAAATGTTTTTGTGTACCTCTTGTAAAAATAGAACAAGATGAATTGTTCTCGTCTTATTTCAGACCAAATCAATAATCAACAGAAGAGCTAGCCTAGAAGGCTGCATATTATTAAGTTGGATAAACCTTTAAATTGTGGTCATGTTCCAGGATTCCCTAATTCTTTTCCAGTTAAGCTCATTGACTTGACCCCAGTTTTTAATGATCAGTCTGAGTCAGCACTTGAACATGTTCTAGCATTCTTTAGATTTGTTGTAAAATATCAGATCTACGAGGAGGATGTTAGCACGTTTTTTTTTGGGAGATCTTTCAAAGGGGTTGTAGTAGATTGGTATTTAAGTTTACCCCCAAAATGTGTGTCTTCATTGATTGATTTTAAATGGTTGTTCCTAAAGGAATTTGCTGATGATGATGAGTGGAGTAAGCTACTAAGAGAACGTGATCAAGAAAAGAATACAAATAATATCCCAAAGAAACCTACGTTTGATGCTGAGAATGTTTCTCAGAATGATGAAGTTATGTCAGAAGTATATTCAGATCATAGTAGTGATCAAAAGTCAGAATCATTGTATTCAAGATCTTCTACTGATTCAGAGATGTCCGAATTTGAAAGTGAAAATTGTTTGAGTGAAGATTTTGATGAGAGTACCGAGGATGAGTTGCTTCCAGATTTGTGTGAACCAATTCATGAAAAACTTCAAGAAAAAATTTCTCATGATCCAAAAATTTACATTGATTATGATTTTGTGCAAGATAAGGAAGTGTGTCTTTCTAGTGGTAAAAATGATGAGTATTTTGATGTGAATTGTGCAAGTATTTCTGGTCATGAAGAGGTGATGCATATGGATGAGTTAATTTTTCCTCTTCTCAGCAGTGATGAGATCTCTGATTTATCGACGGTTGAATATAATAAATGTACAAATCTATATAGTCAGCAAATCTTATGCCCTGTTGATTTTTGTTTTGATAGTGAAAATGTTGCAGAGGATTTATACTTATATAAATCCTCTGGTGAGAGTGATCAGGGTATAATTTTTTGTGGTAATCAGGGATTAGTTGCAAGTGCAAATCAGATTATGGGGATATGACAGAAAGGTATTCTTATGAGAAACCTTATGCAAATAAAGATGATGATGCAGAGTGTTCCCCAGTTGCTAATGCAGTGAGCATAAAGTGGGATTCAAATGGACAAGAAGATAAACTATTTGAGGATGATTTGCATAGTGGGAGTGGTCAGCAAATTTTGTCATTTCAAAATGAGATCCCTCTTATGCAAATCATTAAGGAAAATGATGTTTATGATGCCAGCTACGCTGAAATGGGCGAGTCTTCTTTTCAGCATGATGATGATTTTCCAAGTTGTGATTCAGTTTGTGAATATATCCTTGAGAAACCAAGATATTTAGTGGCTGAAGCATCTCATGAAGATAAATTTGAGCATCTAGTTCCCTCTCAGCCATGTGAATATGTTGTAATGCATAATGATTATTGCAGTTTATATTTTGATGCATTACTAGATAGACCTTATACTTCCAGTCAACATCAAGATGAGACAAAAGATGTTCCATAATTTTTGGAATATGAGAATTATGGTGGTTTTGATTGGAAGAATGTGGGTTGTGGCAATTATAGAATTACTTTTTAGCCCAAATATTTTCATATATGTTGGCAGCAGGTTTGTCAAAAGTTTTTCAAGTGGATGGTCTCATATGTGGATGAAAATCAAGTTTTTGACAAAGGAAAGTCCTGGTTTTTCCTTTGGTGGCACGGGGCCATCATATAAAGTTTTTAATCTTTTAATTTTGAAAATATTCCTTTTCAGTTGTGTGTTTCTTTCCTGTTCTTGTTCCTGGTTCATCTGCCAATTTTTGAGAAGTTTCCCTGCATTTTTATGTTCGGTGGGTGGTCTTCTCAACCAAAGATTCTAATTTCTTGATATGCCTGCAAGAGGCATACATCCCCAATAAGAGCCATTGTTGGAACTCTAAAATTTTGATTGAATTTTAGAGTGACTAGTCTGTGAAATTTTTGTCTAAGGCACAAATCATTGCCCAAAAGACTTTTGAAAGGACCCTAGTTTGGATACAAGTGAGAAGGGACCTGATGATTTTCATGAGATACCGCTTGGGACATGTGTTCCTTGCCTATCATTTAGCATTTGTAGTGGGTTAAAACTCCTAGAGTTCAGTTTTGATGAGTTTGGAGATAGCCATTTGGAGGTCATTTCCTAAATCTGCATTCTTGCATCTATTCGGTTTTTACTGAATGACCTACTTCGGATGTTTGTGTCTAATGCCTAGTTGATAGTCATGGCATAAGGAGTGTTGTAGTATATTGTAGACATGGAAGTAAATCTCCATGCCCATTTTAAGATTCCTATGAGTTTGTATGATTAGTTTACCAAGGCCTTTCTGTTTGCATTTTATTTAGTTTGTCTGAATGTGGAAATGCAAAATTTGAGTGGCCTACTTTGAGATCATACAAGTTGTGCCCAGTTCATGAAAAAGAGAAATTAAATATTGTTCTACATTATAAACATGAAAATAAGTCTCCCTGATGTTTTTTGGATCATGACCAATCCGTTGGACCACTTTGCTCAGTCAGTTCCAAATCCAATTTCTGCAATTTTCACTATTTTGAGTTCGAGAAGTTCTAAAGGGGTGACTTTGAAGATTAATTATTGATGACTAGTTGACCATTTGGGAAATATAATTATAGCCTTGTTTTCTATATATGAAAGTGAATCTACATCCAGGGTTTCAGACCATAAGGGTTCCATTTGATAGGTTTGTGAAGTCAGAACCAAAGATGTTTTATACAGATGGCTAGTATTGACATAATCAACTTTACAGAATGACTACTTTAAAAAATTGATAACTTGTTTTTAGATGATTGTTTTGAGATGAAAGTTATTTCCTTGCACTCCTTGTATACCAATCTTCTACCAGGATCAGTGGTTGAGCCTCAGGTTACCATTTGGTATTTTTAATGCATCTTTTTTGAGAGGCAGTTCCATGTGATGTTAATTTGCGTTTATAGAACGAATTCAAACAGGTGATTTTGAGTTTTAAAATATTTTTCCATGTGTATCTTTGTGGAAATCCGTCTGATAGAGTGAATGTCTGTACTAAAAATTTTGTGCTCGCCAAGTGTCGATATTAATTTGGGGATATGTTTGATCAATCTTTTAAGGGCGTGACTAGAGGCAGTTTATTCATATTGGCAACTTAGGAAAGTAATGGAAATCAAAGTTTTTGATTGATCTGGTTGTATTCAAATTAAATCCAGTTGCGGGAACTGGTCACTCAGATCACTTTTGAGGCTTAGTTGTTTGAAAATAAATTTTTTTTAGTCGGACCCACTTTGGGCCCAACTTGCCTCATTCACTCTAAAGTATTGTGATGTCTTCATTTTTATTGTTGTGCATCTCCATGATTCCATTTAGCCACACACTTCTTTTAACATTATGCTGGGATACCCTCCGTACATTGTGCACCCATCCATTTTTTGCACTACTGGTGTGTTTTTCTTCTTGCCTAGTGTGTGCTTGTATTCTTTATTGCCAGGGCATGCCTTCTTTTTCCTTTACCATGCATTGGTATGCACCTTAGTGCTAGTGCCACCATTCATCTTTCATATGCTATTGCGCATACTCCTTAATATGTACACCCTTTCCCATTGTATGTGCACCATTTAAAAAAAGTGCATGTGCACCAAACAAAGGGCAGTGCATACCATTTGAAGCGCACCATATAAGTGGTTGTGCACACCACTGCACACACCTTTGTAGGGTGTTGTGCGTGCCTCCATTGATGTTGTGTGTACTCCACTGGTGTTGATGTTTGCAGGCCATGGAGGAACGTGTGAGCCCACATGGAGGAGCATGTGCAGGGTAGCTGGTGCTGCCAAGGCTTTCCCTTGCACGCACTAGCACAAGGCAAAAGGGTTGCATTGTGGGGATTGTTTTATCCCACATGCACCTGGGTTTGGTGCTAAGGCATGTTTAAAAAAAAAGCAATCAGAGAGAATAAAGAGAAGAGAAAGAAAGGAAGGTAAGTGGATCCATTTGGATGTGTGGGCCCAGTCAATGCATGCCAACTGGGTGTGCATTAAGAGGCAATTTTTGAAGGAAAAATTATAAAATTGATTGGGATTTAGTCCCACATTTCTGGTGGAGGAGGAAAAAATGTTATTCAAATGGAAAAGTGCACAAATGTATGGTGTCCAAGTGTGGATGCCCAGGTGGAAGCTCTCTCATGCATGCACATGGAACAAGGCAATGAGGTGGCTGATGACAGGATGTGCTGTGGAAGTAGGTCCCACGAGAGGTAATGTAATTTTGATGCCATGTGGATAGACTTGTTAGATGCCCCAGGATGCATGCCCAAGATCGACGGTAGGTGCAATCCCTCAATGATGAAGATGCTTGAAGGTTAACCATCGCGGGATCATGCCTGATTGACACGTGTCCCATGATGAGGTGGTAGAAGAGATGCAGCCTGGATCCCAGTTGGATGAGACGAGTGAATCATAGGTTGACATCTAGCAAGGATGGTGATGTGGTGCCAGTGATTGAGCAGTGATGATGATGCAAGCAGTCCAGCAGGGTAGTGAGGTGGATTGACAGACCAATTAGGCGATGCCACATGGTATATGGGGCCAACATCAAAGGTAAAGGCCTATGCAAAAATTGAAATTTTTATATATAGTCAAAATATATGTTAAAATTCAAAAATTTAAACGAGTCGGCTATGCACAAGAATTTGATCTAGGGATTGAATTTTTGTCCAAATATATAAGTATTATATATCATCAAATGACAGAAGATGATGAATGCACCAACAACATTAGATTGGGGTTTCACTAACTTTCATTAATGATTATTTTCAAAAGAAATAATTTGGTGAATTTATTCATATAGATAAAATTTGATTTACAGATCCAAGCAAAGGGGGAAATCAGATTTCTTGCAATTTGGACTCCTTTGCAAGATATTTTTTGGGTACATAGAGAAATCAAATTATTGATCTTTTCAATGAATTAATTGTTGTTTTGATGTTCTCAGAAAGGAAGTGGCTCTACTGTCAAAAATTTGTAGATGGTACAAATTAGATTGGATTTTATTTGTTGCAAGCTCTAGGAGGTAGTTGGCTCAACTTTAAATTTCTTGACCTAAATGATTTGTAGCTTGTTGCAATCCTGGTATATTTAAGGATTTCCAAGATCATTTAGAAGGGCTAGCTAAAGAATTGTTCAAAAGGTTGTATCCTGAACTTTTAGTTAGGGAAGATAGCATGTTTTGTCCAACTTATATCAAAATAGAGTAGAAAATTATAGATCTTTTGCAAATTATCTCAGTGGCTTTGAATCTTAAAGATGGGTGTGTACAAAGTCATAGATCCTCATACTTAATGCAAGTATTCAGTTTCATTTCTCTCCATTTGTGTCAAGTTTCATGAGTTTTGAGTCTTCTAATTCATTGTATGGAGTTTATCTATGCATGTGCTTTTAGTCTTTAGTTCTGGTTTAAAATCAGATTAAGTGATGTTTTAGATGAAGCACAAATTCATTGGGTTTGCATAGGGATTTCTGTAAGTAGTATGGTTTTGGATATTTGTGTTCATGGATTGGATCTTTGATGAAATATAGTAGTATGTCTTTGTATCCTATAGTGCATTAGATGATTTTCACAATGGATAAGGCACTGATATGAAACAAGTATGTTCTATGCTGATATATGTCTAGTTGGGATTTGTTATATTCTACAAAATAAAATCAAACTCCATTGAAGATCCTTTTAGTTTTGTGGTTATGTGGTATCAGTTACTTCATGATAATCGAGAATCAACAGATGAGTGGTTTCCATCTGGTATTTTCTTATCATAATCTACTTTTTTGAATCTAGTTTTGGTGTTATAAAGGTATTATATGCACTAGATTAGGTACACCCGCCTTGGTTTTGCAGAGCTAGAAGTGCAGAGGGAAGTCTTGTCCCTATAGTTGGTCCAGTTACCTACAGATCTCCCCACATTTGAAACTAACCCCTCCTCAAAATCTGCCCTAGGTATATTGGTGTCTCTCTGAGTGTAAAATCCTTTTGAGGAACCAACACATCAACCCTAAGTTATCCTGAATTTGAAGACATCAAGGACTATAATAATGCAAAGAAAATGTGGGACACACTAGAAGCTATCTATGGTGGGGACACAAATGTGTTGAGAGCCAAATCTGAAAGCTTGAGAGGTAAGTTTGATGAAATGAAAATGTTAGAAGGTGAAAACATTGTTCAATATTGTGGTAGAGTTAAAGAGATAGTAAATGTTATTAGAGGAGCTAATGGAAACATTGATGATGAAACTATTATTAGAAATTTTTTGAGAATCCTAATTCCTATCTATGCTTTCTGCAATATAAGAATCAAGATGTACTCCTGGTAACATCCTAACTTTGGAAGGTCTTGTTGGCAGGCTTATTGCTTTTGAGTTATCAAATTTTGATAATTTCACTACTCACAATATTGAATCCGCATTCAAGTCTCAAATGGTTCTTCATAAGTCTAAGAAAGGAAAAGAAAGATGTGTGAACAACGAAAATGACAAGGACACTTATGATGATGATCTAGATGATCTTGAGGCACTTATGGCTAGAAGGCTACCAAAAGGAAAAGGAAAATTCAAAGGTATGTTAGGAATACCAGTCCATCAATACAATTGAGAGGGGGGGTGAATTAGGAGTATGATAGATTATTAAACTTTAAACTTTGCATAGCATCAATATCAAATCAAGTGAACACAATGAATGCCAACACAATAACACAATATTTATTGTTGAGGAAACCCTATTAAAGGTAAAACCCCAGTGGGAATTAACACCCACTAATGATGTACTGAGAGTATAGTATCCTTGTTAGAAGATCTAGCCCTGTTAGGAGCAGATTAAAACATTACAGTACATAGTCCTTGTTAGAGGAAAGACCTTGTTAGGAGTCAAAGTAAAGAGGTAGGCTTGATTCCTAGGCTCACTACCCAAAGAAGGTTATGACCACCTTCAGAACTCACTTTTCACAACACAAGTGTATATAAGGAAATACACAATCTTTAAACTGTCTGATAGCAACTGTCTTTGCTTGATTAGTTCCAATGAAGTATATAAGTTATCCTCTACTCTACATCTAACAAACACAAGCTCATAGCTTCCACAATCTTCTTTTACATTGTATACATTCTTCAATATCTTTTCAAAAGAAAAGACCTTACATATATACCCTTATTACAAAATAAATGATCAGGTCATCCAACTAGGCTTTCTTAATATACAAATGATTACATAACTCCTTGCTAAGATACATACAATATCAAAAAAATATATATAATAATTACAATTCAAAAGTTAAGGACCGAAATTCATAATTCATGATCGCCATTCATGATACACACTACAACTCTAAAGTTGACTTCAAAATAGGTCTTCTCTAGAACACATGTCACAGTTGACATCATCCTACTTTCTGTACCTTTCTAAGATCAGAAAACATTCTTCAGTATACTATCTATCATCCCTTAAGCTCGCATATACTAAATCCACATCGCCTGTAAGATATACCCAAAACTCAGAGACTTACTCTGTCAACTTCCACTGTCACAATCTGGTAACTAGTCTTCACCAAATCTTCTATAACTCAACAAATATGTAGTATTACATCATGCAATCTTAAATATAAGATCACAACACCTTCATGTACACACAACTGACTTCTCACATTCTGAAACATCCATATGGTATTTGTACACTGTAATAACCAATCTATTTTCCTCATAGAAACATATGTTGACATCAGTGACAAAACATAAATGACAACAACATTGATAATGTAGTAACTAAACATATTAAATGCATTAGCAATATCCAACAAGGTAAACTTCTTATAATCTATTTTTCATGTAACAAAGTTGGCCATATTGCAACAAGATGCCCTAATAGGAGTGACAAGGATGAAAGCAAGGAAATCAAGTATAAGGACAAAAGAAATGACAAAAATCATAGAAGCTACAAGGACTAAAAAGATAAAGGTAAAAAATCTTGTTATATTGCTGAAGAAGAAACTGATAGTGAAACTAGTGAATTTGATGATTGTGATATAGAAGTTGTTTATGTTGCTATGAAAGATGATTTTTATGAAGATGAGAAAACTGTACTTGTTTCATATGTGAGTAAAGGTGATAAATGTATTATTGATAGTGTTACATCACATGATTGGTGATAGAAGTAAGTTTAAAATCTTAAATCATTAAAAATGTAGGAGTGTTAAGTTTGGTAATGATGCACCATGTCATGTGAAGGGAAAGGGATCAATAAGATTAACTGATAAGATCATATGTGATAATGTTTATTGGGTTGAAGGTCTTAACTATAATTTGTTAAGTGTTGCACAGTTGAACAATACTGGTTACCAAGTTGAGTTTCATCACAAGAAGGCTAAAATATTTGATGCCACTGGTGAACTAATTGGAAGTGGAGAACATACAAGAGGTAATTTGTTCTATCTAGACCTATATGAAGAAACATGTTTGTTAGCACATGTTGATGATGTATGATTATGGCATAAGAGATTTTGTCATGTGAACTTTGACAATTTGGTAAATATTAGTAAGATGAAGAAAGTTAGAGGTTTACCAAGATTGAAGAAACCTAATAATGTAATGTGTAAACAATGTCAATTGAGAAAGATGACAAAGTCTAGTTTCAAGAGAAAGACATATATTTCTGATAATATTTTGGAATTAGTTCATAATGACCTTTGTGGACCTATTGGTGTGCAAAGTTACTGCGGTGATAAATATTTTATTCTATTTGTTGATGACTATTCTAGAATGATGACTATGATGTTTCTAAAAGAGAAATATAATTCCTTTTAGTTATTTAAGTAATATTTGGAAAAAGTTGAGAAAGAAACAGGTAAAAACTTGAAATGTCTGAGATATGACAGAGGAGGAGAGTTCATATCAAATGAGTTCAACATATTCTACAATGATAGAGGAATAAAGAGACAAATGTCTACACCAAGGACATCTCCATAGAATGGTATAATAGAGAGAAGAAATAGATAAATTATGGATTGTGCTAGAACACTGATGATAGAGAAAAAAATGTTGTACAAAAATACTAGAGAGAAGTTGTAAGTACAACTATTTATACCTTGAACCAAGTACAAATCAAGAAAGGTACAAATGCTACACCTTTTGAATTATGGCATGGTTATGCACCTAATGTGAAATACTTTAAAGTCTTTGGAAGAAAATGTTATATACTGAAGAATAATAAGAATGGAAAAATTGATGCTAAAAGTGATGAAGGAATATTCCTAGGATATTCCACTAAGAGAAAAGCTTACAAGTGTATGAATTTAGACAACACTAACAAAGTTGTGGAAAGTGAAAGTGTTAGAGTTGATGAATATGCAAAAAAGAATGAAGTTGAATGCAAGAAAGAACCTGAAGATTATAGATCTTTTGTATACATGGAAGAAGAAGAGTCCATTAATATACCTAAACTAGAAAATAAAGATATCAAGCAACAACATGAACCTACCGAGTCACAACAAGAAAATATCAAGCATCAAGAGGATGCTACTGAGCAATAAGGTGAGGAGGTAGAGAATCTACAAAATGAACCTAAAGATCAAGAACAACAAGAAAGGAGATCCGAGTCTACATTAGCATAGTATGTGAGAAGACATCATAAGCTAGGAAAAATCATTGGAGCTAAAGAATCTAGAGTCATGACAATAAGTTGAAAGATCAAACATGCTTGTTATCTGAGTTTGAGCCTAAGACAATGAAAGATTCTTTGGAGAATGAAGATTGGATTCAAGCCATGAATGAAGAAATTGAGCAGATAGAAAATAAAAAAACTTGGACACTAGTGTTGAGACCAGAAGACAAGAATGTTATTGGAACAAAGTGGGTATTCAGAAATAAGCTAAATGAACATGGAGAAGTCACTAGGAACAAAACTAGATTTGTATGCAAGGGATATGCATAGGAAGAAGGCATTGACTATGGGAAGAAATTTTCCCCAATTACAAGATTGGAAGGAGTGAGAACTCTACTTGCATATGCAAGTTTTAAAGGATTCAAAGTGTATCAAATGGATGTTAAATCTGCATTTTTGAATGGGATACTGGAAAAGGTATACATTGAACATCCATAAGGATTTGTTGATCCAAGCAAGAAGAAAATGGTTTGTAAACTACACAAGGTATTGTATGGATTGAAACTAGTCCCCAGAGCATGGTATGAGAGATTGCACAACTACTTGATAAAGATTGGATTTATAAGAACAAATGACAAAAACAATCTGTATTTGAAGACTGAAAAAGGTAAAGTGATATTGTTAGCTAAAATATTTGTTGATGATATCATATTTGGAGGACAAGATGCCCTATGTCAAACATTTTCAAATGAAATGCAAACTGAATTTGAGATATCTATGTCTGGTGAGATCAAATTCTTTACTGGTTTGCAAGTTTATCAGATGAAGAAAGGTATCTATATTACACAATCTAAGTATGCCAAGGAGATACTGAAATTTTATGGTATGGAGGATTCTAGACTAGTAAGTACACCCATGGCTACTAGAAAAAAACTATCAAAGAATGATGACACAACTGAAGTGAATCAAACCTTGTACAGGTCTATGATTGGAAAGTTACAATATGTTGTGCATAGAAAACTAGATATTGCCTTAGAAGTTGGTATTGTTGCAATTATACAAATCCTAAGGAGAGTCACATGATGGCAGTGAAAAGGATATTAAGATATTTAAAAGGAACATAGGATTATGGACTGTATTACAATAAGAATAAAAAGTTTGAACTAAAATTTTACATTGATGCAGATTAGGCATAAAATGTGGATGATAGAAAGAGTAAAAGTGGTGGTGCATTATTTCTAGGAAAGAGATTAGTCTCTTGGACAAGCAAGAAACAAAACTGCATTTCTCGATCTACAACAGAAGCTGAATATGTAGCAGCAATAGTGAATTATTCAAATTTAGTGTAGATCAAGCAATTCTTAAAAGGTATGAAGGAAGAAATCACTGAGCCAATTGTTATTTTATGTGATAACACAAGTGCTATCAATATATCAAATAATCTTGTGATACACACTAAGACTAAGCATATTGCTATCAAGTATCATTACTTGAGAGAGCTAGTTCAAGACAAAGAAGTGAGATTGGAGTATGTGAATACAAAGGAATAGTTAGCAGATATATTCACTAAGGAATTACCTAAGGATTCTCATGAATATCTACGAGGTAAATTAGGGGTGATTCCCCTAACTAAAGCTACCTAGTAACATATAGGAGCATTGCATCAAATGAAATAAATTAGAATATCTAAAAAATTTATGCAAAGGAGGTCACACTTTAGGAGTTGCCTAAAGTTGTGAAGAGTCAAGCACAATATGTTGATCAATCATAACCAAGATGACAGACGGAGTTATAAAATTTAGAGAATTGACATGAAGATATCTACATGGTGAAGATGAATTTCTTTGGCATTGTTGTCAAAGAGGGAGAGATTGAATAAGATAAGGGAGAGATTTTGTAAACTATTGAACATAAATTTTTGGATTGTATGGTAGAACATGCGGTGTTTCCATCAATGCCAAAGAGGGAGATTGTTGGAAACTACAATTGAAACAATTGTTATATTGTCATTGATGTCAAACCTTAACTGGTAAGACATTTTCTATCTAGTAGAGTATTATATCTTTTGATTGATGAAGAGGATTTGAAAAGAGGAGATAAAAAGAGGACCTAAGGAAAGGTTGAGTTATGTGATACTAAAATGGGTACTTTATTAGTTGGCACATTGACAAGGTAATGTGTTGTTTATCTTTAACACTAAGTGAAAAAGTTAATAGATTTGAAGCATAGGCTTAACCGAGCAAAAGACAAGAAATTCAATTTAAGCTGAGTGATGTTAGTGTCGTCCGAGCACTTGTATAAGCCAAGTAAATTTTAGTGTCAACCGAGCATCAGTAATTGCTAAGTATCAAAAAAATAATTAAGCGAAGACAATGTTTTCTGAGTAGAACAATTTTAGTGATGACCGAGTTATTCAGTGATGACCAAGTAGATGAATGCAGTATTGATCGAGTGTCCATAATTTACAGTTTGTGAAGGAATTGAGAATCCCAACCGACATAGTTGAATTCTTGGGATATGTAAAATGTTTTGACATTAAAGATGAATGATCTTGAGCATTTAATGTATGGTAAAATTTTTTCTTATGGATTCAAAGAGAAGTTTGGAGAAGTATCTAGAAGGAGAAGGAGGAGAACAAAATGATGGAAGGATTCAATGAATCTAACCTAAACCTAAGATCTACAGAAGAGATTAAGTAGAAAAATATTAATCTACCTGATTAAGGAGGTATAAGGATGACCTAACTGTGGGTTATGTAGCAAGGTGGAAAGAGGTTGATTTTATTGATTGACGAACCTAAGAAGAAGGCTAAGAAGAGCTATGAAGATCTAAATAGAGTTGAGGTGATTTCTTGAAGGAATTTTTGAGTAGATCAGAGATGGAGATGGTAATGAAGGTTAGTTAGTAAATCAACATATGAGTGTATTGGATATGTATTTGCAAAGTTAGTTGTATATTTCAGATCAAAACCTATCGTTACTTTCTAACCATTGTATTAGTTAAAATCCTTTAATCAAAGTTGACCTAATGATCATTTTGTAAACCTTTTAATCAAGGTGACATTATGATAGAATTTTCTTAAGCCCTCTAACTAGGCCACTCTTAATAGGGTGATTAGATCCTTTAACAGGATCACACCTAATAGTGTGTATTGTAAACCTTTAATAGGGTTGGCTTCTCATAGAGCTCACTTCAGAAGAGTGAAAATTTGGTAGCATGATATTGGTGGTTTTTCCCATATTGGGTTTCCACATTAAATCCTAGTGTCATACTTGTGTGAATATTATTTGATGTATTATGTTGTTGAAAGTTTAATATCCTACAAGTTGATTACTTTTGGATAGTGGACTGCAAGTTTTATGTTACTGATATATTCTATAGAGATTGAGTGAATTATTGAATAGATCTAAGTTTTTTGAAGAGTTTAAAAGTTAAATTGGTACATATGGACTTGAGGATAACTGATTCACCCCCCTTCTTAATTATTCTAAAATCATTCTAACTAATCTCCATACAAACATTGTTAACACCTCATCTAGAGGTTATACAAAGAGAATTAGAATCGGCAAAGGAGTTGATACAAAGAGTTCCTCATCTCTCTATTGCTGAGAGTTTGGTTGATCTAGCTTCCCAACTAGAGATCAAGATATAGGTTTTGGAGTCTGTAAGATCCTGATGGGATAATGCCAATAGTAATGATTATGAAGCTCCACAAACCATTCTTGGACAAGTATTTTCTTACTCCTACACCCTAGAAACTTCAAGTGAAAAAAATAAGGGGAAAATAGAAGATTAGTCATGATACAGTGAGGAATGTATATACAGTGATCATCGAAGAAGAGAAATAAAATAGAAAGGTATGACATACTATTTTGTAATGTAAATGTATATTCAGTGTATGTCAAGAGTCATGTATATATGTAAAATCTTTTTGAAGACTGAGTCAAAGTCTTAGGGGGAGTAATCAAACTACTAAGTACTATTTTGTAATGTAAAAGTCACGAAAAAGTGTTTTTTCCACTAATGTTAAAGGGGGAGATTGTTGATCCCTATGTTATGTTGTCTATTAGTGTCTAACACTTAGTCATTTTCAAGGCCATGTTGGCCAGTCAATAAATCAACATTTGAGCATATTGGATTTGTATTTAAAAAGTGAGTTGTATATTTTATATTAGAACCTACTGTTACTTTCTAACCATTGTATCAGTTAAAATCCTTTAATCAAGGTTGACCTAACAGTCATTTTGTAAACCCTTTTATCAAGGTGACATTCTGATGGAATGTTCTTAAGCCCTCTAACCAGGCCACTCTTAACTGGGTGATTAAATCCTTTAACAGGGTCACACCTAACAGTGTCTATTTTAAACCTTTAATGAGGTTGGCTTCTTAGAGAGCTCACTTTAGAAGAGTGGAAATTTGGTAGCATGTTACTCGTGGTTTTTACCATATTGGGTTTCCATGTTAAATCCTAGGGTCATACTTGTGTGAATGTTATTTGATGTGTTATGTTGTTGAAAGTTTTATATCCTGCAAGTTGATTACTTTTGGACAGTGGATTGCAAGTTTTATGTTACTGATATATTCTATAGAGACTGAGTGAATTGTTGAATAGATCTAAGTTTGTTGAAGAGTTTAAAAGTTCAATTGGTACATCTCAACCTGAGGATAACCGATTCACCTCCCCTCTCAATTATTCTAAAATCATTCTAACAATTGGTATCAGAGCAAGATTGATATGGACACAAAGAATGAATTGACTATGGGGAGACATTTTCCCCAGTTGCAAGATTGGAAGGAGTGAGAACTCTACTTGCATATGTAGTTTTTAAAGGATTCAAAGTGTATCGAATGGATGAGTTGTAGTTACAACCATAAAATTTTATGAGTATATCCATGCTATGTCTAAGATCGCTCCACTTAATTCCTTCTCAAATATCACTGACACAAAGTCTCCATATGTAGCTATTCTTCTTGTACCCCGCTCACTAAACTTAATTGAATCCTTCTTACTGATTCAATAATGACCTTACTGATTATTCCAATCATATGATATGACTATGTTCTCATAAATGAAAACCAAAATCATAACCAGCTATGAAATCTCACCAAAATACATCACAATGCCAACATGTGTTGCATTTGGGGAACCTATGTCAAATTCAATTTTACTAGATTTCCTATCTCGCATCTCATCAAAACAATGTCGCACCCTGTCAAAACATAGTGTCATTTCTGGTTAGTTTGTATAGCTTGGTCAGGAAATGTATAGTCTCGCATTTGGTATGACTTGGCTTGCAACCAATTTTAATGTTGCATCTGGTGATTTTCATGTTGCATCCAAATCAAGAGTCACATCTAGATCAAGGGTCACATCCACTAAATCCCGAATATCTTTTGGTAGAAAATTCATTTTTAATCTATCTTGTATTGTTTTAGGGAAAAAAGCTAGTTTGCCTTGTCATTTCACTGATTTTGGTTTCCTGTTGGATCTATTAGTTGTCTCTGTAGGTTCTTTAGATTTTATTTTTCACCCTTTTCCTTGTCCAAGACTGATTTTGTAATTGATTACCTGTTGCAAACTATGTTAGGAGTTGTTTCTTTTCATGGTATGAGACTGAGTTGTGTCTTGAATTTAGATGACTAGCTTACTGATGAGGAGAGACATGTTGTGGGATGTCTTGGTCTTGTGAGCTTGATAGATTTTCTCGACATCAAGGTAAATCAGGGGTTGTTGACTTCTCTTACTGAGAGATGGCATTCAGAGCACAACACCTTCCATTTACCCATAGGTGGGATGACAATGACTCTAGAGGATGTCTAGAGGATTTTGTGTATACTTGTGATGGGTGCTCGTGTATACTTTAAGTCTCGTTTAGTAGTAGCTATTACTGATGCAAAAATATTTTTTTATGATCCAACTATTGCTCATCATTACCTGACATGGGACCATATGCAGTCTCATTATGATCGACTTCCTATTTTCCTTTCTCGATTGATTGGTGGGAATCTTATGCTAGACCAAGGACAACATGGATTCATGTGGGGTTGGGCCTGATTACTAGAGGATATGATTGCTACACCCTGCTGATTTTCCTAGGGGAGCTATATTCTAGCACACATTTATAGGGAGATACATGAGATTGTTTATCAATCCTCAAGGAGTATGACAATAGGCAATCTTATTCTACAGATATGGACTTGGGAGCATATCCCAATTACTCAATCCGTAGTTGACAGACAATGGGATTCGATTGATCCTTATGTTTATGTGTATTCAAGATATGTCCAGCAACCCCATCTAGGTAAGTTGGATTATTAGAGATGACTTTTAGATGATGTTACCAAGGTCGAGTGGTGACCTTATCTTAATTGTAAGGAGTGGACCACTTACAAGAGGCAAATGCCTTATTTTTTTAGAGAAGATTTCTTGTTAGTGGTACTTGTTATATTGTTGAGTGTTTTGTGTTACTATAACTGATAACAATGATTAGAGATTAACTAATTAATGGTGATTATGATGAAGACCAACCAAGATCAGAGGAATACAAGATAGTATAAAGGTTAGATCAGTTATTGTCTTGCCATTGATGTCAGGCAATTGATTTTTGGTTTATATTATGTTTCCATATCATTTGGTTTAGGATATAGTGTGAATGAGTTAAGAAGAAGAAGAAATGAGATGTTGTGAAGTTGAAGAACTTAAATGAGAAACTTATACAGATTGGATAATGATTAGATTATGTTGATATAATTGTTTTCTACCTAACATATGATTATGTTATGTAGGTAAAGTATGGTAATAAAGATTTGGCAAGTTAGTAAGCAAAAGAGTTTTGGATACCAAGAAGGAAAAGTCACTTGGTAAAGGTAAAAGGTAAAAGGCAAAAGGAAAGGTCACTCAGTAAAGGAAGAGGAATACAAGACACCGAGAAAAGTTAACCGAAATTCAGGATGAGCCACCGAGCAAGAAACAAATATTAAATACAAGGATTGAAATGAATTTTAATGATTAGCTATGATGAGATGGATGATCATGATGACAAGGAAAGTTAGTTACAAAGATCTATGATCAAGAGAATTTATGATGATGATCTACAGTTAAAAGTAATGGAACAAGTTTCAAGAAAAGTTCAAGTTCCTACGTGAAATTAAAATGTGTTACCAAGATCTAGATTCAAGGTATAATGAATTGGATGGCTGAGATTGATTGAAAGAAAATGTAGTAGAGGAGATTACGAGGCAAAAGTTGTCTATATAAAGCATGAATTTGTATGAAAAAATGGCTGGAAAATTGAAAAGTTGAAGGGTCACTGATTGATGTAGTGAAGAAGGAACATAGAGATTCTTGGTAAGAAAGAAAAATCTAATGAAGTGTGGAAGCCAGTGGAAAGTGAAGAATTGAAGTGAAGATAGAAGAATAGAAAAGGGATCTGATTATGCAAAGATAGTTGGAAGTTTACAGGTCAATATATTTTTTGTTGCTTATTAGAATTTGTAATAGAAAAATATCTTAATAGAGTGGACTTAACAGTCTTATTGTAAAATCATTGCAAAAGGTGACATTATAAAGAGTGTTTGAAGTCCTTTAATAAGGCCACTCCTAATGGGGTGAAGATCCTAACAGATCTGAGGTAAATCCATTGATCGGTCACACCTAATAGTGTGTATGGTAATCTTTAACCAGATTGTCTCTTAACTGGATTGTCTTTATAAGAGTATTTTCTTAGTGGGTGACAATTACCACAGTTATTTTTTCCAAAGTTGGGTTTCCACGTTAAATACTGGTGTTAATGTGTTGAATGGTTTATGTGATTGATTTACTATTTGATAAAGTTTATTTACTATTGTCAGTAAATAGAGAATTGTGTTTAACTGAGTTGTCACTGAGTTAATCAGAGAAAACATTTTTAGGTATTTGGAGTCAGGGATTATTGATTCACTCCCCCTCTCTATAATCCAACAATTGGTATTAGGGATAAGTACTCCACAGAGATAAGTTTAAAATAATTGAGTAAAAGATCTGAAGATGTATAAGAGAGAAGTACCTAAGTTGAACAAGGAAAGTTCTTCTACATGGTAAAACATGATGAGATTGTATCTATCTAAGATTGGAGAATTTGCACTAAATCTTTTGGATAATGACTATATTTCACCACCTCCTAGACCTATGACAGTTGATCAGATGAGAGAAAATAAATAACACAACTTGATAATGATAGTGATTTCTTCTTCCCTCACTGATGCTGAATTCAATGATGTTAAGGACTATGTTAATTCAAAAGAGATGTGGGATAGGCTTACACTTATATATGGAGGAGATCAACATGTTCAAAAAGCCAATTTTGATACTATCAGAGGCAAGTATGATGAAATGAGAAAGAAGATGAAGAGAAAATTAGAAAATATAGTTGTAGAATCAAGGAAGTTGTGAGTGCCATCAGAGGTGCTGGTGGATCATTGACTAATGTAGAAGTGGTAAGTAACATTCTGAGAACTCTTTCTTCTAAGTATGCTATTAGAGTATTTTCTATTTAGGAATTGAGATCTATACTGAATAATGTTGTTACTCTTAAAGCCCTAATCGGTAAGTTGACTACATTTGAGCTAAGTAACTATGATAATAGTCAACCGACCATTGAAATTGCATTCAAGTCATCTCTAAGAATTAGAAAATCAAGAAAAGAAAGAGAGAATCACAATAGTTCATATGGAAATGAATATGATAGTATCTTGAGTGAAGAGAAAGAACAAGAAGAATTGGAAGTACTGTTGGCTAAGAGACTACAAAGAGATAAAGGAAAGTACAATGGAAAATTACCGTTGAAATGTTTCAATTGTAATAAGATTGGTCACATTGCATCTAAATGTCCTGACAATGACAAGAATGATAAGAATGAAAAAAGAGACAGCCGACACTAAAGATTTATAGATTACAAGGATAAAGGTAAGAAGTCTTGCTACCTAGCTGAGGAAGGTGTAACTGATGATGAATCAGATGATATTGAAGAAGGATATGAAGTTGTCTATGTTGCTGTAAAAGAAGACTCAGATGAAAAAAAACACGAAGATGAAAAAGCACTTGTTTCTCATGTAAGTAAAGCTGCCCCATGGATTATTGATAGGGGATGTTTATATCATATGACTGGTGATATTGATAAGTTTGAGAACCTAGAAGAGTATGATGGAGGATTTGCTAGATTTGGCAATGATGCTCCATGTCCTGTTAAAGGTAAAAGACCAATTGTATTGAATGAAAAGATGAGATGTGATGTTGCATACTGGGTTAAAGGTTTAAAATATAATTTGTTGAGTGTTTCACAATTGAACAACATTGGCCACCAAACAAAATTTTAGAATAAAAAAGTAAATCTCTATAACACTGATGGAGATCTGATTGGAATTGGTGAACAATCTAGAGGTAACCTATTTTATCTTGACACTTTTGCAAAGAGTTTCTTGTTTGTCAAAAATGAAGATGTATGTGTTATCTCTATTGACCCTTCTAAGGTTGTCATTAGTACCAAAGGTATGTAAAGATATCGGTCAGTTACTTACAATGAGCTAATTAGTAACATAAAGCAGAACAGACTAGTTGGTAAAGCCTATACACCAAGCAGCAGACAGTTTACCAAGTACCAATAGACACCGACACTGATCAATTTACACAATGTTTACTAAGGATCACAGGAAATGACATAGTAATCAAGAATGGCACATTCTTCTATGCAAATAGTTACAATGGTTTGTAAAATGTTTTACCAAGATCGAGGAACATTTAATGTAATGATATTCATTAAATACAATGTATATCTTTTGTAATAGATGATCTAGGTTATTATTGTACACTGTAGATCTTAGGGTTATGATTATAGTGTGTAACCTAATTATTTTAAAGCAGCAAAAATAGAACACTTTATATTTATGTGTTCACATCATTTTTTAAAGAGAGATGATATATGAATCACAGAGCACTTGAAGCATTTTGCCTATCTTCAAGTCTATCAGTTTACAGAATAGTTTCGAGCACAGTAGAATTTAGTTTGAGCAGAATTAGCAAAGACTACCGAGAAGATTTAGAGCAGAGATTCAACACAAGTAAGGTGATATTTTTATCAGAGCTTATAGATCTGTAACAAACAATTGAGTGTCAAACAAGAAGATAAATACCTATTTCTTTCTGACAATTGTAATAGAGTTTTTGGATAAAATCTCTTAACTAAGTAGACTTAACAGTCTTATGTAAATCTCTTAACCGAGTGCACACTTCAGTAGTGTTGCTAAAATCCTATAACTAGGTAGATCTAGCTGATCTAACATGTCACTCCTAATAGGGTGAGATCATCATAAGTGATCAAAACTTGTAGCCCTAACAGGAAAACCTTTTCTATCTGCAGTAGTGAAGAATTTGTGGGTGTCATCCCCACCGTAGTTTTTACCTTCTTACAAGGGTTTCTGCATTACCAAAATACTTGTGTCATGTGATTGTGTTATGGATTTCACATTGTTTACTTATGTTAAGTGGATAAATGATTCATGCAATTAGATTCAAGTTATATTGGTCGGTTATCACTGTTTATAATTTTAAATTTGAAAGGTTTTACAAGTAAAGTTTTGAAGGCACTGATTCACCCCTCCCCTCTCAGTACCTATCTCTCCTAATTCTAACAATTGGTATCAGAGCCCAGTTCTCTTATTGAATAGTTTAACCACTGAAGGGTAAAGATCTAAGTCATGGAGAGATACAAGCTTAACAAGACTATTGAGAATCAGAAGATACAAATGCAAATGTTTGTGGAACAGTATAAGAAAGCTAAGGAAGGACTGAAGAAATTACTGGATGAAAGGAAGAATCTAGCAAGACTACAGAATGAGATCGGTTATCATGAAGAACCTATTGATGACATATTCAAACATACTGTATCTAGTTCTAGAAGCATCTCTGATGGATCTAAAAGCATAATCACTGATCTATCTGAAAAGAATCAATATTTAACTGATCAAGTGAAAGCACTACAAATCGGTCAAGAATCTTAGATGGTAAGAATGATAGAAACAATGAACAAAGAAAATCAAGCTGAGAAAGAAAGAAATCTAGCAATCAATGACCGAAGATAGATGAGTGAACAACTTCAAACTAAATAAAGTGAGATACAAAGACTCACTGACTGACATTTCCAAGTAACTAATCAAGTGATGACTGTGAATCAAGAGGTAAATCGAGTGAATGCATAATTGTCAAGAAAACTAGAAGATGTTGCAAGACTCAGAGAAGAAAATGAGAAGCTAAGAAATGAAGTGAAAAATCAACATCAACAAAATGAAATGAAGAAACTTGCTGAGGACAGTTCTAAGAAGATTGATGAATTTTTAAGTAATCAAAGAAGATTTGGGAGCAAAGCCAGTATAGGCTACACCAGTGAAGGAGAAACATCACAACAAGCTAAAAAAGTCAACATCAGTCAAAATAAAAAACCTAAAGTGTTGACATGTTATCATTATGGAAAACCAAGACATACATCTAATGTGTGCAGAAGCAACACACAAGGCAAACCTCCTGTCACTCCTAAGTTTAATGGATATTGTTATTACTATGGAAAGTTTGGACATCCTCGTTATGAGTGTAGAGATAAGAAAAATGATCTTGCTAATAATACTACTATGGAGAAAATATGCTATACTTGTAACAAGCCTGGACACACTGCACGAGACTACAAGGCAAAAATGAAGCAAGTTTGGACACCTAAGGAGAAACTATTGTTGATATCACAAAGTTAAGGAAAACTATGTAGAAGAAGACATCTAATGAGAATGCTGAGTCAAGTAATGTTGTTGGTGAAACTTCGTCCACTAGATTGGGTGACATTGGTACCTCCACTTAAAGTGAAATAGGTATGTATGGGACTGATATTTCAAAAGATCACATTTTTCATATAGTTCCTTATGCATAATGTTTTTATACCAAATCAGCATGAATAAAGATGCACTATGGTTTAGTTGTCATGAGCTAACAATGTTATATAGTCGGTAAAAGAGAGACCGAGAGTTGATTATCCATCGGTAATCACTATCTAAGGTTAACCGAGCATATGTATCAACCAATGAAGAAAACCTATGTTAATCGAGTGGATGAAAGTTTTAGTAGTCACCGACTTGACAGTTGTGTCATACCAAAAGTTAGATGGAGCATTTATTACATAAAAGTTTGAGTGGGAACATCAAAAATCTATAAATACAAGGGAACAAAGGTCATTTCTACAATGCGATTTTGAAGATCAGAGAATTCAAAGAGTAGAGTTTGAGCTAAAGGATTTTCTAAAGGATTCAAGGCTACGCTAGATTGAAATGACATCACTCTTCATGATACCAAGTAAGTTCATTTGCGATCAAACACTTCCTATTCTGTTGCTTGCCAAAACCCTAGAATCAATTTATGGCATTGACATCGTCTACAAGCAAAACTCAAAGTGTTGAAGAGGAAGTTAATCTAATCGTTAGGGAAAATTTCATTGAACCAAAGTTTAAACCACATCCCAAGGTCGCAACATAGATAGATTCAATGGGTGCATTTTTGAGCATACCAGAAAGGGTTTTACTGACAGAAGATGTAAGGTCTTATATTCACTGCAAAATCAGAGAAGTTGGGGACTTTGAAATAATTGCAGCATATCAACCACTCAGTGGCCCCGATGGAAAAATGAAATTAGACTACAAGAAGATTGAGGAATCAGGTTTATCATATTTTATCCACTTGCTGCAATCATTCAAATCAGATTGGATCAGAATCATTCTAAGCAGATATCATGATGACAAGTTCTGGCTGGATAAACTGATTGAGGTCACCAAGAAAGTAATCAGTAGGGTTACTAGGCTCTCTACAATAAAAAAAGATAAGGCTTTTCAAAGTTCTTCATCACCGGATGCTGAGAAGTACACTAGAGCACAATGGGATAGTTTGGTATTAAAGATTTCAATAATCAAGGACCCAGCAGTAAAATTTGCAGCACATGTGATCGGGTATAAGCTATTTCAATTGAGCAGACTCAACAGTGTACCCTGCAACGCAGTAGACAGGGCGCAAAAAATTGTAGTGAAAGGTCACCAAGTTGATCTTGCCAAGGTATTGTTACATCAACTCCAAGAGAATATGAAGACTATACGGAAAAATAAATCTAACACATGTAAGTACATATCTCTACTTGCATGCATATTCTTCTATTTACAAAAGTTTGTACCTAGCAATGGTAAAGTAAATTGGATACCAGATGTACCGATAATAAAATAGATTGGTTAAATGATGAAAAATTTAGGAGATAAGTTGAATGTAGAGTTTAATGCTTACTTCACTAAATTTCAATCTAAAATGCAAAAGAGAAGTAGAATTTCGAGGGAATTAGTTCAGAAATTTGAAGATGACATATGTTTTGTGGTCGACACCGATTATACCATGATAAAAGAAGTTGAGCCTAGGATAAAATGGTTGGCACTGATGGGATATGAGATAAATCACGATTTCGCACTTAAATCTATTAATGCACTGCTTGCAGTACCGAAGGATCCCATAGCCACTAGGTTCAGAGTATACGAAGAAGCTAAATCTAGAATATCTACTAATATTGAGATCGATAAAATAACCAAAAAGGTAAAGAAAATGAAGAAGGATCTCACTGCTAAATATGGAGATAAGTCAGAAACATTTGAAGGAATACCAGTTGAACAAGCAACCAAAGGTCAGCTACAGTTAGCCGACAAACCATATGATAGTGAGGAGACCGAGTCTGACAAAGAAGTAGATCCTACATAGGTTCCTCCACCTGAAATTCCTATAAAGATGCAGTCACCAATACATGATGGTATGAAGACACGTTCCTCAACTGCAGCACCACCTATCGAGAAAGAAGTAGTAAAAGTAACAAAAAGAAGAGCAACTACATCGACAAAGAAATACATTAAGAGAAAGAACAAGATAGTAGCTGAGAC
Organism: Chamaecyparis obtusa; assembly: GCA_027943335.1. Taxonomy (NCBI): domain Eukaryota; kingdom Viridiplantae; phylum Streptophyta; class Pinopsida; order Cupressales; family Cupressaceae; genus Chamaecyparis; species Chamaecyparis obtusa. The sequence goes on along the minus strand of BSBK01000119.1, from coordinate 147,474 downwards.
ACCAAAGAAAAAGAGGAAATACATAAGAAATAAGGAAGATTTAGAGGATACAGAGACAAAGGATGATATAAATCAATTCAAAGTGGTCAGTAGCAAGGCCAAAACAATAGATGAAGTCATTGAGGACATAATTGAACATGGAGACCTCGCTGATCCTTTGCTAGATAGATTTGACAAAATGGCAAAAGAAGATCAAACTAAAATTAAAGAGGCTGTCATCCAAATGATGATAAAGTTTAAGAAAGTTGCAATGGAGTTTGCATGTGCCTTACCAAAGAAATTGGATGATATAATTACTGAGAAATGGACTGTTGCATTAGACATCGAGAAGAGGAAAAGAGAACGCTCTCTAGTTCGGGCAGCTGCATACTTAAGCTTTGGGCAAGTTAGTGAATACTTGACCAAGTACCAAGCAAAATTTATGATCAAGAATAGAGCCTTAATAATCTTGGATGACAATGTAGTAGATATGGATGTCACTACAGATTCTATATGGACATCAATTCTGAAAGCAGAAGAAAAAGCTGAGCAACAAGCATTTTTGAACCTGTCTAAGAAGAGACAAAATTCTAAGGGCAAAGGTATTTACATTGATGAAGGACCAGCAAAGAAATCAAAGAGTACTGGTATATTAGTTACTGAGGCAATTGATATAACTAAGGACAAGGAAGAAATAAAAGTTTCACAAGATGCACCAGATAAAGTTGAAATCCAACTGGAGAAGAAATCTGATGACGATGTACTCGTTGTAGACATCACACATGGTGATCCTGATGACCAAGATGATGAAGATGTAAATATTGCACCAAACAAAGATGAAGCACAAGACACTGCCAATTTATTTACATCACTACCAGGTGAACTTCCTGTACTTGCCGAAGTAGCATAAATTCTTTCCCAAGTACAACCCAATGGCTCAGCTCCTGAGCAAAACAAAGATACAACTGGAGATCAACACACAGAGAAACCTACAGAGATAGATGGCCTACAGACATAGAGGCACCTTCCATTGAACCAAAGGAAAAAGATGCAACAAAGGACACATAAGAACCAATGGCAACCGAGGTAAACCCACTGAACACCACAACTGAGACTTCTACTACAACCACCGAGACCACCACTACCAAGGAGCAGAAGAAGGAAGAACAAGTGCTAACAGGGAAGGACACTCCAAAGACTGGAGATAGATCCATTTCTATCATTGAGAAGAAATCACCCCTAGCACAGAAGAAGAAGAAGAAAGGAAAATGGCCGGTCACCCTAGATGAAGTGATCATTTTACCTGAGTGTGACCCAAGGACCCTAAGCCCCGAGGAATTGAGTACATATGGGGAATTATGTTCAAGAAAGGTAGCGCAAGAGAAGCTAAAGCAAGAGCACAAATGAAAAGAAGTACTAAATGATGTGTGGGATATCCTCCAACAAGTAGTACCTGAGATACATATTGATGAGGATACGCCTATTATAGATCAACTTGCTACACTTGCCGAGAAGATCAACAACCCACACACTCATGCAGATAAAGGAATTGAAGAAAGGGTAGAATCCATAATACAACACAAATTAGCAGAGAAAATCAGCCAAGAAGTGGCATTACTTAAGGTCAAATCATCTGAGGTAATTGCTGAAACAAAATCCATCACCTAGACAATTTGTCAATACTTATTGAAGCTATGTACTCTAGAAACCTTCATTGTTGAAGTCAGTGAAAAGATAAAAGGTTTAGAAGCCAAAATACAACTGAGTACTAATGCAGCTATCACTGAGCCACATGCTTTCCTAAAGCATATTCACCGAGTTTAGGAACTTTAGTGGTTGATAGAAGATTTGAAGAAACAAGAAGCACACTTAACAGATCAGGTTACTGAGTTGCATACCGAACTCATTTCGTACCTAATTTTTTTTGAAGGACATATTGTCAAAGCCGAGCTATTAGTTGCAACACCAAAAATTTCAGTGTTAGAAAACATCTTTGACATGCATGCACAAGTCGGTCTTGAGCACATTGCTCTCACCAACTTGAAAGAGGAATGGGAAAACCTCTTGGAGTCATTGAAGAAAACCCATCAGTCAATTTTTGATAAGCTGTGAGTATACTACCTCAATTTTGTATTTGGCATTACTATCAAAAAGGGGGAAAAAAATGTATCAGATGTTATTATGCCAAATATTATGTACATAGATGCTTTGTATACTATATTACCAGGAGCATGCACTGAGGGGGAGTACCTAGTACTTAGAAATTTTTTGATGTGTATATGTATATGGTGGAGATATAAGGAGATATAAGTCACATAGAGATTTTTTCTCTTTATACATTTGAAGTTTTGATACTAATGACAAAGGGGGAGATTGTTATCTCTATTGAGCCTTCTAAGGTTGTGATTAGTACCAAAGGTATGTAAAGATATCGATTGGTTACTTACAATGAGCTAATCGGTAACATAAAGAAGAATAGACTAGTCGATAAAGCCTATACACCGAGCAACAAATAGTTTATCGAGTACCAACAGACACCGACACCGACACCGATCAGTTTACACACTGTTTACCAAGGATCACAGGAAATGGCATAGTAATCAGGAATGACACATTCTTCTATGCAAACGGTTACAATGGTTTGTAAAATGTTTTACCAAGATTGAGGAACATTTAATGTAATGATATTCATTAAATACAATGTATATCTTTTGTAATAGATGATCTAGGTTATAATTGTACACCGTAGATCTTAGGGTTATGATTATAGTGTGTAACCTAATTATGTTAAAGCGGCAAAAATAGAACACTTTATATTTATGTGTTCACATCATTTTTTAAAGAGAGATGATATATGAATCACGGAGCACTTGAAGCATTTTGCCTATCTTCAAGTCTATCAGTTTATAGAACAAAACCGAGCACAATAGAATTTAGTTTGAGCAGAATTAGAAGAGGCTACCGAGCAGATTCAGAGCAGAGATTCAACACAAGTAAGGTGATATTTTTATCAGAGCTTATAGATCTATAACAGATAATTGAGTGTCAAACAAGAAGATAAATGCCTATTTCTTTCTGACAATTGTAAGAGTTTTTGGATAAAATCTCTTAACTGAGTAGACTTAACAGTCTTATGTAAATCTCTTAACCAAGTGCACACTTCAGTAGTGTTGCTAAAATCCTATAACTAGGTAGATCTAGCTGATGTAACATGTCACTCCTAATAGGGTGAGATCATCAGAAGTGTTCAAAACTTGTAGCCCTAACAGGCAAACCTTTTCTATCTGCAGTAGTGAAGAATTTGTGGGTGTCATCCCCACCGCAGTTTGTACCTTCTTACAAGGGTTTCTGCATTACCAAAATACTTGTGTCATGTGATTGTGTTATGGATTTCATGTTGTTTACTTACTTATGTTAAGTGGATAAATGATTCATGCAATTAGATTCAAGTTATATTGGTTGGTTATCACTGTTTATAATTTTAAATCTAAAAGGTTTTACAAGTAAAGTTTTGAAGACACTGATTCACCCCTCCCCTCTCAGTACCTATCTCTCCTAATTCCAATAGTATGATTATGGCATAAAAGACTCTGTCATGTAAATTTTTATAACATGATTAAGGTGAGAAAAAAGAATAGAGTCAGAGGTCTACCAAAATTAAGTAAACCTGATAAAGTGATGTGCAAATAATGTCAGATTGGTAAGATGACTAAGTCATTTTTCTCAAGAAAATCTTACTCTACCAATGGTATTTTGGAATTAGTTCATGTTTAACTTTGTGGTCCTATGAATATACAAAGCTATTATGGAGATTGGTATTTCATTTTGTTTGTTGATGACTATTCAAGAATGATGTCTTTTATGTTTCTAAACAAGAAGTCTGATGCATTTCAAATGTTCAATTGGTATAAAGCTAGAGTTGAAAAGGAAACAACTAAATAGATGAGATGTTTAAGATTAGATAAAGGAGGTGAATTTATCTCTGATGAATTTATTGTCTTCTATAATGAAAATGGAATTAAAAGACAAGCATCTACATTGAGGACTCCCCAACAAAATGGTATAGTTGAGAGAAGGAATAGATCTATAGTTAACTATGCTAGAATGCTATTGATTGACAATGAAGTTGCACAAATATTCTTGAGAGAATCCATAAGTATTGTTGTCTACACACTCAACTGAGTACAGTTGAAGAAAGGAACCAACAAGACCCCCTATGAACTCTGGTATGGTCATACACCGAATGTAAGCTACTTTAAAATATTTAGAAGTAGGTGTTACCTATTGAAAGATGCTAGAAATGGAAAGTTTGAATCTAAAGGAGATGAAGGTATATTCCTAGGGTATTCATCAAAGATAAAAGCATATAAATGTTTGATTAAGGCTACTAAGAAAATTATTGAAACTGAAAATGTGAGGATTGATGAATTTGCATAAAGGAATGAAGAAGATAGAAAAAAGGAACTTGAGGATTATGAAAGATTTGTTTATGTACATGAAGGTAATTCAGTTGATGCAACTAAGCTGCAATAAGAAGGAACCAATGAGAAAAATAAGCCTCCAATGAGAGATGAAAACACTGATGATCAGTCTACTGATCCTATATTAACAAAATATGTTAGAAGACACTACTCACCGAGAAGAATTATTGGAGACAAAAATGAAGGAGTCATGACAAGAAGTAAGTTGAAAGATAACACATGTTTGATTTTTGAATTTGAGCCAAGATTAGTCAAGGATGCACTAGGAAATGAAGATTAGATTAATACAATGAAGGAAGAAATAGATCAGATTGAAAAGAACAACACATGGTCACTAGTATTGAGACCTAAGGATAAGAATGTGATAGGAAAAAGTGGATTTTCAAGAATAAACTTAATGAGAAAGGAGATGTGATAAGAAATAAAACAAGATTAGCCTACAAAGGGTATGCACAAGAAGAAGGTAATGAATATGGTGAAACTTTTTCCCCTATTACTAGATTAGAAGGTGTAAGGATATCACTTGCATACACTTCTTATAAAGGATTTAAAGTTTATCAGATGGATATTAAGTCTAAATTTCTGAATGGAATTCATGAAGAAGAATTGTAAGGATTTAATGTTTATCAGTTGGATGTTAACTATGCATTTTTTAATGGAATTCATGAAGAAGAAGTGTACATTGAACAACCTAAAGGATTTGTTTAGAATTCTGGCAAGGATATGGTCTGCAAACTACATAAAGCACTCTATGGATTGAAGAAAGTACCCCGAGAATGTTATGAAAGGTTACACTCTTATTTAGTTAAGAGTTGATTTCAAAGGACAAGTGATAACAATAATTTATATTTGAAATGTGATAGAACTGATAAGATTTTGATTGCTGAGATATTTATTGATGACATTATATTTGGTGGAAATGAGATAATGTCTAAATCATTTGCTGAAGATATGAGAAAGGAATTTGAGATGTCTATGATAGGAGAGATTAAATTATTTATTGGACTTCAAATTCAATAATTTAAGGATGGGATCTACAACACAATCAAATTATATCAAGGAGATCCTAAAGACATTCAATATGGAAAACTCAAAACTGGTCGGAACACTAATGGCTACTCATTGTAAATTGTCAAAAGAAGATGCCATAAAGGAAGTAGATGAGACACTTTACCAATCCATGATTGGTAAACTACAATATGTTGTACAAAATAGGCCTGATATTGCACATTTAGTAGGTATTGTGGCAAGGTTTTTTGCTAATCCAAAGGAGACGCATATGTCTGTAGTGAAAAGAATTTTTAGATATTTGAAAGGGAGTGAAGATTTTGGCTTTTTATACACAAAAGGAGGAGATTTTGATTTTAAGGTGTATACTGATGCTGATTGGGATGGAAATATTGATGACATAAAAAACACAAGTGGCAGAGCTTTCTTTTTAGGATAAAGGCTAGTCACATGGTTAAGCAAGAAACAAAGTTGCATTTCACAATCTACTATTGAAGCTAAGTATGTTGTTGTAGATATAAATTGTTCTAATATTGTGTGGATCAAATAATTACTTGAAGGTATGCATGAAGATATTATTGATCTAGTTATAATTTATTATGATAATACTAGTGCAATAAATATATCTAAGAATCCAATAATGCATTCAAAGACAAAGTATATATCTATTAAGTATCACTACTTGAGAGAGTAAGTACAAGACAAGCATGTGACATTGGAGTATGTGAATTGTAAAGAACATATAGATGATATATTTACCAAACCACTACCGAAGGATTCTTTTAAGTATCTATGAGGTAAGTTAGGGGTTCTTCCCCTATCCAATGTTCACTAAGGCATGATGCATGTTGCATCAATTCAAGTATTCATCATAATATCTATTTTTGAGTTGATGCTAGTATTCACTCTTTAGGTGAAGCCTAAAGTTGTTTAAATAAGTTTATGACTACAATGAGAAATCTATACTTAAGGTATAATTTATTGATTGAGAAAATTTTTCAGGTGTATGTGTCTTTGGAATTGTTCTCAAGGAGGGAGATGAAACTAACTGATAATGAAGGGAGATGAAATTGATAATGAAGAGCATGAATAAATCAGTGATGATTGTAAAGAGAGATGAACAAAGAAGATACAAAAAAAGTTGTCAAAGAAGAATAGTAAAGAAGATCTACTGATGGAAAAGAAGAGCAGTGAAAGAGGGAGAATATGAACAAAGAAGATAAAGCTCAGAGGGAGTACATGAATGATAGTGAAGTGTTACCATGATCAATTGAACACTAAAGATTGTTATTGTTTCCATCAATGCCAAAGAAGGAGATTGTTACTATAACTGATAAAAATGATTGGAGATTGATTAACTGATGGTGATGATGATGATGATCAACCAAGATCAAGGAATAAAAGATAGTAGAAAGGTTAGATTGGTTATTATCTTTTCATTGATGTCAAACAATTGATTTCTAGTTTATATTATGTTTCCATATCATTTAGTATATGATACAGTGTGAATGAGTTAAGAAGAAGAAGAAATGAGATGTTGTGAAGTTGAAGAACTTGAATGGTAAACTAATAAAGATTGGATAATGATTAGATTATGTTGATATAATTTTTTTCTACCTAACATATGATTATATTAAGTTGGTAAAGTATGGTAATGAATATTTTTCAAGTCGGTAAGCAAACGTTTCTTGGCTATTGAGAAGGAAAATTCACTCGGTAAAGGTAAAAGGTAAAAGGAAAGGTCACTCAGTAAAGGAGGAGGAACACAAGACATTGAGAAGGAAAGTTCTAGATATTGAGTGAAGTTCACCAAAATTCAGGATGAGCCACCGAGCAAGAAATAAATATTAAATACAAGGATTGAAATGATATTTAATGATTAGCTATGATGAGCTGGATGATCATGATGAAAAGGAAAGTTAGTTATAGAGATATATGATCAGGAAAATCCACGATGATGATCTATGACTTATATCTAAACGGTTAAAAGAAATGGAAAAAGTTTCAAGAAAAGTTCAAGTTCCTAGGTGAAAAGAAAACGTGTTACCAAGATCTAGATTCAAGGTATAATGAATTGGATGGCTGAGATTGATTGAAAAAAAATGTAGTAGAGGATATTACGAGGCAAAAATTATCTATATAAAGTGTGTGTGTGAAAATTGTACCTGATCTGTAGACACAACACTCAGTAAAACATTAGAGGTTAGTGATAATCAAAATCGTGCAAAATTGAAAGCTATCTAACCAAGCGATTTACTGCCTTCTAATAGGTGCGAGATTAATGTTCTCAGATTATTATCGAGATCAGTGACCTAGACGACACCTAAATGAAGGATTTGAATGCAAAAGATGGATATGAAATTGAATGCAATTAATCTATATTTTTGATATTTTCTATGCAATAATAATGAAAAACTAATATGAATCTATGCTAGATGAAATTGATATGCTATGAATTGATCTATCTAACAATGATATGCAAAGATATGAAATTCTATGCTATGATATGAAAAATATGCAATTGAAATTGATCTCACAAAGCTTTGAATTCGCAAGTTGATTCCTCAGCCTCCAATTCGCAAGTTTAGCTTTAATTGATAATTGATAGTTGTTTGCTTTTATGATTGTGCATGTTTTATTTATGAATTAATTTAATAATAAAGTGATTTATTCTCAACTTAACTGCTTTTAAAAATAAAATAATTGATTTATGGGTTAATCAATTATTTAATCAAACTTTTATTAAAAACTATATTATTAAATAATGACAACTTGCTTTAATTAATTAAATAAAAATTTAATCAATTATTCATAGGATATTTAGATTTATTGTCAAAATTAAATAATACAATTAATAATAGATATAATTAAATTTAATTACACAATTAAGTGGAAAATATTAAATCTAATTAATTAAATATAAAAATATTCAATTACTCAAGCTTTAGGATAAATGTGATTTATTGCCAAATAATCATTAAATTAAAGATAATTATGATAATTAGGAATATTACTAGGAATATTCCCTGATGTAGAATTTAAGATAATCAATTATGATTCGATGATGTTTAGATGTGCCTTAGATTAGGACTTTGATGTCGATTTCATTTGATTTGATGATATAGGAGGTTAATGAACTTATAGCCCATTTTTGGGGTATTACATTTTGCCCCTCTTTGAATTACTATGCGAAGCGCAGTGGTTCAAAGATAGTCTGTGTTTGATAGAGATATGAAACTGATTCAAAAGATAAATCGATCTCAAGATAGAAACCAATTGAAAGATATTGAGATAGGAGTTGATTGATATTGAATTGATATGGCGATAATAGGTCCTGAATGACCAAAGATAATGTTCACTGTAGCAGCGATGAACCTATGATTGCGAAAAAGTGTCAAAATGCCTGATTCTGAACCTTAGGATTGATAAGAAGTGAGTGACCCATTCTAGACTTGATTTTCTTAGCAGAACTAGCAAGTATCACATCCGAATCCTTCAGTTGCCGAAGAACCAAGGAAAGAACACTATGATCCGATGGTTGCAAAAACTGATACAGATTACAAGATTAGGAGAATACCAGATTGATATGGATCGATGAATCTGATATGCCCCAAGTGATGATAGATTTGCCTCGAGCGATGAGGACTTTTGATGAATCAGCGACTAGACGTGATTGTTGTCTTGATCACTGATGAAAGATATTGATAGATTTGATCGATAGAATTTGATTTACAGACTTTGAATGATGTGCAATACCATGCCCCCTTCGGGATTAAAATTGAAATCTGACAAGAAAAGTCAGTGTTGAGAGCTCAGAAGCATGTTAATTGATTTGAGAAGTGGTTAAACACATTCGAGAATGCATTCTACATCGTTTAGAGGTCCTGGAGACTAAGTTTGACTAGGTTTGATCATGAGTTGACCATGGTTGACCAAGTTGAATTTTTGATAGTTTGATGTTAGATAATTAGTTAAGTTGAATACTGGATTTCTATGATAATTGAAGGTTGATTATGCAAGTAGTTAATAATATGAATGATTTCAGATTTGAATTTTGATCCCGAAAAAGGATTCTACTTGCTATTTCATTGGAGGAACCTTCGTGTGAGATTCAGCTCTTGTTAGACTTGAAGATGCGATTTGAAGAATCATTTAAGCATTGAAGTTCATTTAATCATTGTGAGATCATGCAAAGATGAAAAATGCAAAGAAGCATGCAATATGGAATGCAACCTAAGACCTAGGACCTAGTCACTAATCATATGTCGATTTGTTATCATCATTGAACTTTTTGGTAACCGAATAAATCAATACAATGCCCACTAGCTATGAAACCATAGACATATGAATATCGATTTGTATGCTCAAGAATCAATACAACACCCACTAGTCAACAACCATGGATATATGAATATTGATTTTATTTTTGGAATGTCGAATTAGATATAAGCACCAAGGCACAAACGCTAGGATGACCTGAATATCATGTCCATTTTGATATAGCAATTTGTACAAACATCAAAAAATAAACGTCGTGATGACCTGAGTACGCCTTGCGTTGCAAACACATCAAACAGTCAAAAGATCATTCTAAATCCAGTGTGAATTACCCGTAGTGACCCTTTATCGTTCACCTCCTTAGGCAAGATCGCGTTTCACAGTAGGAGAAAGAATTTACTTCAAAAAGATAATAGTTAGATCAAACTTCCTTGAATTTTTTGGGTATCAATGGTCGAGGTATGCATGGCCATCCAATTTGAGATAGAGGCTCTTATAGTCGGACACCATTTCAATCCAGAATTTCCAAAGTTGTTAGATTTTCACATACAAGCAGAAAACAAAGAAAAGATTATGCCCCCAGTCATCACTCTCTAAATCCTATAAAGGACATCATCGAAGAGCTTGAAGGGACACAATATGCAAAAATCTCAATGCGAATCAGTAAGCATACAAGGAGATAAAAACATGTAAAAAGCATAGATTGTTTTCAGTTGAGTTTTGATGTTTGATTGCGTTGTTGTAGATGCAAAATCCTTTCTGGAGACAAGACAGACTTGACTGACTCAAATGAAGCTTCAAAGGACTCTGAGTGGATATGACATGTCTAAGATACATTGGAGACTATAAGATATGACATTGATTGCCCCCAAGTTTGAACATTGATAGGATACAGACGCACAAGCTGATTGGTGTACAGATCAACTTATTGAAAACTGGAAATGCAGAAACAAACCGGGAGATATGTACAAACTAAAGCAAGACTGAAAGCTGGGAAAGACCAAGATTGCACTGATAGATGGAGCATTTGGAACAAGTGGCACCCGTTTGCCGGGTTTTCACCATCTTGGCAGAGATTCTATTTTTGCTACCAAGGCGCCTGTTTCCAGGTTTTCACCAAGGCACTTTTTCTTTTTTTCTCTTTTTTTTGTATTTTTCATTTTTTCAATTTTTTTGTGAATCATCAAGGCACCTATTGCTAGGTTTTCACCAAGATGTTCATTTTTTCAGGAGTTTTTTTGATTTTTAAGATTTTTTCAGGACATTTACCAAGCACTGAATGCCTTAGGCGTAGAATTTCTTCAGATGGAGAACGTTGATTGGTTCTCGGAGCTGTTCTCCTTCAGTTGTTGAGAGTTGATAGGCACCAGAGCCAAAAGTAGCAATGATAAAAAATTGACCCAGCCAATTGGGTTCGAACTTCCCCTTGCGTTCTCGATGTGATTGATTTTTAGGATTTTCTCTCAAGACTAGATCACCAACCTAAAATTCTCTGTGTCTGACTTTCTTGTTGTAGCCTCTAGACATTCTTTTATGATATACTCTGAGATGATCATACGCTGCTTGCCTGCGCTCATCTAGTAATTCAAGTTCTTGTAACCTAGACACTCTGTAGTCTTCATCAGTGACAAGTCCATGCATTCTGATTCTGAGTGATGGGATTTTAACCTCAATAGGTAGTACCACTTCAGACCCATAAACTAAAGCAAAAGGTGTAGCCCCAGTAGGTGTTCTGATACTTGTTCTGACACTCATTTTGATACTTGTTCTGATACTAGTTCTGATACTGATTCTGATACTGATTCTGATACTTGTTCTGATACTTTTTCTGATACTGGTTCTGATACTGATTCTGATAATGATTCTGATAATTGTTCTGATACTGGTTTTGATACTGATTTTGATACTGATTCTGATAATTGTTCTGATACTGGTTCTAATGCTTGTTTTGATACTGGTTGTGATACTTGTTTTGATACTGGTTGTGATACTTGTTCTGATAATTGTTCTGATACTAATTCTGATAATTATTTTGATACTTGGTATACTTGATAGCATCTTTTTCCATTTGCAAACTCCCAAGCAAGATCATATCGTGCAGTCCCAATGTCTAGCAAGGTGGAGAACAAGAGGGATTAGCAAGCTGGTGGAAGAGATGGAAGACAAGAGAATGAAGGAGAATGAAGGGAAGAAATCCTCAAGGGAAAACTCCTCAAGAATACTCAAGCTAGGGAAAAATTGTCAAGTAAAGCGCATTTAGACAAGTAATGAAAGGCTAGCATAGGATAAGTCACAAAAGCGTGATGCAAGAGCAGGAAAGGATGTAGTCCAAAAGAGTAGACATGTCAAGAGACTTCATAGCACTGTGTTTTACTCTTTCTTTCTTTTTTTATTAGATCAAGACCAAAGGGGAAAAGGATAGCGATAGGCGAAAATGAATGGAGGAAGATGGATATGAAGGCTAAACATGGAAGGAATGAAAGCAAGATCATCGTAAGATAGCTCACAAAATAGTCAAATATTCGTGTATAAATCAACATTGTCAAGATCAAAGAGAGAAGACGGAATGGATGAAATATGTAGAAGAACTATGCATAATGCCTGATTGCCAGGTTTTCATCATGGTACTTATCCAAGGCGCCACAAGGGAGTGGTTTTCACCATAGGATGAATTTATTTCTCTTTACTTTTGCTACCAAAGCGCCTGTTTTCAGGTTTTCACCAAGGCACATTTTCAATTTATTTTATTTTTCATTTCTTTTTTGGAAGAAGGCAAGCTTTTTAGATAATGCTCCTTGAAAAGATAAACCATGATATGCCAAGGATTCAAAATGACACGCTCAAAGATGCTGATAGGGAAAGGGAGATGAAAGAGAAAAATGGAGGATAGGGTTTTATGTAAAGCGAGTGAGGTTGGAAGATAGGAGGAATAGGCAAGTGAGGAAAAAGGATAGGAGGTAGAAGGATAATGCATGGAAGGATTGTGAAAGGGTAGATGGAAAGGAAGTCAAGCTCAACATCAACACATACCTTGAAGGGTGGCGAGAGGGTGGAGGAAATGTGAATGAGGGAATACGTGAAGGAATATGGCGAATGGATAGTAGAGGTTGTGGTTTAGGCACATGGAATGGAAGAATATTTTTGGAGGGAGATGAAGTGGAAGCCTTTGGAAGTTTGAATGTCAATTTCACTTTTTGCTCAACACTAGACTCTTTCAAGAGAGACTTTGGAATCCATATAGCCGTAGGCTTTTTATTTCCTTTTGATGATCTAGAGATAATATCTTCAATGATGGATTTTGGAACCCATACTTGTCTTGTAGTTTTTTTCTTAGATATCTCTTTTGACTTTATGCCTCCATGTCGTTTAGAGGAGACATGGTGATTTTTTTTTTTGATGGATTCTTGTATTGCTTCTTTTTCTTGTATTGAACATTCAAGTTACTTCCAAAAGACTTGGAATTTGTGGAAGAGGGAGGATATGACTAGTTTAGATGGGTGGGTGGATGAAAAAGATTCAAGGGTATGCATCTATGTTGATCTTGAGGAAAGATGGGAGATGGAGATATGTAAGGACCCAAGATGGATGGTGAATCAGGAGAGTTAGGAGGGGAAAGTGAAGGAACATAAGGACCCAAGATGGAAGGAAGGCATGAAGCCCTTAGTAGTGGTGGAAGAGGTCCAAGGATGAAAGTGGAAGACGCAAAAGGATAATCAATAAGTTCATCAGCATCTATATGACAACCAAGGATATCAGCATCTTTAGAGTGAGCATTAGAATTTTCAATAGAATCGTGGACATCTTGAATATGAGCACCTTCTTTGATAGGATTGTTCAAAGCTTGCAAAGACTTAGGAAGAGTAGAAAGTGGAAGCGAACATGGAGTGGTAGAATAAGAAGATGGAAGACTTTGATCTTGACAAGGATCTTTGGATAGCACAAGCGCATAATTTTTCTCTTGATTTTCAATAGGCTTAACATTGGAAGTAACAACACCATTTTTAACAACCTTAATGGAAGTATCATCTTTGGAAATTGGAATTGGGGTAAGGTTATTTTGATTTTCAATAAGCTCAACAGTGTAAGTAGTAGCTTGATCTTGCTTAGGAGAAGACTTAAGACATGGTGGAATGCATGAAAAAAGGTGTGCAGGATCAAAAGAACCCTAAGGCAGATAAGAGACATCGGAAAAAGGAGTGGATGACATGGAGAGTTCTTGATCTTGATCTTTTTTTATGTTATTTTCTTTATCATTTCTGGAATCCTCTTGACATGGAGCCACTTCTAAGGACAAGGAAGCATGTTGGGATTGTATGGATGACTTGGGAAGAGATGGTGGACTAGCTGAAGTAGGGATTATAGCATATGAAGGCTTAGACTCTTTAGGTTTATCATTATTGAAAGTATTTGTAGCCAAGTGAAGGTTAGCTTGAGTATCTTTAAGAGGTAGCCCTGGAGGATAACTATAGGGAACCACATGAAAAGTATCAGGGCTTGTGTTAGATGAAGGTTCTATGAAAGATTTGAAAGACTCGGAAGCTTTAGGAAATGTACGGGTATTGGAGGAAGTAGGGGATGGAAGGGAACCATCACTAGACAAAGGTTCAACATTAACATGATCTTGCTTGAGAAGATAATCTTTATTTTCAGCAGGAGAGTCTTTAGAGGAGAGATCCTTATAGTATTGACATTTCAAGCTGGCATGATGTATTTTATAGTCCTCAGCAGTAGTAGATGGATCATCATCAAGGTATTGTCCACAAAAGCCATCAAAATCTCTTTCAAAATCAGAATCATATGGATCACCATCATGATCTATCCAATGTGACGGCCCATTTGTAGTAAGCAGGAATGAACGATGAGGAGGACTCTTAGGAACAGAGGTGTCATAGGTATCATTACATTGTCTATCGTCATAGTCATCATAGTCTCCAAAGCTAGATGTGTCACTCTCCGTAGAAGAGGTATCATAAGGGTTATCACATTGCTCAAATTTTGTCCGGGGGCATGGTGACATGTACAAGTCTTTATCAAATGGAAAAGGGCGAAGGGCCTCCATGGAGAACTCTTTAGATTCCTTCTCTTTTTTAAGATTGTTAAGTTCAACTTGCATAGCATGCAGCTGTTTCCTCATAGCGGCGATCAAAATTTCTTCCTCATGTGTACTGATTCTTTGAGACATGTGTACTGATTCTCAATAACTACTGCTCTATTCCTGACACAATGATATTTTTGACAGATTCTGGAACTAGGCTGGAAACATTGGATATCTTGCAATTTGACAATTTCTGACAACTCTCTCAAATTTTTCCAAATGAAACTCTGCAGACTCGTACGACATTGGGTAGTCTATGAAACGACAGTTGCTAAACTTGTACGACAGTTGGGTAGAAATGAAACGACAGTTGACAAAACTCGTACGACAATTGCTAACAGGGTTTTGACTTTCTTGAATTTGCTGGTTTGAAAACTCGTACGACACTGGGTTCTCAATCATACGACAGATGGGCAATACTAAAATGACACTTGACAAAATTCGTACAACTTTTGACTTCCTGAAATGACTTCTGACTCTAGAAAGATTTTACGTCAATTTTTGCAAAATTTAATGTCTTCAGTTTTGGATTGTTTGCAAATTGTACTGTCCAGATTTTGAAGGTTATACCAGATTTGATCATTTTTAATAGCCAAGTAGATAAACAAGCATGTAGAACAGCAAGCAAGTGATTCCAAGCACGTCTGAAAATAATGAACAAGGGCAAAAGCAACCTTGCACATGAACAATCAAGTGACCAAATTGTGCTAATCCCTGAGAGTACTAATTGTGTATGTTCTGAAATTTTTTGCAATAACACACATATACCTGAGAATGAAAAATTGGCCTCTCTAGGGTTTTTAGTAATGGTTTGACTCTGCAACTTTTATGATTCAAAGGGGTGAACTCCAATCCCGATGCACCAGGGTTTTGACACAGTCTGAGAACTTAATCTTCAAGAGCTGCTAGGGAGATCTGACAACCCAACAACAAACCATACCCGTGGAGATTTCTTCCACAAGGACATTTATATAGCGGCTATCACTACCATGGTGAAAATGGCTATTACCGCTTGAGGTTCCGTCAACGCAGTTTGCCCTGTGAAGGGATTGTCCACTACGGTTAACCCTCTCTAAAGGTGACTCACAGATTTATACCACAAGGGGACTTGGCTCCAGATTCAAGGTTTTGACACCTCTTCACTTTTAACCCAAACAAAGTAAGCAGATTAATCTGACACGCTAAGACAAAGTTTTGTTCCACCAAGGTCTGTGATATCAACTCCACGTGATCTATCAACCTCTCTGGGGAGAGAATGTATCAATCAATAAGAGAAGACGCACTAAGTATCCTCCCTACCTACAAGGATTCTATCGTCAAGAAAGATTTTGCTAGGAATCCAATCTCTCAAGAATCACGAATAGTGTTCATAGGGCCTAATTACTATGTGAGCACAGATATATTCCTGAAAGCAAATCTACCCAAAGCATCCAAAAAGTAGAAAGAGGAACACTTATCGCTTAAAGTGAATATGAGATGAGTCCACAAGGTGGAACACTTAACACCTCACACAAGCTGAAAATGAGTCCCCAACTTAAAAAACAAGTGAGTTCCTAAAAGCACAAAAGGGTTGCCAAGTGGAACACTTAACGCTTCTATCCTGTTGACCCCTCCCCTTTATGGCGCTGAGATTGTAATCACGGGGTGGAAATGAGGGGTCGGTGGATTAGCAAGTCCAATAAACCAAGATAGCAATCAAGATAAATCACAAGTATTCTAAGACTACTTAATGAATCCTTAAGGGATCACAACCTAGTATCAAATTATGCAAGTGGGTAGAAATAGATCAAAAGCATGAAAAGATGCACACAAGCTTGACACATAAGAGATTTATTTTAAGTCCAAATCGAAATGTTTTCAAAACAAGGAGAATACCTCATGATCCTCGCAACGCGCTTAGTAGATTCTACCTGATTTTTAGCAATTTTTGTTGAGCTTTTCCATGCAAGCAAGTGACGAACTCTCCAACAAGCAAACAAGCAAACAAGATATGCAAAATATATTCAACTTATGAAAACCATAGGGTTAGCTCTAAAAATCAATTATTATTAGCAATAATAACCAGTAATTAATCCAAATGACAACTCATATCATTCATTGAACCATGTAAGAAAAATAAGTGCATACCCATCACAAAATTTTAATTTTTTTGCACTGCATTTGACCTAGTCAACAAGATCTGATTTTTTTGATATGATTTTGGCCACAAAAATAGAAATTCAGAATAGAGACCCCTACTAAAAAATAGAGAGCTTTCCAAAACTGAATTTTTTTTAGAAAAATCTCTTCATTTGTGCCCTAGAGACCCGTTTTATCAAAACAGACCAATTTTTGTAAATTGACTATTTGAGCTATTAAATTGCATCCAAATTTAAAATACAAATAATAGACCCCCTATAGAATTTGAAGAGATTTCTGAAAATGTAAAAATTTAAAAAAAATATACTGATTTGCGTCAGATATTAATTTTTTATGAAAAATAAAAAAAAAATTATTAAAAATTTAAAACATTTCAAAAAATTTTGAATTTTTTATCGAAGCTTTCCTAATATGTCACCAATCTGAAAAAAAAATTTAAGACCAAAAATCCAAGCTGTTTGGGAGATAAAATTAAATCTTTGAAACTTTGGGGTTTTAGCTCCCCAAAAAAATCAAAACCAGCATGCAAAGGTGGGTTGCCCCACGGTGGGCGCCAGAAATGTGTGTGTGAAAATTGTACCTGATCTGTAGACACAACACTTAGTAAAATATTAGAGGTTAGTGATAATCAAAATCGTGCAAAATTGAAAGCTATCTAACCAAGCGAATTACTGCCTTCTAATAGGTGCGAGATTAATGTTCTCAGATTATTATCGAGATCAGTGACCTAGACGACACCTAAATGAAGGATTTGAATACAAAAGATGGATTTGAAATTGAATGCAATTAATCTATATTTTTGATATTTTCTATGCAATAATAATGAAAAACTGATATGAATCTATGCTAGATGAAATTGATATGCTATGAATTGATCTATCTAACAATGATATGCAAAGCTATGAAATTCTATGCCATGATATGAAAAATATGCAATTGAAATTGATCTCACAAAGCTTTGAATTCGCAAGTTGATTCCTCAGCCTCCAATTCTCCAGCGTGATTGTGCAAAAATATGAGATGCTTGGATGCAAATTTGAGAGATGATTGAGAGATGATTGAGAGATGAATTATGAAGAGATGAGCCTTGTTTTTATAGAAATCCAAGGCTTTGGAGGTGCATGAAAAAAAGCCATAAATCACTCAAATAACTCAGGTTGATTTTTGAGTTATTTTTAAATAAAGGATAATTAACTCACAAAAACATGCAAAAGCTAAGCTTTAACTCAAAATAGAGTTTAGCTTTAATTGATAATTGATAGTTGTTTGCTTTTATGATTGTGCATGTTTTATTTATGAATTAATTTAATAATAAAGTGATTTATTCTCAACTTAACTGCTTTTAAAAATAAAATAATTGATTTATGGGTTAATCAATTATTTAATCAAACTTTTATTAAAAACTATATTATTAAATAATGACAACTTGCTTTAATTAATTAAATATAAAATTTAATCAATTATTCATAGGATATTTAGATTTATTGTCAAAATTAAATAATACAATTAATAATAGATATAATTAAATTTAATTACATAATTAAGTGGCAAATATTAAATCTAATTAATTAAATATAAAAATATTCAATTAATCAAGCTTTAGGATAAATGTGATTTATTGCCAAATAATCATTAAATTAAAGATAATTATGATAATTAGGAATATTACTAGGAATATTCCCTGATGCAGAATTTAAGATAATCAATTATGATTCGATGATGTTTAGATGTGCCTTAGATTAGGACTTTGATGTCAATTTCATTTGATTTGATGATATAGGAGGTTAATGAACTTATAGCCCATTTTTGGGGTATTACATAAAGCATGAATTTGTATGAAAAAATAGTTGGAAAATTAAAAAGTTGAAGGGTCACCGAATGATGCAGTGAATAAGGAACACAGAGATTCTGAGTAAGAAAGCACGATCTGATGAAGTGTTGAGGCTAGTGGAAAGTGAAGAATTGAAGTGAAGATAGAAGAACACATAAAGGGTATGATTATGTAATATAGTTGAAATTTTACAAGTCAATATATTTATTGTTTCTTATTAGTATTTGTAACAGAAAAATCTCTTAACAGTCTTATTGTAAAATCTTTGCAAAAGGTAACATTCTAAAGATTGTTTGAAGCCCTCTAACAAGGCCATGCCTAATAGGGTAAAGATCCTAACATATCTGAGGTAAATCCCTTGACTGGGTCACACCTAATAGTGTGTAGTGTAATATTTAACTAGATTGGATCTTAACTAGGCATATTTCAGAAGAGTGTATTCTTAGTGGGTGACAATTTCCATAGTGGTTTTTCCCAAAGTCGAGTTTCCACATTAAATACTAGTGTTAAATGTGATGAATGGTTTATGGGATTGATTTACTATTTGATAAAGTTTATTTATTATTATTGATAAATAGTGAATTATGTTTAACCAAGCTGTCACTGAGTTAATCAGAGAAAAGATTTTTACGTATTTAGAATAAGGGATTACTGATTCACCCCCCCTCTCTGTAATCCAAAAGTTTTGTTATTATCTATGTATTTAGATAGTTTGACAAGGTACAAGGTAATCTAAAGGATCTTATTGTGTATGCTCATATTAGAGAGGAGGAGGCATAATGGGATTCCTAATTGTATTTTGATATTTCCATTAATGAGATTTCCTAGATGATTTAACACAAGGGTAAGGAGCAAGAGGGGCCAAAGGATGGTGAACCCTAATGATCCAAGCTTGCAACACACATGTGGAAGCAAAAAATAACAAGAGTGAGAGAGAGAATGCCAGATCTTTCATATATTATCATCAATTGGAATCATACATGCCGGGCTGTAAGGCCTTCCCAGTTAGGGCCTGATATTACAAAGAATTACAAAAGTCCTCAAACATGCGAGGATCTGTCAGAAATCTCAAATCTTATCACTACTATCTTCTATCAAAATTGACTCCCTAAACTACAACCAGACATTTATATTTATACAAGAAGCTACCGAGATGAGTTGACCATTAGATCCACAATTAATGGAAGTAACAGTCAAATCTAGGACCACATGCTTCCCAATGATGGATTTCAACATTGATTTTGTGATCCAATATAAATGCACAAGTCAGCCACAACAAGAAACAAAACAAAACCCATCGGTAAGCAAGATAACCGAGTAGCAGATAGATAATGCCGAGAGCCAGTGAAATAACCAACCACCCAGGATATAACCAAACACCCTCGGTAACCAAAGGAAACCGACCAACTATCAACCAACTCAGTTAAAGTAGAAACTAAGCAACATAGACAAAACTCTGAATTCTTTTTGGTGACATAGGATTGCCAAGGACCCAAGATGCTCCTACATCAGACACCTGGGGTTATTTTGAAATGATTCTCTGAATCATTTGGTAGGTATGGTCTGAGTTTCATCCAAGTCAGATTGTGAAATCCATGAACTATCTTCCATCGGTCTATTCTTCCACCTAACCAGATATTCTATATACTATTTTCCTCTTGTACTTTTGCCAACTCTTTCCTTCAAAATCTATTCAACTTCATCATTCTTCTTCTTAGGATATTCTGTTGGTACTGTCACTTCTTCATTAGGTTCATGATACTCATTCAAATCAGTGATATTGAAAATCAGTGATACATCCATGTCATCAGGTAACTCAATTTCATATGCATTTCCACTATCAAATTTCTTCAAAATTTTACAAGGTCCAAACTTCTTCATCTTTAGCTTTCCATATGTTCCAACAGGAAATTGACCTTTCTTCAAATGAACCATCACTTCATTACCAACACCAAAATTCTTATGTTTTCTTGATCTACCAACTCTATCTTTGTATTTCTAATTACTGTCCTCCAGCTTCAGCTTCACATCTTCATGCAATGTCTTCATGTACTTAGAAAACTTTACTCCATCACTTTTCTTATTCTGATCAGCAATGTCTCTCAAATCAGATATTCCTCTGGGTTGTGTGCCATTCACAATTTTAAATGGTGTCTTTCCAGTACTCCTATTCATTGAATTATTATATGCAAATTCTGCTTGTGCTAACACAGAATCCCAATTACTCAATGTGTCTCCAACTAAACATCTCAAAAGATTTCCCAAACTTCTATTCACAACTTCAGTCTGTCCATCGGTTTGTGGGTGAAATGTAGAACTATATTTCAACTCAGTGCCAAATTTCTTCCAAAGTGTTTTCCAAAAATATCCAGCAAATTTACTATCTCGGTTAGAGATAATACTCCTCGATAATCCATGCAATCTGACAATTTCCTTAAAGAAAAGATCTGCTACATGTACTGCATCTGATGTCTTTCTATAAGGTATAAAATGTGCCATTTTTGAAAATCTATCCAGAACAACAAATATAGAATCATTACCTCTTACTATCTTTGGTAAGCCAAGAGCAAAATCCATACTGATATCAATCCAAGGTTTCTCAAGAATAGCAATTGGTGTATACAATCTAGTATTCTAACTTACTACTTTTGCAACTTGACAAATTCCATAACTTTTCACAAATTTTTGATCGTCTCTATACAACTACGGCTAATAGTACTTCTCCTTAAGCAAATTCTATGTTTTGTCAATACCAAAATGTCCAGCTAAACCACTACTACATTTCTCCTTTATCAAATTAGATCTCATTACTCCTCTTGGTATACATAACTGAGTAACTTTAAACAACATACCATCCTGAATAAAATATTCATCACATTTAGTATCTTGTTGATCTTGAATAGGTGCTTTGCACTTTCTCCATGGCTCAAAAAAATCAGGGTCATTTTCATACAAACCTCTCATCTCATCAAAACCAAGAACTTCTATTTTCATCTCAATCATCAAAGATCTTCTACTTAATGCATCAGCAACTCGGTTAGTGACTCCACTCTTATGCTTTATCACAAATGTGTAACTCTACAAATACTCAACCCACTTCATATGTCTCTGATTCAACTTATTCTGACTACCCAAATATTGTAAAGCCTTATGATTAGTATACAACACAAATTCACTTGGTATCAAATAATGTCTCCATTTCTTCAGTTCTTGAACAATAGCATAGAATTTTTGATCATACATAGAATATTTCCTTCTAGCATCATTCAAATTTTCACTAAATAAAGCAACAGGTTTACCTTCTTGACTCAACACAGCTCCAATTGCACTTCCACTTGCATCACATTCTACTTGAAATACTTTACTAAAATTAGGTAATGCCAAAATAGGTAATTTAGCAACCTTCTTCTTCAGAGTCTCAAAACTTCTGTCATCTCCATGTGTCCACTTGAATTCTCTTTTGTGAAATAGAATTCCATTCATCACCTTCTCTAATTTTGATCTGATGATACCCACTTTTCAAATCAATCTTTGTGAAATATTTTTCTCCAGTCAAACTGTCCATTATGTCATCCATTCTCGGTATAGGAAACCTATACTTCATTGTTATCTTATTATTCCTCTGGAAGAAGTACACATTCTCCATTCTCCATTCTTCTTCAGTGCCAATACAATAGGTACTGCATAAGGACTCAAACTTTCTCTGATCAAACCTTTCTCCAGCAACTCTTGAATCTGTCGGTTCAATTCCTGATTCTTGGTAGGTGTCAACCAATGAGGTGCCTTATTCAGTAAACTAGCTCCAGGGATTAGATCCATACAATGATCAATGCTTCTTTTCAGTGGCAAACCATCAGGTACATTATAAAAAATGATATCACTATACTCAGTGAGTAACTTATCAATCTCCTTAGGGACATTATCCTCTATTTTCTTACTCAACTTATTAGGAATCACAACAAAACATACATCATTCCTCTTCAATGTGTTAACAAACTTTCTTCCTTCCATCAAGAAAACTTTCAGAGATGTGCAAACATTACTAATAGGTTCTTCCATCAATGGTAACAAGATTTGTTTCTTTCCATTAGCCACAATAGTATACTTATGCAATCTCCCATCATATATAGCATGTCTATCATATTGCCAAGGTCTACCCAACAAAATATGACAACAATCCATAGGCATGATATCACATAACACCTTATCATAGTACTTTCCAATCTTCAAATTCACATAACATTGTTCACTTACTAGGAGTGTATGCTCATCTTTGATCCATGAAATCTGATAGGGCTTTAGATGTACCAACCTTTCCAACTGCAATTTTTTGACCATCTCTTAAGATGCCAGATTCTCCAAGCTACCACTGTCAAAGATTACCTTCCAAATATTGTCAAAAACTCTACATCTAGTCTTAAACAAACTTTTCCATATTGGATCTTCCTTTTTGCTTTCATTCCATAGTGCTCTCCTTACCATCAAATTATTTTCTTTCTCAGGTTCATTCGGTGACTCTTCTTGCACCAAAGCATTTCTACTACTACTAGCCTTCTTACTAGCTTTTGTACATTCAAAAGATCTATGTCCTTCCTCTCCATAGTTATAACAAGTTCCTCAAAAAATTCCTCTACCATAACCACCTCGGTAGTTACTGCCTCTGCCTCTAGAGCTTTCACCTTTCCACTCGGTCTTGCCTTTGTCCAAATTTTTCTTTTCTAGTTCAGATGTACCATTTTCACCATTAGATTTACCTCTTCCTCTAGGTAATCTACCACCTTGACCTCTCTACCTCTGTTCATGTCTCTTCTTCAATTTCTCCTTGGCTTTCAAAGAAAAATGATAAGCCTCCTCAATGTTCTCCAATTTGACCATACTAATATCCTCTTGGATGGAAACTCTCAAACCATTTAGGTATCTACCGATTCTTTCCACATCATCTTCATCATGTTTGGATCTGATATCTAATCTATAGAATTCCTTAGTATACTCTTTTATCGAGCTATCTTTCTACCTCAAACTTTGCATTCACCAAACTAGGTTAATCTGATAATCACAAGGTAAGAAATTTCCTTTCAACTTATTCACCATTTTTTCCATACATTGACTTTGTCTTTGCCTTTCCTCTTCCTATCCAATTGTAGATGTTCCCACCATAAGGATGCATGACTTTTCAACTTTGTGCTTGCAATCTTCACCTTCTTGTCTTTAGGTATGTTTTCATATTCAAAATACTTTTCCATCTCAATGATCTAGTCCATCAATTCATCAGAATCTAGCTTTCCACCATACTCAGGGGGATTGAAATGTGGTATTGATTTTAGATTTTTCAAGGCCTTCAAGAATCTTTCTTCACCTTGATCCATAATAGGTGCAAGTTCTGCATTCATCTGTTCTTCTTCAATTTCATCATCACTAACATATTCAAAATGTCCGCCTCTTCTTTGGGCTGTTTCCACTACTTCTAACCTAGAAGCAATCTATCTTAGCATATCTGCCAATCCTAGATCTGCATCTTGCCTCCCATGAACCATCTTGACATCCCTATGCAATTGCAGGTCAGATCACAATCTGCTACCCCACAACAATTCAACTAGGGCTTCAAGAGGAACCTGTAAACCTAGATCCACAGAACTAGATCAAGATCTCACCTCACTCTGATACCACCTTACGCAAGGGAAAGGAGAAAAAGGGTCAAAAGGATGGCACACCCTAATGATCCAAGCCTACAAAACACATGCGGAAGCAACAAACAACAAGAGTGAGAGAGAGAATGCCAGATCTTTCATACATTATCATCAATTGGAATCATACATGCCAAGCTATAAGGCCTTACCAATTAGGGCCTGATATTAAAAATAATTATAGAAGTCCTCAAACATGCAAGGATTTGTCAAAAATATTGAATCTTATCACTACTATATTCTATCAAAACTCACTCCCTAAACTACAACCAAACATCTACATTTATACTAGAAGCTACCAAGCCGAGTCGGCCTTTAGATCCACAATTAATGGAAGTAACGGTCAAATCTGGGACCTCACACTCCCCAATGATAGATTCCAACATTAATTCTATCATCCAATATAAATGCACAAGTTGGCCACAAAAGGAAACAAAACTAAACCCATCGGTAAGCAAGATAACCGAGCAGCAGACAGACAATGCCGAGCGCCAGTGAAATAACCGACCACCCTCGGTAACCAAAGGAAACCAACCAACTATTGGCCAACTCAATTAAAGAAGAAATCAAGCAACATAGACAAAAATCCAAATTCTTTTTGGTGACACAGGATTGCCAAGGACCCGAGATGCTCCTGCATCATGATTCTTGTTGGTTGGAACTATTTAACATAGATAGATGATGGTTGTATTACATATGAGTACATGGATTATCTTGATCAACATCCATTTCCATGATTCACTACTTCTAATGAGATTTCTCCAAGGATAGAGGACCTAATTTATTATGATCATGTCGATAATGGCCTTACCAGGTGTAGAGGTAAAGAAAATAGAGGTGGAAGAGGGAGATAGGGTGGAGGTCAAGGTGATAGAGAAGGAATATTTCATCTAGTTGATAGGCCTTGGGGAGATGGTGGTGGATTAGGATAAGTGGGAGGTGATGGTGAAGGAGATGACAAAGGTGATAGAGGAGGTGATGGTAGGAACACCTATCTGAGATTTATTCCACCCTACTGATATTTTTTCCTGTTAATACCAAGAAAACAACAAAGACCCATTGGGAAGAGATGTACAAGTGAGAGTAGTGGCAGTGGCAGTGGAAAAAATCCACCACAGGATGCTCCCAGGGATAGGAGAAGATATAAAAATCCCTTATTAGATTGTGAGAGTGAGAGAGAAAAGTTGAGAGCCTGGGTTGCTACAATGGAGGCTCTTCTTTCAGATCAGGATAGACAGTTGGAGATTATGAGATCTAAGAGAGAAAGTTAGGAACACACTACTAATCATCAGGGACAAAGGGAAATATATTAATTTTTCTTTATATTACATGACCATTCTTCCATCTCAGAGAACACCCCTACATTCAACTATTTCTTAGCATTCATAGGGAGCTATGCCACCACCAATGCCTACACGAGAAGATGTTCCACCTCTTGGTCCATCTCGTGGTGATGAGGGAGGGAGTCAGAGTTGATGGATTTTCTGATTCTATTCTCTTTTATTTATAATGTACTTATGTCATTTGATACATTGATGTATTTTTTATCCAATATTGATGTGCTCCATTCTGATATGTTCTTTCCTGATACATTGCTATACTAATCTAGCCATTTTTATGATGCTTTATAATATCTGATGATATCCATTGATTTTGTGATGTACTTGGTCATATATTGACATTGACATTGATGATACTCATGTGATGACAACATTGTACTATTATTTTTTACTGATGTGTGTGTGTGACATTTACAACTCTAACTTCTATATGAAAATGAACATGATGGATTTTTTTGTATTTTATTTATGCATATAGATGTATGGATGTAGTTACTATGTGAATGTAAGGATTACTCTCTTTTTATGTTCTTTTTTGATATGCATGTAAATGAGATTCTCTTATGATATGCCATATGATGGAATGTATGGATTTTCTCTTTATTATTACTATGAAAGTGATGATGCAATGTTGGTACTGACATGACTATGCAAGTATATACCAATGATTTAGAGTATTAAGTCATTGATTTGAGTATATTTGATTTTGATTAGATTAGATCAAGTAGTCAAACTTGGATTGATGATTTCATATTCTAATCTTAAATTAATAATCTGATGTTTGTTTTATTTCATTCAAAATTTAAATATCCATGCAAGATTTATATGAATGCAGCTAGATTTAACAATGAATGCATCTATATTTAGACCTCTAGGGACTATCACTAGTTATTCAAAATAGATAATTTATCATCATAGAGCATTGTTAACAGACATCATAGGTTAGTACAACCTTCACTTATAGATTTAGAAATCATGAATACTACCTAAATCAAATACAATGTCGAAAGTGAACCTAATCATCAAGGCATATAGGACAAGATGACTTGTCAGTTACTTCCTTTTGATTTGATAACCTTCTTCTATTTGTATGCAATATATGATATGTAACCCGTAATGACCCTTTTATTCTTGTTCATATCCTTGGATACATAATTCCGCATACACATTTACTAGGAATTTTATTCAAGAAAAAAATAGACAAGGAGAATGTCCAAACCTCACCATCAGTTTTAGATAAAGAGGGTCGAGGTATATGCGGTGTTATAATCATGATGGAGGCTCTTACCATAGACACCCAATTTATGTGAAATTGCAAGATCATTGGATCAATCACCATAGGAAGAAAACAAAGAAAACATAATGCCCCTAGTCCTTTCTTCTCTATTTGTTTAGACATCTTTGAGATAATTAGGAGGTATGATAAGTGAAAATAATATATTTGAAAAGATATCATGAAATGAACATTCAAATTTTCCAGTCATGTTTCTCTAGTTTGAGGACATCATCGAGTTACTAAAAAGACATAGTTAGCATAACATAAGAATATTCAGTTTTATGTGATGTATTTTTTGAATGTATCGATATGTTTTCTTGGGTGTGTGTGGTGTTTAGAGACACCATTGATTAGGTTCATTACACATTGTGGTTTGATAAGTGTTGAAAAGAACTATTTTTATGTCTATGTTAAGTAGAAGGTATTGAAAAATACTCTTATTTGTGAGAGTGATAGTTTATCTGTTAGTGTTAAGAAACACTGTGTTGATGTGAGTGGAAAACTTCCCTAGACAACAACCTAGGTCGACTGACATAGCCTGGTGGACTAACCCACTACTAATAGGATGAATTGATTTCCAAAATTGCTAAGAATGGTGCTACCAATGAGAAGCAAATATCCTAGGACTTAGGTATAGACAGATTCCAAGAAAGGAAGATAAGATGTTTGAAGGTCAACTTTGGTGTCACGAAAGTGACTAAAGGATATATATATAAGCTGAAAGAAAAATAGGTGAGATAACCAAGTTCCATATTGATAGATGGAGAATCTATTACAATTAGTGCCTATTTACTAGGTTTTCACCACTTGGCAAATTTCTATTTTTTCTACCATGATGTTTATTTACCATGTTTTCACCAAGGCACTTTTCTCTTCTTTTTTTTTCGATTCATTGAGGTGCCTGTTTGCTAGGTTTTCACCAAGATGATCATTTTTTAGGACTTTTTTTTATGTTTTTTCTTTTCTTTAGCATCAATTTTTGCTGTACAAATGCTTCCTCAAGAATGTTAGGCATAAAATTATTTCAAGTGGAGAGTATTAATTGGATATAATAGGACATGTCCTTCAAGTGTATCCAGTTGATAGAAACCTGATCCATAGGAAGTTATGATAACAAAGGGACCCAACCAATTAGGCTCAAATTTTCCTTTTTGTTCCCTATGTTGTTGACTCTTTGGATTTTCTCTTAGAACAAGGTATCCTACTTGAAATGTTCTTGATTTCATCTTCTTGTTGTATCCCTTGGACATTTTTTTTTGGTAGACTTTAAGGTGGTAAAATGCAGGTTGTCTATGCTCATCTAGAAATTCAATTTCTTGTAGACATGAGATTCTATAGTCCTCATCAGTGATTAGATTTTTCAATGAAACTCTTAGTGATAGAATCTCAACTTCAATTGGTAACATTTCCTCTGACCCATAGACAAGTGTGAAAGGAGTTTCTCATATGGTTTTTTTGATGTTAGTGCGATACACCCATAGTGTTGGATTAATCTGCAAGTGTCAGTCTCTTCCTGATTTTCTTACTATGTTGTGTAGGATTTTGAGGATTGTCTTGTTTGATGCTTCAACCTTTCCATTACCTTGATGGTAATAGATTGAGGAACATTTTTGTGTGATTCTGAAGTGTAGACATAAATCATCCATATCTTTAGTTTTGAATTTCCCTCTATTTTTAGTTACAATTGATGAGGGTACCCCATACCTATAGATGATGTAATTGAGGATAAAAATTGAGACTTATTTTCTAGTAGCATGGGCCAAGGTAACTACTTCAACCCACTTTGTGAAATAATCAGTGGTTGTGATTATGTATTTATATCTATTGGATGAATTAGTCTAAATTTTCCCTACTAGATCAAAGGCCCATTGTTGGAATGACCAATGTGTGATGAAAATAATTAACTCTCTAGCTAGAGCATATATTAGGTTTCCATGGAATTGAAATTTCTTGCATGTTTTAGCATAGTGAATAGAATCTTTCTCCATTGCAGACCACTATTATCCCACTCTTAGAGGTTTCTTTGCTAACAAAAATAGATTCGAGTGAGATCCACACATGCCTTCATGGACTTCCTTTAATGTGAAATTTGAATCTTTATGTTTTATAAACCTAAGTAATTTACCATGAGGTGAATGTCTATACAAGTCATTTACAATGATTAAATAGTGGGATGCTTCTCTTATTAGTCATCTTTTCTTATTTTTTGAATATTTGGCAGGAAAAGTTTGGTCTTTGAGATAAGAATAATTATGAGCATAAAGACATGGTATTTGGTGTTCAATAGAACATATAATCTTGGAATCATGAGAATCATAGGCTGGGAAGGGTAATTCTTCCACTTGGAAGTCCTAGAAAAATTGAAGTTCCTCCAATTGTAACATGGATGCTAAAGTAGCCATTGCATCGACAACTTTATTTTCTGAACTTGGTATTTGATCAAATGTGATGTACAAAAAGTATTTATTTAGGTCATAAAATATCTTCTTGTGAGGCATCAGTTTGTCATCTTTTGTCTGGTAATTTGTTGGAGATTTTTCAGCAAGCCAGTGTTGACTGTATGTTTGTCATTGATGAAAACATATGGTAAGTAGCATGTGTTGAAGTCTTATGTAGAGAGACTTGAGAATATTTTGTATGGATATGTTATCAATATGATATCATAGACACATAGGTTGATTCTAAGTGCAGTCAGTTGTGTAGTCGATTGTAACAACAATGTTCCTGATAGTGTTGCAAGTGGAGTTTTATGTGTAGTTTTCAGTATGGTTATGATGGAGCCTTGCACATTTATATTTATGTTGTAGACATGGTTATGGAGCTATGTTCATGGACACATAGTCATTTGTGCAATTGAAGTTAAGTTATGATGTTTCTATTTGCCAGTTACAGTTTCCTGAGATTGGCTGATGAAGTCGATAGTATTTTTATTATTCCTATAGTTGTGCCTTTCATTTTGATATGTATTTTTGGTTTCATGGTTCGTTATGAGCTAAGAATGTTTAGTTAAGAGAACATAACATATTTCAGCTTGTAAGTAAAGTTTCAGTTAATTTGGTGGAGCCGACAGTGTGAAGCGACATGTCTACTCATATTGGGTTGTGTGGTCCTATTTGTGTTGCATGCTTAGTATAGCCATTGGAGATGTTGTTGGAGAGTTATATTATTTCTCTAATATGATTTCAAGAAGGTTCTAATAGGCCAACTTGATTATATCATTTGGATAAGGATACTTATAGCCGGTCAGTTGTGATTGCTAGAAGTGTGATTGAGAGAGAAGAGCAAAATATGCGGATGTACTGAGTCAGTATAGTTGAATCAATCATTAGTTGAAGATCTATGTGAAGAAGCAAAGGGTGTATGCTATTCATTGGAACTGATCAAGACAACATGTCTAATTTTTAGTTCACCAAGATCCATATATAGTGTGTATTTGTTATGCAATAGGTTGTTTGAGCAGTGTTCTCTTGGATAGTGAGTCCTCACCCCTAATAGGGTTATCTATAAAAGACTCCTAATAGGGTCCGACCTTTGACTAGGTCACTGTACTTCATGCATTGTAAAGATCAACTCCTAACAGGGTTGTAATATTTTCTAACAAGGATCATTAAACTCTAGTGCATTTTTAGTGGGTGCTAATTCCCACTGGGGTTTTTACCTATTTGGGTTTTCCCGTAACCAAAATTTTAGTGTTGTGTTAAGTGTTATCTTGTTGTGTATGTGCTTAATGTTATTCTTTACTTAATTGGATAAAGAAGAGAATCAAGTAGATAACTGATTCACCCCCACCCCTCTCAATTATCTCCTTGGGACTATTCCTAGCTTGAGGTTGATCAGATGGCGTTCTTTAGAAAAGAAAGTCCTAAGTTTGATGGAGATAATTATCTTGACTGGAAGAAAAAAATGATAACACATTTGCAGTGTGTTGGTTTTGAAATTTTTGAAGCAGCTACTAGAGATGTTCATGTTCCCTCTCTAACAGACCTTGCTAAAGAGGATGAAACAAAGATATAGAAACAAATGTTCACTCAAAATGCAATTTCCAAAGAATCCCTTATCAATGATTTATTTGATAGTGATTTTTCAAAGATAAAGAAAGAGGAAAGAGCATACATAATTTGGAAGTACCTAGAAGACATGTTTGAATGAGACATTCAAGCCAAGAATGCACGTAGAAAGACATGGAAGAAAAGATACAACAATTTGGAGATGCTACCTAAAGAGAACATCAGAGCCTACAATTAAAGGATTAATGAAGTAGTTGTAGGAATTAGAAACAATGGAGGAGATATTTCAGAAGAAGACATAATGGATAAATTGATGGCTACTATGACAATAGATTATGAGAGAAAGATAAACATCCTTGATGAGACTATGCAGTTCTCAAAAGAATTCAAAAGAGAGACCTTAATCAGAAAGATTTCAGCATTTGAGATATCAAGATTGAAGATAGAGCCCAAAAGTGAAACAACATTCAAAGCCTTAGTCCATGGTAAGAAATCTATGATCACTTCTGGTAATTTTGATGATGAAGATGATGATAAGGAACTAGATGAATTCATTGCTATGTTTGCTAAGAAAGAAAGAAAAGGTAAAGGAAAATATGAAGGTCAATTACAATTTAAATGCTTTTCATGTAACAAGATTGGTCATTTTGCATCTAAGTGTCCCACAAGAGTCAAGAAGTACAAAAATAATTACAAGCCTAAGTATACAAAAGAATGTTACTATGCTGAAGATGGAGTATCAGA
The DNA here is from genome assembly GCA_027943335.1 of Chamaecyparis obtusa. Lineage (NCBI taxonomy): Eukaryota > Viridiplantae > Streptophyta > Pinopsida > Cupressales > Cupressaceae > Chamaecyparis > Chamaecyparis obtusa. Next base: position 115,612 of record BSBK01000119.1, on the reverse strand, counting down.
TGAAGATTCAGTAGAAGATGAAATTGGATTCATTGCTATTGAAGATATGGAGAAAATGTTTGATGAGATGGATATTGAAGATGAAAAAAAAGAAAAAGAGCTAGCATTAATTTCACAAACTGACATCAGAACAGACTGGATCATTGACAACAATTTTTCACATCACATGACAGGAGACAAATATAGATTTGTTCATCTGGATAAGTACAAAGGTGGCATGTTTAGATTTGGAGACAACACTCCTAAACCTATCATTGGTAAAGGAGTTATTACTTTGAATGGAAAGAATAATACCAATGATGTTCTATATGTTGATGGTTTGCAACATAACTTACTGAGTGTTGGATAGTTGCTTAACAAAGGATATTAGTTGGAATTCAAAGACAATAAGTGCATCATTAATAAAAAAGGAGTAATGATTGCTTCAGGCTCAAAGAGAAAAGGTAATGTTTTTCAGCTTAATTCTTAAGAAAGTTGTTTTTTTGCAAAAGTAGATGACAGTTGGTTATGGCACAAAAGATTATGTCACATCAATTTTGACAATATAGTAAAAGTAAGAAATGTAAAGGTAGTAAGAGACCTCCCTAGTATTACAAGACTAGTTGATACAATATGCAGGGAATGTGTGATGGGAAAGCATGTAAGGAATTCATTTAGAAGCAAGCATAATTTGGTAAAAAAAAAATTGGATCTAGTGCATATAGATCTATGTGGACCAACTCAAACAAGATCATACTATGGTGAAAGGTATTTTATTTTGTTTGTTGATGATTATGCTAGAATGATGTGGGTTGAATAAAAAGAGATAAATTTGAAGCTTTTGAGAAGTTCAAGATATTCAAAGCTAAAGTTGAAAATGAGTCTGGATTAAAGATAAAATGTCCGAGATCAGATAGAGAAGGAGAATTCCCCTTTGATAGATTTTATGAGTATTGTGAAGAACATGGGATAAAAAGATAGCTAAGTGCACCTAGAACCCTTGAGCAGAATGTAATTGTAGAAATAAGAAATAGGATCATACTTGACACAGAGTGCACTATCATGATTTAAGGAAAAGTGGCACACACCTATTGGAGAGAAGTGCTTAATACTACAGTCTACACTATCAACATAATTCAATTAAGGCTAGGCACAGACAAGAAACCTTATGAGTTATGGTTTGGGAATGTACCTATAGTAAAATACTTCAAAATCTTTGGAAGTAGGTGTTACATCAAAAGAGATGAAGCTATTGACAAGTTTGATGCAAGAAGCAATGAAGGTATTATTCTTGGTTACTCTACTAAAAGAAAAGCTTATAGATGTTTTAACTTGAGATTGAAGAAGATCATTGAAAGTGCACATGTAAAGATTGATGAAAAGTTTATGATTCAAGAGAGATATCATGATTATGCACCTATGATTGAAGAAGAACCTAGACCTACCAGTAGAGAAGTAGTTGTTGAAGAAATGTTTGACAACATTGATGTATTATTCAATGATCCTGAAATAAGTGAAGAAGAATAAAAAAAGATAGATCAAAGAAACACACCTAATGTACCAAAATTCACATCTAGATACCATTCAAAAGAAGATATCATTGGAGATCAGAACAGAAAAGTCATGACAAGATCAAAAGAAAAAAGTTCAACAGTTGATGAAGCGATATGTTTACTTTCACAATTTGAACCCTTAAGTGTTGAAGATTCATGTAATGATTTAGATTGACATGAAGCAATGAAATAATAGATAGATCAAATAATTAAGAATTATAAATGGGAATTGGTCCCTAGACCTAGTGACAAGAATGTGATTGGAACCAAGTGGATATTCAGAAACAAGATGAATGAAGATGGAACAATAGTAAGAAATAAAGCAAGACTAGTATGCAAATGATATACGCAGAGAGAAGGAATTGATTATTCTGATACATTTTCCCTTATAAGAAGATTGGAAGCCATAAAGTTATTTCTAGCCTATGCAACATTCAAAGACTTTAAAGTATATCAGATGGATGTCAAGTCATCTTTCCTGAATGGAGAATTGAAGGAAGAAGTCTACATAGAGAAGCCTGAAGGATTTACTTTATCAGACAAACTAGATATGGTATGTAGACTGAAGAAAGCCCTATATGGACTTAAGAAATCCCCTAGAGCATGGTATCAAAGACTAGATACTTGAAAAAGATTGGATTCAAGAAAGGAGTAGCTGATTGTAACTTATTCATAAGAGAGACACCTGAAGGATTATTATTAGTTGCTATTTTTGTTGATGACATTATTTTTGGTGGTAATGATAAAATTAGTGCAAATTGTGCTAAAGAGATGCAACAAAAATTTTAAATGAGCATGATTGGACCTATCAAGTACCTTATGGGATTAAATGTGTAGTAGACAGACACAGGTATTTTCAATAATCAGTCTAAGTATGTGAAAGAAATATTAAAGAATTTCAAGATGGATGATTGTAAGCCAGTAAGTAATCCTATGATAATAGGAAGCAAGATTTCAAAAGAAGATGATTCAACAGTAGTAGACAAGATCCTATACAATTATATGATTGGTAAACTCATATATCTTACTTAATCTAGACCAGATATTTCTAATGCAGTTGGTATTGTTGGAAGATTTTCAGCAGAACCTAAACAAAGTCATATTATGGTAGTAAAGAGGATATTCAGATATTTGAAAGGAACTATAGACTATGGCTTATGGTATCCTAATTTAGATAATGTAGAACTTCATGTGTATACAGATGTAGATTGGGTAGGTTACGTAGATGATAGAAAGAGCACCTCATGAGGAGCAGTATTTCTTGGAGATAGACTAATTACTTGGACAAGCAAGAAGCATAATTGTATTTCTCAGTCCACCATAGAAGAAGAGTATGTGGTAGCAGCATTAGATTTCTCTACAATTGTTTGGATCAAGTAGATGATAAAAGATTTTAATTCAGATTGATTATCCTATAGTCATTCATTATGATAACATTAGCACTATAAATATGTCAAATAACCCTGTGATGCATGTAAAGAAAAAACACATTGAGATAAAATATCACTTCCTAAGAGAGAAAGTTGCAGATAAAGAAGTAAAATTGGATTATGTGAGCACAAAAGAACAGTTAGCAAACATAATCACAAAGCCTTTGCCGAAGGATACATTTGAGTATCTCAGGGAGAAGCTGGGAGTAATTCCCTTCCCTGGATCTGAATAGAGTTTGCAGTAGTACATCAGTCATCAGTGACTGATGGATGGTTGACTACTCTACTTCAGGAGTAGTACTTGTGCTTATTTGTTTTGGCACCCTTTTCCATTGATGTCAAAGTGAGTGTATATATATAGTCATGAAAAACAATATAGTTGAGGAGTATGGAGTAAGGGGGAGTACACGGTAAAAGATTTAGAAGCAGTTGGAGAATTCATCCTTGGGAGAGTTTTGTTGAGGAAATGGAGAATGTTATACAATATTTTTTCATTTGGATTGGTGGTGTTTTCCATTCCATATGTTGCCATCAATGCCAAAGGGGGAGATTGTCGGAGATTTTCCAGCAAGCCAGTTTTGACTATATGTTTGTCATTGATGAAAAAATATGGTAAGTATCATGCATTGAAGTATTATGTAGAGAACCTTGAGCATATTTTTTATGGATATGTTATCAGCATGATATCATAGATGCAGAGGTTGATTCTGAGTGCAGTCACTTGTGTAGTCGATTGTAACACCAGTGTTCCTGACAGTGTTGCAAGTAGAGTTTTATGTGTATTTTTTATTATGGTTATGATGGAGCCTTGCACATTTATATTTATGTTGTAGACATTGTTGTGGATCTATGTTCATGGATGTAGAGTCAGTTGTGTAATTGAAGTTAAGTTATGATATTTCTATGTGCTAGTTACAGTTTCCTGATATTGTCTGATGAAGTTGACAATATTTTTATTGTTCTTGTAGTTGCGCCTATCATTTTGAAATGCATGTTTGGTTTCATGGTTCGTCATGAGCTAAGAATTTTTGGTTAAGAGAACATAACATATTTCAGCTTGTAAGTAAAGTTTCAGTTAATTTGGTGGAGCCGAGAGTGTGAAGCGACATGTCTACTCATATTGGGTTGTGCGATCCTATTTATGTTGCATGCTTAGTATATCCACTGGAGATGTTGTTGGAGAGTTACATTGTTTCTCTAATATAATTTCAATAAGGTTATAATAGTTTGACTTGATTATATCATTTGGAGAAGGATACTTACAGCTGGTCAGTTGTGATCGCTAGCAGTGTGATTGAGAGAGCAGAGCAAAAGATGCAAATGTACTGAGCTAGTATAGTTGAATCAATCATCAGTTGAAGATCTATGTGAAGAAGAAAAGAGTGTATGCTATTCATTGGAACTAATCAAGACAACAAGTCTAATTTGTAGTTTACCATGATCCAGATATAGTGTGTATCTATTATGCAAAAGGTTGCAGCCTTCACCATTTGATCAGTGTGCTCTTGGACAGTGAGCCCTCACCCCTAACAGGGTTATCTATAAAAGACTCCTAATAGGGTCTAACCTTTGAACAAGTCATTTTACTTCATGCATTGTAAAGATCAACTCCTAACAGGGTTGTAAGATCTTCTTGTTAGGAATGGGAACACTGAGAGGGGGGGTGAATCAATGTTCACTATATTTTATCTTTTCACTTAATCTTTAAAGTGAACTTAAATGATTAAGTACTAAAATGAACATCCACATAAATATGAAACATGAAATCAACACATAACACCAATATGGTTATAAGAAAACCCAAATAGGTAAAAACCCTAGTGGGAATTGACACCCACTAATATTCTGTACTAGTGTTTTATGATCCTTGTTAGAAGATCCTTAACCCTGTTAGGAGTTGCTTTACAATTATTAAGTATAGTAGACCTTGTCAAGGGTCAGACCCTATTAGGAGTATTTTACAATAAACCCTATTAGGTGTGTGGATGCATTGTCCTAGAGCTCATTGCTCAAGTGGTGAAGGCTACAACCTTCTGATCTTAGATACACACTATATCTGCTGGATGAACGGTCACTGTAACATTGCTTGTCTGATCAATTCCTTTGATGCGCTGATGCTTTGACCTCTTGAAAAGATCTAATACATCTTATAGATGCTTTGCACACTTATTCTTTGCTTATCACTACTCTATATAAACTTCCATGTTAATTACAATGGGTGCATCTCATATTTATATGTGCATACAAAACAAATAACTAGGTCGGCCCTTTAACTGATTACATACAACACTTCCAATTGAATTGGCTCAAGCGCGTTTAAAAAAAAACATATTTACATGTTGGAAACCTAATTACAATAGGTGCATAGCCTTTACAACATTAGAATATGACCACAAATCAAAATGCTAATAGTCAACTACTTACTCTGTTCTTCTCTGGCACACACTAGCTGTGTAACTTCAACTATCTGTAACTTTGGTATACTTGCATATATGATCATACGCTCATAGACTAAGCATGAATATAGTCTAACCAACATATTTTCAAGGGTGAAAACCATAAATTGATTGTATGCATGTGCGCTGATGCTCTGAGCTTCAGGTACTTTGTACACTATCCAATCTTCAACACTTAACTGATTTATGATCTTCTCATCAAGTGCACTGACTCCAAACTACTATATGACTTTGTTTCCATAATGAAAACACTATACTAAGTCATATACATTAGTCTAGCCAACTTTCCAACAATCTCCCTCTTTGTCATTGATGGAAACAAAGGAATATGGCAAAGTTGCTAACTGTTACTTAATACAAAAAACACCTTTGTCTTATATCTCCCTATACATAACTTCCTATCTTATATCTCCTTATACATATCTATAACTATATTCTATACATACTCCCCCTTTGAAATTAATGACAAAGGTGCTTCAAAAATGTATATACAACAACTTACTATGATAAAACATCCGGATATGCTATCTGTAGGTTTTGGATCTCCTTCTTCCAAAATGTGATCAATGAATTCACAATCTGGAGATGGACGCATAATGCATACTGTATCTTCTCCATATTCTCAAAATTTGTGCTAGGACCTTGATCATATGTCACCATGGTGGCATCGATCTCCTTGATATTCTGATTAAGTATGTCTAATGAGGGTGCAAGAGCATTCCTTAGCTGAGTTTGCCTAGCCCTTATCTTGGTCATCTCTTTTTCTGCTTTCTCAATCTTATCTATCTGTCCTTGGTAGACATTATTACACATGTTTACATAAATAGATGGATCTTCCACTAATTTCCTTATGTTGTCTATCATGGCTTCAGCCTCTTGAATCTTCTTGTACAGATCACTAGTCAACTTGTCTTGGTTCATACAATAAGCAATAATCTTTCTGCCCTTTGTTGCAAAATCCTTCAAGGATGCTTGACCAGCGTTTAGTGAGCTCAGGTCAAGTGCAAAGTTGCTAACCAATTCACTGAGCCTCTTTTTCAAATATTTCTCTTCTGTAACTAGGGATGTAGATTCTTCTAGGCTAGATAAATTTCTCTTGAACTGTGAAATGACTATACTCACATCATCAATGAACTATACCTTGGACACTTTCTTGTCTGCTAGTAACAAGCTGTTCAGGATTTTCAATGACTCTACAAGGAAGGGATTCCTCATCACTTGTTTCTCCTTGGCCTTCTCCATAGCTAAGATGTTGAACTTAATTAGGTCTTCTTCTCCCCATGAATCCAACTGGTTGTGTTAGGTGTCAAACTTGACAACAATGCTGCTGAGGGAAGTGGAGTGATAGAAGTACTATTCATAACTTCCTCTTTTACCTTGATCACTTCAGTTGATGGTTCATTTCTCTCTACTTCTTTTTCTATTTCTTTTCCTTCTTTCTTTTCTTCCATCTTTTCTTCTTCTTTCTTTTTATTTGTTATATCCTCAATCAATATTTCTTCTTGATGAGTGGGAGGAGTGTTACTACACAAGTTCTCAGCTTCTTGAGTGCTCACAAATGCCTCTTCAAACTTGTCTAGATCCATGTCTGTGGCCACCATAGTAACTTTCACATTGTCAATAAAGATATAATCATTCTTAGGTGTCTCTATCATGGGCATAGTCTTCTTTGCCTCTATGGATGTATTAACTATATGCACTGAATCCTGTGGACCTTTAGATTGTACATTGATGGTCTCTAACTCTTTGGCAACCATTGTGGGTACTTTTGTTGTAGGAGTAGTAGATGGATACATGTGCCTATTCATAAAGACCTTCTCAAAGGCTTTCTCTATTTCCTTTGCAACTAATTTATAGTTCTTGTCCATAATGTGAAAAGTCCTTAACTTAGTTCTAAGATGTGTCTTTACCAAGTCTAACAACAAGGATTTCTCTTCTAAGGAACATACTAGAAGAGTATCATCTAGAATCTTTTCCCTTATCCTTAAATCTTCTTCAATAGCTTGTCTCTTTTGGAATTTTAAGATTTTGCATACATTATCAGGAATCATGGTCTTTAGTTCCAAGACTTTCTTCTTGAACTTCAACATGTGTTTGACAATCATTCTATGTACCTCTAATTTGTCAATCTCACTATATTTCTCATATAACTTTTCTACTTTATCAATTCTTTCTTCATCAATTATTCTTGCACTTAGCACATTGAGACTAGGTTTGAAACTTACTTTAGGAGGTGCTTGTGAGTTCTTTCTATTCCTTGTTACTCTCGAGGATGGATGACCAATGCTGATCTCTTTCTTCCTCTTAGGAATTGCCTTATACTCAGGAGGAGTAGTAAGGTCAATAGTTTCTTTGGGCGCAGGAGTAATATCAGTTTTACCTTTCTTCAACTTAGGATCATCTGATTATGCCTTTGATGCATCTGCACTCTCTAATTCCAAAGCAATCTTTTGTTCCCTTGCTTTTTCTAGGTCTTCTTGAGACACTCCATGAATTCTCAAGATCTCTGAGGTAACCTTAGCAACCTTCCTTTTTGTTGCTACGCTATTTAACACTGCATCAACTTCTCTTGTTTTCTCCTCATAAGTTCCCCATCTTGGCTCATTAGGGTCTTTAGGTGCTGACAACAAAACTTGAGCATAAGCCTCTAGAATAGGCTCTTCTAATTCATATCCTAGTGGATGAATCCACTTTTTCCTTGGTTCAATTGCCTCCATGCAAGTTATGTCAGTCTCAACCATAAAACAAATAGTGTCCTTATACTTTTCAACTATCTTCTCTGGAATTATGAACCTCATCTGTATCTTAGCCCTAAATGTTTTCAACTCTAGTGTCATGTAGTCCTTCAAGGTGCTCTCATTACATGCCTTGAGAGATATTTGTGGCATTGTGGGGATAAATTTGTCAAGATATAGATCATACACTTTTCCAACAATATGGAAGTACATATAAATGATCAAAGACCCAAATCTGAATATCTTGGTCTTATCATGCTTGATTGCCTTGATGTTGTCAATTAACTGTGTGCACAAGATCTCGCATAGGTTGAACTCTCCATTCTCATTTAAAATTCTTATGGCTGCAAGAATTGTGGCCATAGACACATTGTTTACCCTGCTAGTGTGTTGGAACCTATATCCTAGTATCATGGACATCAATTTAATGTCATCTTGCTCAATAGGCTCGATAGTCATACCACGCCTATCACTTCTTGATTTGCAAGTTTGTTCAACAATATTCCTCACATATTTTCCCACTGGAAGGATGATGCTTGTCCTTGAGAGGCCTATCATCTCATGAATTAGGTCACCAGTAATTCTGACCGACACTTCACCTATCCAAAATAGGTCATCATGAATCTTGTTTAGTAGAATCTTAATCCATTCTGATTCATAGAACTCATATGCCATAGCATACTCCAATATAGGGTGATTGTTCCATTGTGCATACTCATCCATGAAGGTTTTGTCTAGTTTCATCATTGTTTCCATGTGCACTCTCAATCTATCCAATCCTACTATTTCTTTCTTACAGTGAATGTATGCCCTAATGTCCTCAACATGCATAACGCCCATAGGCATGTAGGAGAATGCCCCTTCTAGGTCATCAAGTGTTGATTTAAATGGATGCCTCTTAAACACATATCTTTTCTTCTTCACAACATCAAATACTATAGGAGTAGCCATCACTTACTTGGATATCACTTTCCAAATGATCTTGAAGACTTCTTGAATCGGCATGACGAACTAGGGTTTCTGCAACTGATCAAATGCACAACAAATCACTTGATGAATCAAACTGCAATCCTTCTCCATCAAATGCAAGGGCTCTTATGCTCTGTAATCACTCTCAATTTGAATGCAATGAGAGATCTTCAAACTTTTGTGTACTTTAAAGTGGAAAATCTGCCATTAATGCTTGTCACATAAACCAGGCTGTCACTTGAAATTTTCTATCTTCCATTCTGCAAACAATCAGCTAGTGCGCTTGTTAGCACTGTTCTAGATTTTTATCCTCATACTTTTGAAGGTTTCAAAATTTGGTTCTTAGACCTAATTGTGAGGTTTTATGGCTAAACCCTAGCTTGACCTGAAATATGTTATGTTCGAGCGTTACTTTTTTGGCTCACTAACCTTCCAAATACGCATGTGTAATATTGATCCCTTTTAAAGTGACCACTTTATATGTTATACCGCTAGGTTGTCAAACGAGGTCCCTTTTTAATATTTCTTTACAGGCTTGGTCTCCCGTTAATATTTCCAAGTGACTAACCTTTTGAAACTTGTGGCTATCATTGAATCTTGAGTTCCATGTTGTCAGAATTTATGACATGTGGTTTAGCAACTCGAGGACATCTATCTAAGTGGGCCTGTCTTCGAAGCCTACTGTCGATTAAACAAAGGAACACATCAATGATTGTCATTATACCGTTGGGTCAAGTTGATTTCTTTTTAAGCATCATGGTTTAGCGACAAGCATCCGATCGACATCTGTTCTGACAGAGGCAGGTTCTAGCTTGTCAGTCTCCATGGTGTTTCTCTCATGTTGACACCTGTCTTAAGTGACATAGTAGCTATGGGGTCAGACTTTTTCAAAGAATAAAGCCTAGATTGATCTTACGGTTTTCATTATACCATTGAAGAAAGTTGTGAAGTGTTTAAGCTTTGCGGTATAGCGATGACCGTTCGATTCTCTATGAAGGAAGAGATACGAAGTGGGCCCTAAATTGCCAGGTCATGTTGATATGTTCATTTTCTATTGGTTGAAATAAGTTGTGACATGGCATTCGACAGGGTGTTTGATACTAAGAAAGAAAGGGAGAAGGGCCCGCCCATCTATTTTTTCTAAACGTGGTACCTTCTGACTCGATGAAGAATTAAGTGAAGTGTTAGTGTGGGGTCGGATTTCTCAAACAGTTAAGGCTCGAATAGATCTCATGGTTGTTGGTATACCACTGGGATAAGGTGCATGATTTTTAAGGCCTGCAATATAGCAGCGACTGTTAGATCTTGTTTAAAGGAGGTGACCTGTCAGCTATCAGTATGCTTGACACCGAGGAAAAAGTTAGGGTTTCACCTACTGGTTTGTTTGATGTGGCATTTGTTAATTTGATGAAAGGTTCAAAAAGAAAGGTGGGGTCATTGCTTTGGGAAATGGTAAAGCATGATAAGTTGGGAAAAGATCTACGGTGGTCGTTACACTACTGAGGAAAGATGTTCGGATCTTATGCCCATGCTTTAGCAAAAGGTTAACACCTGTTCACTCTGATCAAATTGAGTTAAGTTGTTCCTTTTTCCCTCGTGACTAAATTGAGCTGTTCTCATTGGTTGGGAACTAGTTTGGGGAAAATAACAAGAGGGTTACATGGTTATTTTTTGTTGACCGTCTGATGCGCTGAAAAGAAAAGAAGATCAACGGTCCAAATTTAAATTTCTACTTTGTGATGTTGCTCATGTCTTGTGAATGTTGAGGCTGCCAGTTTTCAGTAATGGCAAACTTAATGAGCTACGTGCAGATGAATTGAAAACGGTTGGAAAGACATTATATACCCTAATTTGATCATTGCATTCTTTACCTCTTTCATAAGCATCTTGGCAAACTAGATTGTTTTATGGAACGATATCAAGCAGAGTTTTGTTGGCACCCAGTTTCTAAATTCAAGAATTATTTGAGGCTTTGAGGAAGTTGTGAAGAAATTGTGTTGCTAGTTGGTATATTTAGGGTTTTCTTTAGTATTTGTGAACTATTTTGAAAGCCCTAGTTAAAATGCCGCCAAAGAGGGGATTGTCTGGGAAGACAGAGTATAAAGACAGGGGTGTTTTTGAGGACTTGATGCAATTGCTCCCGCATTCAGATAATGGGGCAACAAGACTGAAAGAATTGGTCCTAAGAAACCCTAGGGATTATGTAAATAGTGGGCTCCATGACAGAGGAAAGTAGATGAGAGACACTAGGGTGGGAGAGGATCACAATCATCTTAGTTTGTTTAGGTCAGCATATTCATAGAGGAATTCGTGTGCCCCCCTTAGTAACATTTGGCAATTTGATATAGGAAAGTTGGTAGTTCCTGGAGTGTTTATGGATGTAGAATTGTTTATTCAGATTGCCAAGTGTTATGATCCTATGACAAAATGTGTCAAGGATGTAAATGGAAATGACCTAATTAGCATCACAAAAGATGAGATCAAGGAGGTCTTCTCATTGAATGACCCTTCTGTTGGGTTAGAAAAAATAGATTTTAATGAATTCACTGAGGTATATGAAACTCATAAAGATTACTTAAGGATAGGGCCTCTGAGGGATTTTCTAGACCAAATTGGATCAATGTGTGTTATCAGCCCAAGTACACTAGAGCCTTTTAGGTTGGATCTATTTAGTAAATGAGCATAAGGGTTTTATAAGTCTTTAACTTTAATCCTGGGGCATGATGAAGCCACTCATATGCCTATTCCATATATGTTCATGATGGTGCAATCTCTACATCCCCAATTGGCACTAATCTTTAACTTTGCCTCTCACTTAGCTGACCTAATCCATGAGGGATTGATGGGAATAAAAAACATGAAGGTTAGTAGGCCTTTTGGATGGTACTCTATGCTCATGCATATGTTCTTGTTCAAAGGTGAGCAATTTTTTAGTTCAACAGTCAACATTGTCAAAGAGAGGAATGGAGAAACCCTTCCAGTTCAGTTGTGGACCATAGCTTTGTCATGGGATAGAATTGATGCTAGTTTTATTGCTTTTGATAGGGATTTTGCCTCAAGGCTTAGGACATTGTTGTTTTTTGACAATCCTAGAATTCCAAGGGAATTGTTAAGATTGATTAGACCAAAAGAATATTGTTAGGATATTACCATAGTTCATAATTTGGGTGATATCATATTGTATCCAGTCTCCACAGTCTTTAGGGTACATGGTTGTAGGAAGGCACCATACATTTTTCCCTACCAAGTTCCATTGAAGATAGGATATGCTAAGATTTTAAGGCAAATTGGTGACTTGCAAGAAACTTCTCTCACTAGTAAAGAAAGAGGGACCTTCTTCCTAGATATCACAATTGCCCATCAATATGTTATCACTAAAGGAGGATGGGTGTATTTAAACCAAGTCTTACAACCCTACATGGTGCCTATAGCTGCGGTTAGGTGTGCAGACAATGAGGGTTTCTTGTCAGGAATGTTTAGGGACAAGATAAGGTGTGCCCTTATGGAGCACCAATTCTATTTTCCTGAGGACATAATAAGGAATGAGTTTGATCTCCAAACTCAAGAAATTAAGAAGGAAAAGTGGGTGAACTACAAAAAGACTATAGATTTTATCAGGTATTTTGATAGAGCTTATGATCCATTGAAGGGTTTTGAGCCATGGGCTAGAAAGGTAGAGGCTCTTATGGAGCATTTTGAAGGGATCATGCATGCAGTGAATGAGAAAAGGGCTGCTATAAGCAAGACAGACCCTGAGAGAGCTAGGCAGATTCTGAGCTAGCCAAGATATACAAAGTTGACCCCAAGGGGAATTTACACTATGAAAAAGAGAAGTGGTTACACTATTCTTCTACCAACACAACAAAGAGGTGAAGATCTACCTTCTACTTCAAGAGGAAAGAGGCCTATGGATTATCAGACAATGTAGGGATCCTCTCCTAAGAGGAAAAAACAAGAGGGATCAGGGTCAAAACAAAATGTTTATTCTCCTTCCCAATCCGCCTTACACTTAGATGAACATGGGGTAGCTGAATAGTTAGTACAAATGAGGAATGAGGGAAACATTTTTGTTTCCAATGATGGATTACAGGAAGGAATACCAGAGGCACCTAAGGAGGTAGCAATAGATCTCACTATTGCTAAATTTGAGGGTAAACAAATTTACCCTAGTTTGAAATAGGCTAGTGACTCTTTTGTTGCTAATGACAAGTTTGTAAAGACTAGGGCATTTTTTCAATTTTTATGGACAATGAAGATAAATCAGTTTAAAGAGATTTGTGAAAAGAAGAAAGAAGAGTTCCCTGATAGGGACATAATAGAAATTGAGAATGAAGCCAAGGGAGAGATGATGAAGAAATTTGAGAAGATTACTCCTGAGGAGGGAAGGGCTATGGTCCATACTACAGGGGTGTTAATTCTACCAGAATGGGATATTGCTGATGCAATAATTTTTTATCAAGTCAGGAAGAGCAAGATAAAGACCCTTGCTACTGCAGAATAGGCTCAACAAGCTTCTAAAGGTATTTCTTTCTCTAATGATCATGCAACCTTGGTTATGTGGTCCCTTAAGAGGGAAGAGAACAAAGGAAAAAGAGATGCTCTCTCTTTAGAGTATGCTAGAAATTTGTTGGTACAATGAGTAGGTGAGGCTTCTAGTGTAGAAGCTTCAAACCTTATTTTGGAGATTGCCAAATTTAATGTCAAGGTGGCAGAAAAGGATGCACAAGAAAAGGAAGAGCTGAGGCTCAAGTTTGAAACTATACTTAAGTCTTATAATGAGCTTAAGATAGAGCTGATCCAGAAAGACAAGTTGATTGCTGAATTTTCAGGACCACAGGATCATAGGTCACCACAATTAATGATAGCTAACAAGCCTACAGTGGCTTCTTCTTCTAGCCCTATCATTGAATTTCCACCATCACCTTACCCAGGGACACACCTAGATGCAAGGTTCAGTTGGGAAAAGCAAAAATTACTTGAGGAAACAAATCACTTCAAAATAAAAAGGAAAGAATTGGACAGGCTGAGGGAAGAGAATTTGAAAGATAAGATCTTGTTAGAGAAGAAATATGAAGAAAAGGTAACAGAGGCTGTGATGCAATTTGCTACAAATTTGAATCCCATAGTCCTGTTTGACCATGCTAGGAGGCTAAGGATACTGCTTATATTATTGGATAAGCATAAGAGTGAGTTTGGACCAATCTTCAAGAAATGGATTGAGAGATCTCCGAATGTGAGATTATTCAAATGGTTGTCCAAGTCTCAAAATGATCCTGCTCCATTGATCAAGCCACTGCATCAGAATGTTAAAAGGCTTGTAGAAAATGATATAATTTTGGGTGATTTTGAGAGAAAATCAAATTTTCTAAAGAAAGAATTGACACTTCCCAGCTGTGATTTGATCCCAAGGGTTTTTAAGAAAAATGGTGAACTTAAGGAACTAATCAAGTGGAGAGCACAAATAGATGATGACTTTTCTTCTAGAATGACTAGCATTTTGACTTTAGAAAATAATTCATTCTTTATACATACTATTGACACATTAATTTTTGCCAAGTCTAAGTTTGATTTCATTCAGAGAGAAATCAGTCAACTGGAGGAAAAGTGGGAACAGTTATCCACCAAAAATGCAGAATTTGCAAATTTTGAGTTCCCAAGTGAAGAGGTGTATAACAGGTGGAGGTATCAGTACATACCTCATGTAGAGAAAGTAAATACTCCGCCTACCTCTTGAGACAAGTGAAGATAGTAACCTTTTGAGTCATAAAGGTTGTTGAGATGAAGAAAGGTATTTATTGCAGGAATGACAGTGAAGATATTGCAATCAGATTTGTTGAAAGAAGTCAAGGACAAAATTGAAGACATAAAGCAAGGCAACTCATCTACAAATATCTCACCAATTTTGATCAATGTATTTATTGTAAACCCAGTGGGGTTGCTGTAAAGTTTTTAGGTTAAGAATTTTGTAAACCCTAGAATGATCGGTAGCTTGTTCTATTTCCTTGTATATAAAGGATTTTCCATGATCATTCTAGGTATTGAGAGTTTAGGTGTTGAGAAGATAGAAATTTTGAAACCCTAACCCTCAGTCAAGGATTGTAAAATTTTGTATTATTTTTCATCAAGTAATAGAGAAGAAGTATAGGTTGCTACAACTATCTTGCAAGCTTGCTATTTAGAATATGATGTATATAAACGATCAAGGTTATACTTAATACAAATCTCAAATCTTTGTCTCTCCTTTGTATTTATTCTGTGAATCTTTAAATTTTTCAAAGATTTATATGTATGTATTTGGCTTTGAGTTCTGATCTAGGGTTGGATTAAATATTGCTTAGGGTGGGATGCATGTTCACTGAATTCATTTGAGTATTTTTTATAAGTAGGAAAGAGTTGGGGTGTTTGTATTTATGTTCAAAGGCCAGTTATTCTTACAACATCTTTGTATTCATTCTATCTTCTGATACTTTTCCCAATGGATAAGGTAGTGGCCTGTATTTTCCTATCTTTTCTTTGTGGGGAATGATTAAAATCTTTGTAATCCTAAACATGTAATCAATACCAGTCTTTAAAAGTTTCATTTACTTTATATAGTTGTTTTATCCAGTGATGGAGAGTCAATGAATAATAGGTTGCTATTTAGTACTTTCTCACTATTATCTCTTGTAAGATCTAGTATTAAGTAAAGAATAGAGTTGAATCTATTGGATTAGGTGTACCCACCTTGGTTTTCCAGAGTTAGAAGTGAAGAGGGTAGTCTTGTCCCTATAGTTGGTCCAGTTGCTTATAGATTTCCCACATTTGGAATTAACCCCTCCTTAACATCAGTCATAAGCATATTTGTATCTCATGGAGTGTAAAATATTTTGAAGAACCAACAACACTTTTTCACATAGGTTCAGATGCTCTCCAAAATCTTAAGTCAAAGGCACATACTCTAAGAGTGATTATACCAACCGCGTAGGGGGCTAGAGCTAAATTAGCTCCCCCTATGACGTTGAGGGCCATTTATCTAGATGTAGAGGGTGCATACACTATGGATGCATCCAATACATACTCATCAACCTTGTCCTTCTTTGCTTCTGACCAAATCAAGCTCACATCCTCTGAAGCTTTCAGAAAATTGACTTCTCCTTCAGGATCCAAAACTAATTTTTCAGGCTTTTTATGGATTTCCTGACCTTGCATCCTTGATCTGCAAAACTTTGAGATGTGTCCAGCCTTGTTACAAGAGTGAAAAATGAATAGAGGCCTTATATTCCTCGATGCATTGACATGAGTCACCATCTTACATTGTCTAGCTGAATGACCATTATAGTTACATATTTGACATGTAAAATTCTGAGAACTTCTTACATTTGACTAATTCTAATTTCTTTGATTATATTGAGTCTTGTTATTTTGACTTGTCTTGCAATTCATAGCTCTATGACCAAATTTATTGCATAAATAACAGTAACCATTGAAAGGTCTTACCTCTGTACAATTACTTGCTATGTATCCATGCTTGTTACATGCATAAAAAGTGCGGTCTACTAGCTTGCACTCATTCTTAGGTGGTTCAATATGATCCTTAGTCTGATTTCCAGTCTCCTTAGCAACGGAGGTGCCTTCTGGTGCTTTCATTCTTTCTCGCAACTTTTCAATTTGATTTTGTGCTTCATTGTATCCAATGCAACTAGTATCTCCTTTAGCTCTTCTTGCATATAATTGAGATTCTATCAAATCAGAATTGGTGTGTAATTTATCAATGTGATTCTTAGCATCTTTCAATTCAGATTCCAATCTTTCTTTGTTGTTCCTTAGCTCCAAGATTTCCATGTTTGCTTGCCTCAATTCTTCATTTAGTTGAAGGTTCTCTTTGATCTATTCATCATAGACTTCCTAATTTTTAGTCAGCTTATCATCAAATTCTTCAAGTTGTTCTTTCAAGGATTTATTTTCTTCATTTAGCCTCTTGACCATTTTCCCTAGATCATTGGAAGAGCATTCTTTCAAATCCTTTCTTAGCCTTTTGATGACTAATTGAGCATCACTGAGTTTTTCTTTTAGTTCTTCAATTTATCTTTTAGATTTGTCCCGGTCTTCAAGAGAAGCTTCAAGATTTCTTTTCAGATGTTTCATTTCTACTTTTTCCATGATCTCTTCAAGTGGTTAAACTTCTTTTTTGAGGACTAGAGCTCTAATACCAATTATTAGGAATGGGAACACTAAGAGGGGGGGTGAATTAGTGTTCACTATATTTTATCTTTTCACTTAATCTTTAAACTAAACTTAAATGCTTAAGTACTGAAATGAACATCCAGATAAACATGAACCATGAAATCAATACATAACACCAATATGGTTATGGGGAAACCCAAATAGGTAAAAAGCCTGATGGGAATTGACACCCACTAATATTCTATACTAGTGTTTTATGATCCTTGTTAGAGGATCCTTAACCATGTTAGGAGTTTCTTTACAATGTATTTGTGTGCTAAAATGTTGTCACACTTCTACAATTCATTAAATCCAAGATTACTCAAGAATGAGGTCTCAAATGGTGACTCATAGCTCTCTATTCATGGAGTATGAGGGTTTGTAATGGAGGCCCTCAAATTAGACCTTGTTTGTGCCCATGCAAGTACACCATAAAATGAGAGATTCAAAGAGGAAAAATAAGAATGCTAGTCTCCATGATCATCAAGTATGCATGCAAATGAAAATGAAATCTATTCTATATGATAACAATGCATGAAAGAAAACTAATCTATGAAAGGAAATGCTTATGCAAGATTATTCTATGAAAGGAAATATAAATCTAATATAATATGAAAATGCAAGATTAATCTAAATGGATTGCCATGGAAGCATGAGAGAAGAAGACAAGAAAAGAGAAGTTGCAATATCCAAGCTCAAGTGCTCAAGAATCTTCTCCAAAGTTTCTCTCCAAACCTGCAGCATAACAATACTAAAAATCTTCTATATCTAAAATGAGAAGGAGAGGACTCCTTATAAAGGATAGTGGATAGTCAAGATTAAGAGGCAAAAAGAAATGAGCAATGGTGGAGATTAAATCTTGGTTGATCCATGTGCTCAAGATTCTTTAAGAGGCAAAAAGATGAAAAAGGCCCACCACTTAAAAGTATGTGCATTCAAAGTGGGGAGAAAAAGAGATTTTTATTTATTTTATTTCCCTTTTCAACACAAAGAGAGATTTAAGTGGGGATTTTATTAAAAGAGAAATTTTATTTTAATAAGATGATTTATTTAATTAAAAGAGAAGTTTTTCTTTTAATTAAACGAGGCTTAGGATAAAATGATCAAACCTTAGAAAATATTAAAATAATTACGATTTGATCAAGGAAATTGATTTGAATTGAAAATATGAAAATATTACAAAGCATTGATTCAGGAAATTGATAAATTGAAGAATGGGGCCCAAAGTCTAGGCGACCATTTTAGAGTGCATACATTTGCCCCTCTTTGGGTAATGTGTGATCTTTATGAGAACACATGTAGTCAAAGAATGAATTTGAAGTGTGAGATCGATTTGGGATCACAAAACAACCTAGATGTGTGATCGATGGATGGGAACACATCAGGACAAAGATAAGCTGATTGAAAAAGACAAGGTCAATAACCCTGTAAATAGGTAATTGTCAAGTCTCAAGCAAGGTTTGATTGATAGGTTTGATAAAGCTGAATCAAGGATTGAAGTTTGATAGGTACTGCCCCCTCATGATTGAAATCGAAATGAGATAGAGGAGAAACGATAAATTGATAAATTTGATCAAATCGAACTAGAAATAAAGTTCTTGATGTAAGATGAAAGATATAAGGATCACAAAACCAAGGTAGATCATAAAGCATGAAAGATTATGCCCCAAGATTGAATTAGAAGAAAAGAAGTGGGGTGAAAGAGAATGGAAGATAGAAGTTTGGAAGAAGTGAAAAGAAATGGAGAGAAGAAATGGAATTTGCCTCAAGAAAGAGAATGCCTCAAAATAAATCAACTGTTTAAAATAGGAAATTTTGATTGAGATCATGAAAGAGGATAAGGAAATGAAGATCAAAACGTGACCACAGTTGATTAAAAGTCCAAAAGAAAGATGAAGAAAAACCCTCTCAAACTCCTAATGCAACCTAAAAATGAAAATTAACATGAAGTCTAACACTGCAAACTACATGAAAATGCAAAGGTGTACTTGCAATAGAGAAACTATAACATAGGATTTTGTGTTCATCATTCATTAGATAATGTTAAGGAACTTATTTTCATCATTGGGCCATTATTAACGGACATTGGAAAATCACACAATCATCACCAGTCACAAGCGCAACTATGAAGATATGAATATGATTTATATCGGATTGGAATGTGGAAAGATTCTAACATAAGCATCAAAGACATAAAGGTCAAGATGACTTTGATGTTAGCTTACCCAATTTGATGTAGCAAAACCACGCTCGCATCAAGGTAAAGATGTCGGGATGACCACAAGAACGGTTGTGAAAAAAAGGTCAAGGATGATGCCTCAAATCTCCTAAGTGTTTCAAGGGGACAACAAGAGACACTCAAGAGCTTCAAGACCACACGCACAAGAAGAAAGAAAATAAAAACATGCCCCATGACCCAAGTCCTCTAGCTATGCATCTCGAAGAGACTTATTAGACAAGGACACTCAACAAAAATCAATAACAGTCAGCACACAAAGAAAAGATCATGACATAGCTCAAGCATTAAGTGTTGTGTTTAAAAATTTAAGTGTGTTAACTGATACTGAGTTCCAAGGATAAGGATCAAATGCTTGCAAGTAGGTAAGATCTCATGACAAAAATGGGTAAGACCAAATCGAGAAGTGTTGAGATAAACTCGATGCTAGGGGTTGTGTTGAAAAAAATAGTTTGGGTGGTGTTGGAAAACACCATTTGTGAGTTGTCCTAAAGACTAATGCATCCAAGAGACCAAGGTGAACACAGTTATTCCCCATAGACAAAGACAAATACCAATTCCAAACCAAGGCAACAAGGACAAGGCATGATGGAGAAAGGCTAAGTGTCGAGGACGTGTGCTAAGAAACAGGGGTGCAAAGGCCTCAAGTAGTGCCCATTTCCAAGTTTTCGCCACTTGGATTTTATTGCAATTTTTTTTCAGGACTTTTTATAATTTTTTTGTATTTTTTCTACCAAGGCGCCTGTTTCTAGGTTTTCACCAAGGCACTTTTTCTATTTTTTTGAATTTTTGAATTTTTTTTATTTTTTTGGTATTTTTGGAATATATTTTTTTTGGAGATACATCAAAGCACCTATTGCTAGGTTTTCACTAAGATGATCATTTTTTTAGGACATTTTCCAATTTTTAGAATTTTTGACAATATATCAATTTTTTGGATTTTTTCAGGATCAATAAGTATGTACAAAGGATGCCCCCAGACAGAATGGGCATCATGGATAGAACTTCTTCAAGTGCAAGACATTGATAGGATCAGGGAGCTACTCTCCCTCTTCAGTAGATAATAAATAAGCACCTATCCCAAAAGCTGCTATAATGATGTAAGATCCAAGCCAATTAGGTTCAAATTTGCCCTTTTGATCTCTATGTTGTTGATTCTTAGGATTTTCACGTACGACAAGATCTCCCACTTAGAATTCTTTAGGGTGAACCTTTTTTTTGAAGGATTTGGACATGCGCTTTTGATAAACCCTCATATGGTCAAATGATGCTTGACGTTTCTCATCTAGAAGTTCTAACTCTTGAAGTCTCATGGCGCAGTAGTCTTCATCTGTAACTAGAACTTTGAGGGAAACTCTAAGTGAAGGAATCTCAACCTCTAAAGGTAACACTGCTTCAGCATGATATATAAGGGCAAAAGGAGTAGCCCCAATAGGAGTACAAATACTCATTCTATAGGCCCATAAAGCTGGATTTATCTATAAATGCCAATCTCTAACATTCTTATGAATTGTTCTATGTAGGATTTTAAGAATGGTTTTGTTTGATGCCTCTGCTTGATCATTTCCTTGCAAAAAGTAAATGGAGGACCAATGTTGTTTAATCTTGAATTTCTTGTAGAGTTTTTTAAGGTCCTTATTTTTGAATTGACCTCCATTGTCAGTGATAATCTCAGAAAGCACTGCATATCGACAGATGATATGGTTCAGAATGAATAGAGAGACTATCTTGCTTGAGGCAACAAAAAGTGGGACAACTTCTACTCATTTAGTGAAGTAATCACTAGCAATGATAATAAACTTGTGTCAACTTGATGAGTTAGGATGAATCTACCCAACAAGATCAAAGGCCTGACACTGAAATGGCTAATGAGATATAGAAGAAATGAGCTCCCTTCCTAGAGAATGTATCAGGTTACCATGTTTTGGACACTTTTCGTATGACTTTGCAAAAGCTACTACATCAATCTACATTGTAGGCCAATAGTACCCCTCCCTAAGCAACCTTCAAGCTATGGAAAGACCATTGGAATGTCCCCCACAGATGCCCTCATGAATGTCAACTAACGCTTGGTCAGATTCTTCCTTTTCTAAGCATCTAAGAAGTGTTCCATCTAGACCCCTCCTATAAAAATCACTAGAGATAAGGGTATGGTGAGAGGCATTTTAGGTAAGGTTTTTGCATTCAGATTGGTTAAAGGTTTCAGGAATAATGCCATCATGAAGGTATGAGTAAATAGCACCATAACAGGATGACTCATGAACAACAAGGGTACAAATAACATGGCTTTCTTGCGTAGAGAGGGTAATGTAGCTCTTCCACCAGGAATTCAAATCTAGATTCATGCTTCTCTAACTAAAGGACTGAAGCAAGTGTAGCCATAGCATCAGCTACTTTGTTTTCTGCTCTAGGGATTTGCTGAAATGTGACAAATGTGAAGTATCATTTCAAGGAATCAACCATTTTCTTATAAGGTATCAATTTTTCATCTTTTGTTTGATATTTTTCATTGACTTGGTTGATTATGAGCTGTGAATCCCCATAAATATGTAACTTTTTGATTCTCCATTCTATGGCCATTTTGAGTCCATTTGTTAAAGCTTCATACTTAGCAATGTTGTTTGTACATGGGAACAATAGCTTGTAAGACTTAGGAATCATGTACCCATGAGGAGAAACAAACAACACACCAACTCCTAAACCATTTTTCATAAAAGATCCATCAAAGAACATCTTCCATGTTCTTTCAGTCATATACATGAGGTGCTCATTTGGAAATTCAACTCGAATAGGTGCACTATCTTGTATTGGGAAATCAGCCAACTGATCTGCTATAGCTTGTCATTTGATTGATTTACGCTCAATGTACTCTATGTCAAACTCAAAAAGGATCATCATCCATTTAGCAAGTCTACCTATGAGGGCAGCCTTATTGAGTAAATACTTGAGTGGATCAATTTTTTCTATGAGGTGTATTGTGTGCGCAAGTATGTAATGTCACAACTTTTGGGAAGTAAACACAACTGCAAGGCAATCTTTCTCAATATTGGTGTAGTTAACCTCATATGAAACAAGAGTATGACTGATGTAGTATATTGCTCTTTCTTTCCCATGTTCGTCAAGTTGAGCTAGTAATGCCCCCAAGGAAGATTTTTTCATTGAAATGTACAAAATAAGTGGTTTCCCTGGGATAGGAGGCATTAAAATTGGAGGATTCACCAAGTATTTCTTGATTTGATCTATGCTCTTTTGACAATCCTCATTCCAAACACATTGACTCCTTTGTGCAAGTTCTTGTTAAAAGGTTGAGCCCTATCTACTAATTGTAAAATGAACCTCCTTATGGATTGAAGACATCCTTGAAGACTCCTCATTTGACTAATGTTCTTGGGAGGTGGCATATCTATGATTTCTTGGACCTTTTCAGGGTCTACCTCTATTCCTTTTGCTGAAATGATGAATCCTAGAAGTTTTCCAGAGGTGACACCAAATGCACACTTCTTAGGATTTAACCTTAGTTGAAATTGTTCCATCCGATCTAAAATGACTTCTAAATCATCTAAGTGTGTGTCTCTTTTCTTAGATTTGGCCAAGGTGTCATCCACATAATCTTCCATATTTTTATGCATCATGTCATGAAAAATGGTTGTCATAGCTCATTGATAGGTGGCTCCTGCATTTTTTAATCCAAAAGGCATAATGTTCCAACAATAGGTACCCCATGCACAAGTGAATGCAGTCTTTTCTTGATCTTCAAGAGCTATCTTAATCTGATTATATCCAAAAAAACCATCCATCAAGGAATAAATTTCATAGCCCGCAGTCATGTCCACTATCATATCTATATTAGGGAGTTTAAAATCATCCTTTGGGCATGTTCTATTGACATCTCTAAAGTTTGTGCAAATTCAAATGGATTTGTCATGTTTGGAAACTAGTACAATGTTTGATATCCATTTAGCATAGTCAATAGCTCTTATGAATCCTGCACCAAGGAGTTTCTCTAATTCTTCTTTGACTAAAAGAGCTATGTGAGGATGCATCTTTCTCAATTTTTGTTTGACTGGTTTTACACCTGGAGCTTTGGACAAGTGATGCATAATAAGATTAGTGTCCAACCTTGGCATGTCTGAATAAGTCCAAGCAGAATTGATCTTCTTTTTCTGTAAGAACTTAGTGTAGGCTTCCTTTTCTTATGGTGACAAGGACTGAGCCAAGTGTACTATCTATGGAGCCTCATCTATATCCAAATTTATTTCTTGTGTTGGCTCAATAAGCACTGAAGATCTATCTTGAAAATAGCTAGGGATATGATCAAGTACCTCATCCTTAGGCACCTCAGAGAGGTTTTCACCCTTGGATACGTCATTTATTTTTACTATTTTTGGTTCTAACACTGCCACACAATGGTTTTCACCATCAAAACTCTTATTCTTTTTTTCTTTTGTTTTTATCTTGTGACTAAGGTACTTGATGTCTGGCTCTATCATGTTGGTAGCCAGATCACTGGTGGAAGAGACTACAGGTTCAATAGCATTCAAGTAACAGGTTAACTCATAGTCATTTTGGAATGTTAAGAGCTTAGGTTCTTGGTAGCATTGGGACCAATCAATGAGGTCAGGATGAGCAAGAGGTAAGTTAATGGATAGTTCAAGGTTATGGATACAAATGATATCATCTCTGGTGGCTGAAGAGTTGGAGTCTGTCAAGTATTCTTCTAAGCTACCTAAATTAGGATTCATCCTACCGAGTGAAGAAACATCCACTATGACAACATGTGGGTTCAAATCCTCTAATCCTACACATGACTCGCTAGCTACCTTGGGTTGAGAACTATAAGTATGGATGACATAAACATTCATGTCAACTGTAGAAGGTTTTGAGAGAGAGTCCCATTCATACTCATGTGAATCTATTTCTAAATCCCGACTAGGATGTTTACACCATGAAGGTTTGGGACATCTTGATGTGGAAGCTCTAATATCATCAAGGGTAACATCTCTTTCCATCAAATGAATAATATTCTTGCATTGACATTCTCTAATGGGGTCTTCTACATATGGTTCCTCTTGTTCTAATGTTGCAACTATCGCATGAGAAACTAGATTATCTAAATCTCCCCAAAGGAGATTGGTGGAAGGGACCCAATCTTCACACATATCTTGTTGATTTGTCAAATTAGGTATGTATTTCAGCTCATCTTCACTATCTGACTCATCAAGGGTAGGAGCAGTGTTCTTGTTATGATTCACAAATCCTAGGCCAACCGTCTTCTTAGACCTACGTCCAAAAAGAGCATGATCGAGAGGTTCAACTCTAGCATCCAATCTATAACTAAGAGGGCCATGTCTGAGATATCCCATCTTCTTGACAAAAGTATACCCTCTTCCATAAGCCTTAGGAGAGGGAGAGAAGTTCTCATTATGCATGTATTTATCTTCTCTATAAATCTAATCTTTAACAACTACCTCTTCTTTCTCATCTTGAATAGGCACTGAGGACTCTACAAATGTGCCAAATAAAGTCATAGCTAAAGAGGAAGATCTCATTTCTTGTGAAGGCTTGCCATAAGACCTAGGTAAAATTGGTACCTTTGTAAAAGAGTTAAGTTGATACGCCCCCACACTAAGGTCTACTGACTTGAATTTGTCTTTGCATTCTGTTAAGATCGTATTGAAATCTTCTACTTCTCTATTAAGGGGAACATGAGTACTTTCTGAAATTGAGTTGACAAATAATGTGCTATCCCCAAGTATGCAAATTTCTACTCCATTGTAGGGGAACTTAACACACTGATGGTAGGTAGATGGCACTCCTTGCATATCATGAATCCATGGTCTACCAAGTAAGATATTGTATGCCAAAGGACCAACATCAACAATTTGAAACAAAATATCCTTCTCAATAGGGCCAATCCTAATAGGAAGGATGACCAACCCTTTGGAACTTCTTTCTGCCTCATCATAGGATTTGATAGTGATCTTCTTTTTGGTATCTATAACTTGTTTAGAATAACCCAATATCTTCAAAAGACTTAAGGAACAAATATTAAGCCCAACACCCCCATCTATCAACACATGCCTGACATTGGTTTTGTGGATCATGACTTCAATATGAAGGGTGAGATTTTGTGGGTGACTCAAAGCTTTATCATCATCATCTGAGAAAGTAAGGTAATGAGGGCTAGCAATATGGTTAACCATGCTTTGGAATTGATCAACATCTAAGTTATTAGGGACATTCACTGCACACAAAGCATCCTCAAGGACTTGCTTGTGTCTCAGGGACAACTCTAAGAGCTCAAAGATTGAAATTTGAGTTGGGGTTCTCTGCAACTGATCTACAAGATTATAACTCATTTTGGGATTAACTACTAGTTTTGTGGTGACATTCTTGGATACCACTTGCTTTGGTTTACTAGGTTGACTTGAACTAGGTCCTCTAATGACAACGGGATCTTGACTTCACATGACAACATTAAGAGCTTGGGATGAAATTCTAGAGTTAGGAACCCTTAGCACCATAATAGGTTCTTCATCAAGGATAGGAGAGTCCATGTCTAGATCATAACCATAGGGATCTTTATTTCTCATCATGTTGACATTTTCTTCCACAACTTCAAGCATGTTGACAACATTCTCTATAGCTGTGTAAGTGTAATTGATCTTAGCCTTTCCATTCTTAGGTTTAGAGTTTTCTCTCTTCTCATACTTGGGAAAAGGTTCTTTGAAAGCCTTATGATCAACATTGGTGTTCAACCCATCTATCTGAAGTTTTCCATTCTCAATGAGATCTTGGATGATATGCTTAAGTTTCCAACAGTTTTCAATATTATGTCCAATGCCATTATGATATTTGTAGAAGGCTTTCTCATCCCACCAATGTGGCTTAACATCTGGTATATGATGCTTTGTGGGATCTTGAGGATGCACAAGGTTGTTGGCAATGAGTGTTTTGAAGACATCCTCATATGAATCACCAAGTTTTGAAAATTGTCGCCTCTCTTTCTTGGGCTTATCTTGATATCTTGGCTTGTACTCTTGTTGGTTAGATGAATTGAGCTTCATAGCTTGAACAACACTAGACAAGTGAAGAACAACTTGATCCCTAGGTTGAGGAGAGTCCACAACTCCATCATTGACCATTTTTTTGTTCCTATTCCAATGTGAGTTTTTCCCTTTATCCTTATTAGAGTTGTTATTTTGACCACTGTTGTTGTTTTTGTTGTTGGCCAAAATTCATTGTTCTTTCAAGACATCCTCAATCCTACATGTGGTTTCAACCATGGTGTCAAAGGAATCAAAGACCATTTTCCCATCTTCATACCACATCTTAGGAACCAAGTTTCTAATAAGGATGTCAATCTTCTCATCTTCATGAATGGTCCTAGAGTAGTGAGACCATTGTCATCTCCACCTTTGTAAGAAAGTGACAAAGGATTCCCCTTGATGTTTCTTTAAGTTTCATAAGTCCAACATGGTGACAGATCTTGAAAGATTGTATGCAAAGTGTTGGAAAAATCTATGGACAAGCTCTTTGAAAGTCTTAACGGGAGGATTTATGTTGGTGAACCATTCCATTTCCTGACTCTTAAGACTACTTGGGAACAATCTCTTAAGGTATGAGTCATCTTCATGGAACTCAAAACTCATAATATAAAATTGATGCACATGATCATGTGGATCTCCATTACCATCATACTTGTCATATTGGGGGATCTCAACTTTTCTAGGAAAATCTCTCATACTCACACTCTTGTCAAGAGGATTGGGACAAATCAAGTCAAGATTGAATGAGCTCTTGCGCGCAAACATCTTTTCCATCATATTATGAAGTTGGTTAATCCTTTCTTCTTGAGATGGACCTTGCTTCTTGATCTTTCTATCCACATCAAAGTTGTAGGGGACTCTAGCACCCTTGTTGATCAAATTCTCTAGGAACTTATCTTTGTTTTTCTCCACATACCTCTCCACATACTGCCGGAATAGTGGTTCTTGTTGCATTTTCATGAAATCTTGAGAATCAAGTTCAAAACTTGAACTACCACCACCATATTGTGAACCATGGTGTGCATGTTGAGAAGGTTACCTTAAGTTCCTAGGAGGTGTTTTTCTCCTATAATGGTCTTGTTGTGAAGCCCTTTTTCCTCTAGGGCTAAGAGATCTTGAAGGTGTTCTTGAGTATCTTCCACTTTGTGGAGTTTTAGGAGGGGTGGGTGTAGGAGAGTTGTTTCCACCACCAGCACACATGTTGTATTGATCATTAAGTTGTTGTGCCAAAATCCTATCTCTCTCTTCTTGTGTGGCTCTCCTTTCTATATCTAATAAGGCTTGTCTTTCCAACTCTAGGAGTCTAAACTTCTCTTCTTTTACAGCTTGTTCATCTAAGAAGGCTTTATTTTCACACTATCCTTTTGAGTCTTTCACTTGTTTATCTTGAAGTTGTTTGGAGCAGTGAACTTGGTCTTGAATGTTTAAACAAGTCATTAATTAGTATATGTTGCATTCACATGAGTATCATAAGGCTCATCATCTTGACTTTCATGTTGTGATTTCTCTTCTTGATAGGACTTCTTCATTTCCCTTTCAGTCCTTTGGTGAGCATCCAAATATCTAGTAGAAATAAGATATAGGACTGGTTGATTTTCATGAGATGAACTACCAAATAGAATGTTATCTCTATGTCTTTCCAATATGCTGTCAAGACTTCTATCCCTTTCTTCACTCTCCCTTTGAGTCATGGTGTAACTCATATCCATATCTGATTGAGAAGGTGCTAAGGATGTGCTCAACTCGCTAAGATTACTCTTGGGATCAAACAAAGCTTCTGAGGTATTCCTAGGGGATTGATCAAAGATAGGCTCTTTTCCCTTACATTTTTAGTGAGTTTGAACTAAGGGTAATTGGTCAAAGACTACCTGGGGTCATTTTCCTTGATTTACTTGATATCTTGTTGTAACCGACATGAAAGAAAAGATCCTAGGTGATAAGATGACCCTAAGAAACATTGGTACCAAACTAGGATAATAAAAGCACTCAATTGTCCAAAAGAGAGGTGATAAGATAGAAATTTTGCAAAAGGTATAAACCAACACTACCACAGAGGTGCCCAATCAATGGATAAGTATCCTAACACATATGGATCAGGAGGATGAGTTACCGAAATTATATTTGATTGGAATTGATTTTGGATGGAAGTGAATTGGACAAGAGATTATTAAAACTCTCCAAGCGTGTTATCAAAGAATCTAAAGGTTTACTTTCTCAACAAGGATGATTTCTAACTAATCGATTCCAAGCAAGGTCACTTGCGAAATCAAAGAATACTAATCCAAGAGGTCAAGATATAGGAACCCAAGGTGCAAAAAGGCTTCCAATTGTGAGGTAAGTTACCTACTATAATTTGGATCGACCAAGGATGACTGGAAATGACACGAATCAACTCACTATTTTGACAGACTGTAGGACAGTTTCACATGAGGGAATGTAGTCCTACATGATGAAATGTTAGGGATCGCGCAAGAAAATACCAGGCTCATGTGAGAATGTGTAGAGTCAGGCAAAAGAATAGGATCAGGCCACTTAACAACAAGTTTGTAAACTCAGGAACTCAATTTTTGTTCATTTTAAAAGATCAGGTAAATACATCAATAGATTTTTATCATCGATCAAGCATGTAAGACAAAAATCAAGGAGTTCAAGAAAACAATGTCTTCAAACAATGGGCAAGGGACAAAAGTAACCTTGCACATGAACAAGAATAGTGACTTAGTATACTACTCCTTAAAGATTCTACTTGTGTATGTTCTCAAAATGTTTTCCCAATCACACACATAGTCCTAGAAAGAGAAATTTTGGTCACACTATGGTTCTTAGTAATGGTTTGACTCTGCAACTTTTGAAATCTCAAGAGGGAAAACTCCAATCTAGGCACACTAGGGTTTTGACACATTCTAAGAATTTAATCAATCAGAGATCCTGAGGAGATCTAATAGCCCAACAAGAAACTACACCCGTGGAGATTTCTTCCACAAAGACATTTGTATAGCAGTTGTTACTACCACAACGAAAATGGCTATTACCGCTTGAGGTTCCATCCACGTAGTTGACCCAATAAATGGAATGTCCACTATGGTTAACCCTCTCTAACAAGGTGACTCACAAAAAGGACCACATGGGGACTTGGTTTAGATTCAAGGATCTGAGTTTTTGGTACTACCCAAAAAGGGACTAGAGTATAATCCTCTAGCCTCTTCACTTCACCCAAACATAGAAATCAAGTTCATTGACATGCTAAGATTGAAACCACCTCACCAAGGTTCACGATGTCAACAACAATGTCTACCAAGCTCTCTAAAAGGGACCAAGAGAGAATGTACCGATCAATGTTGAGGACTAAACCAAGTAAGACCATGAGATGGTAACAATATCCTCCCTACCTACAAGGGGTTCCATCGTCAAGAAGAGCTTCACAAGAAACCCACTCTCTCAAGAATGCCACAAATAGTGTTCATAGGGCCTAGTTACCATGTGAAACACATATGCAAGAAAGTGTATCTATGTTCTTTTTAGAGCCCAAAATTGAAGTGTGATCTATGAAAGCAATAAACACTCAAGTTAGACACATGAGAGATTCATTTTATGCCCAAAATCCAAAATGTTATAGAGATTGATAGCAACTTACCTTAGGTCCAAAGATCTGCAATCCAATGCTATGCTACCTCAGCAATCAGAATCAAGGAAACAAACCATAGCAAGTATTAATGTTAGAAAACAACAACTAAAACTAGCAAATCTAGAAATTTGGGTCTCTCCTATCAAAATTTTGTGCGAGATAGTACACAGTGCCATGTGAGAAAGTACACAGTCTTGCACGAGAAAGTACCAACCCGCACGAGAAAGTACATAGACCTACGTGAGAAAGTACACAGGGCCGTGCAAGACAACACCTTTTTCATGTAGAAAAATGCTAATAGCAGCAAAAATTCACGCAATACAGTGAGAAACTCCACGTGAGACTTCGTAACAATGATGCACAGAAGTATGGACAACATATGAAAATCGTTAGAAAAATAAAATAAAATGCCATGAGGCAAGAAGTGTAATTTTCTGCCCCACGGTGGGCACCAAAAATGTGTGCTAAAATATTGTCACACTTCTATGAGTCATTAAATTCAAGATTACTCAAGAATGAGGTCTCAAATGGTGACTCATAGCTCTCTATTCATGGAGTGCGAGGGTTTGTAATGGAGGCCCTCAGATAAGACCTAGTTTGTGCCCATGCAAGTACACCATAAAATGAGAGATTCAAAGAGGAAAAGCAAGAATGCTAGTCTCTATGATCATCAAGTATGCATGCAAATGAAAATGAAAGCTATTCTATATGATACAATGCATGAAAGCAAACTAATCTATGAAAGGAAATGCTTATGCAAGATTATTCTATGAAAGGAAATATAAATCTAATCTAATATG
Organism: Chamaecyparis obtusa; assembly: GCA_027943335.1. NCBI lineage: Eukaryota > Viridiplantae > Streptophyta > Pinopsida > Cupressales > Cupressaceae > Chamaecyparis > Chamaecyparis obtusa. The sequence continues at coordinate 84,578 of BSBK01000119.1, read as the reverse complement.
AAAATGCAAGATTAATCTAAATGGATTGCCATAGAAGCATGAGAGAAGAAGATAAGAAAAGAGAAGTTGCAATATCTAAGCTCAAGTGCTCAAGAATCTTCTCCAAAGTTGCTCTCCAAACCTGCAGTATAACAATACTAAAAATCTTCTATATCTAAAATGAGAAGGAGAGGACTCCTTATAAAGGATAGCGGACGGTCAAGATTAAGAGGCAAAAAGAAATGAGAAGTGGTGGAGATTAAATCTTGGTTGATCCATGTGCTCAAGATTCTTTAAGAGGCAAAAAGATGAAAAAGGCCCACCACTTAAAAGTATGTGCATTCAAAGTGGGGAGAAAAATAAATTTTTATTTATTTTATTTCCTTTTTCAACACAAAGAGAGATTTAAGTGGAGATTTTATTAAAAGAGGAATTTTATTTTAATAAGATGATTTATTTAATTAAAAGGGAAGTTTTTCTTTTAATTAAATGAGGCTTAGGATAAAATGATCAAACCTTAGAAAATATTAAAATAATTAAATTAATTACGATTTGATCAAGGAAATTGATTTGAATTGAAAATATGAAAATATTACAAAGCATTGATTCAGAAAATTGATAAATTGAAGAATGGGGCCCAAAGTCTAGGTGACCATTTTAGGGTGCATACAGTATTAAGTACAGTAGACCTTGTCAAGGGTCAGACCCTGTTAGGAGTCTTTTACAATAAACCCTGTTAGGGGTGTGGATGCACTGTCCTAGAGCTCACTGCTCAAGTGGTGAAGGCTACAACCTTCTGATCTCAAATACACACTATATCTGTGTAATATCCCAAAAATGGGCTATAAGTTCATTAATTGATTATCCTAAATTCTACATCAGGGAATATTCCTAGTAATATTCCTATTTATCCTAATTATCTTTAATTTAATGATTATTTGGCAATAAATCCTATTTATCCTAAAGTTTTATTAATTGAATATTCAAATATTTAATTAATTAGATTTAATACTGCCACTTAATTATTTAATTGAATTTAATTATATTTATTCCTAATTATTATTATTTAAATTTGACAATAAATCAAAATTTCTATCATTAATTGATTAAATTCTTATTTAATTAATTAAAGCAATTTGTCATATTTAATGATATTATTTTGGAATAAAAGTTTGATTTAATAATTGATTAACCAAGTAATCAATTATTTTATTTTTGAAATCAGTTAAGTTGGAAATAAATCACTTTATTTATTTATTTAATTCATAATTATTATGCACATTCAAAAAATAGTTAAACTTGAAATCAGAAAATCAATTCAAGTTGTTTTAAAAATAAACTCAACTTTGATTTGAGTTAAAAAGTTGTTTTTGCATGATTTTGTGAATTAATTATCTCTTATTCTTTGATAACTTAAAAATCAACCTGAGTTTATTTGAGTGATTTATGACTTTTTCCATGCATCCCCAAAGCCCTGGATTTCTATAAAATCAAGGCTCAGCTCTTCAATCTCATATCTCATAATTTTGCAAACTTATGCTGGCGAATTGGTATCTGAAGAATTGGAGCTTCTTTGCGAATCAATAACTTTGTGAGATCATTCATATTTTAGCATATCATTTTTAGATTAATTGTATTGCATATCAGTTTTTCATATAGATTAGATTTCATATCAGATTTCTCATATTATTGCATAGAAAAACCAAAAAAAAAAGATTAATTACATTCATCTCATATCTAGATTTTGCATTCAAATCCTTCATTTAGGTGTCGTCAAGGTCACTAATCTTGATCCAATCAGAGAATACATACTTACATCTACTAGAAGGTAGTAAATTGCTTGGTTAGATTAGTTTTCATTTACTTGCATGATTTTGATTTTAAGCTAACCTCTAATGTTTGACTGAAGTGTTGTGTCTACAGACAGGTACAAAATTCACACACATTTTTGGCGCCCACCGTGGGGCCTTGAAACAGGTTTCCATTCAATTTCTATCAATTTCTATCATCTTCTTGTCATTTTCTATTCCAAGTTGCGATTTTTAATTTTTGTCCGTACAGTTGTCATACGAGTTTTGTTAGAAACTCATACTAGGAAGGAACCACTTTCGTACGACAGTTAATTTGATCGAGAATCATACCATCAGGATCATATAGTCATTTGGAATCTCGATTGTCGTATGATGTAGTACCCATTGTCATACGAGTTTCTGGACTGTCGTCTAGGAGGTAACCCACTATCGTATGAGTTTCAGTGCCAGGTTTCAATTGTTGTTTCACTTTTTCAGCTAGTTTTCCAGATTTGTTTTTCTGATTTGGACTAACAGCTAACATTAATGATTGAAATTTGTTGTTTCTAATTGATTCTTGCTGATTTTGATTGGGAAAAAGCGTGCAAATTGCTAAAAATAGGTAAGAATCTACTAAGTGCATTGCGAGGAATTCAGGTAATCTTCTCAGTTGACATTGTTTCAATTTTGATTAAAAAGAACTCTTGCGTGTCAAGCTTGTGTGACCTTTATTGCTTTCATATCACATATTTCATTTTGGGCTATAAAAATGAACATAGATTTGCTTTTCAGCATCTTTGTTACATAGTAAATAGGCCCTATGAACACTATTCATGGTTCTTGAGAGAGTGGGTTTCTAGTGAAACTCTTCTCAACAAAGGAACCCTTGTAGGTAGGGAGGATACCGAGGGAGTCTCACGTTCTACTAGATTTATGTGTCTTCACCTTCTGATTGATACATTCTCTCTCTAGAGAGGTTGATAGATCATGAGTGGTTGACATCATAGATCTTTGTGAGATAATCTTGGTCTTAGCATGTCAGATTAATCTGTCTGCTTTGTTTGGGTTAAAAGTGAAAAGGCTAGAGGATTATGCTCTACTCCCTTTTTGGGTAGTATTAGAAACTCAGATCTTTGAATTTGGAACCAGTCTCCATGTGGTATATTTTGTGAGTCACCTTTATGTTAGGAATGAATGCAAAGTGTTTTGGCAGTCATTCTGTAGCAGTTTTTGTTGCATTCATGACTTTGATTGTCATTGATGTCAACACAGTGATATTCTGGATATTAGCAGGAAAGTAGGTACAATTTTGTTTTGCGCACATGTTGTATTGTAGATTGGCTTTTGTGTAGTTGATGGTATGTTCTTTTGTGTGTTATTAACCTATGGTTAATAGCACAAAAATAAATTCATTCATTTGTAAGAGTTATGAGCATTTTGGTGAAAGCAGTGTTTAGACAGTGTTTTTGTGTAGCGATGTTCAGAAATCAAAGGATATCTCTTAGCTGGGATGGAATCTAATTTTGCACAGTTAAAGGGATGTTGGAGACTCATTAATGATGATGTGGTTCATAGTGAAAACTACGAGGATATGTTTGGAGAAAGTTACAGTAACTGGAAGCCGACAATTTTATGTGAATTCTGTGTAGCGTGTAGAATTTATTATTTTGTAATTGAGGACCGACAATTTGTAATTATTTGAGTTTGGTATATAAGAAGGAATTTTTTCCTTATTGTAATGTGTACTATGAAGAGTGAGATGTGAATATATGCATGAAGTGAAGAAAAGAGCTAATTCAGTGATGAAGGAAGACTTGTGAGTACAGAGATCTGAAATTGTGATCTTGTGTAGCAAAGAGTGTAGTTTTGGCACAGTGTGAAGGAGGTAATATATTTCATATTATTCTATTGAATAATTCTATGATCTTTTGGATAGTGGGTTCAAAGATCTTGCCTTGAAGCTGTTTGGGCAGTGGGTCCTTCTGTCTTCCATAAACTCTTAACCGGGTTAGAATCTTTTAACAGGGATTCAAAATCTCCTAACAGGGATTTATATGTACTGAATGTATTTCATAAGACTCCTAATAGGGCCCATCCTCTAACAAGGAACTTTCATATTAGTGCATCATTAAGTGGGCATCAGTCCCACCGAGGTTTACTCTTTTCAAGAGGTTTCCTAGTTAACATATCTTGTGTTATTGTGCAATTGTGTATGATTATCTTTCTATGGTTGATCAGTACATTGATTATATTGTTTAAAGCTATTGAATGGATAAATTATCTGATAACTGATTCACCCCCCCCCCTCTTAGTTATCTTGGGGATCTTTACTTTCTAACACTTTAGAGAGGGTTAACTATAGTGGACAATCCCTTAATTGGGTCAACCATGTTGACGGAACCTCAAGCGGTAATAGCCATTTTCGCTGTGGTAGTGACAACCACTATATAAATTTCCTTATGGAAGAAATCTCCATAGGTGTGGTCTCTTGTTGGGTTGTCAGATCTCCCTAGTAGATCTTGAAGATTAAGTTCTTAGACTGTGTCAAAACCCCGGTGCACCTAGATTGGAGTTCGCCCTCTTGAGATCATAAAAGTTGCAGAGTCAGACCATTACTAAAAACCCTAGTGAGGCCAAATTTTCATTTTTCTAGGAATATGTGCATTATTGCAAAACTTTTTGGAACATACACTGTTAGCACTCCTAGGGATTAGCACAATTCAGTCACTTGATTGTTCATGCGCAAGGTTGCTTTGTCCCCTATTCATTGTTTTCAGATGTGCTTGAAATCACTTGCTTGCTATTTTGCGTGCCTATTTATCTATCTCGTTACTAAGAATGAATCAATTCGCTACAATCTTCGAAATCTGGACAGACAATTTTGTGAACAATTTGAAACTAAAAATCTAAAAAATTGCAAAATCTGATGTCAAACACCTTTTTGGAGTCAACAGTCATTTTGTAAAGTCATAAAGTCATACAACTTTTGGCTATTGTCATTTTTGAACCCCCAAATTGTCGTATGGTATCAGGTAAATTGTCATACGCGTTTTGTTGCCAGTCAATTCCAAACAGTCAAAAACCCTGCTATCAATTGTCGTGTGAGTTTTGCAATAGTCGTGCGAGTTTTTCAATTATCATTTCATGCTATACCCATTGTCGTACGAGCCTGTAGAAAGTCGTTTGAGAAATTTTGAAAAGTTGTCAGAAAGTTGTTAGAACTATCAGAGACCTAGCTTTTCCAACCTATTTCCAGAATCTATCAAACAAATCACTATGTCAGGAATAGAGCAACAAATACTGAGAATCCAATCATTTTCCTAAAGTGGCCTTTTGAATCCGATTTAGCCTTCTATTTAATCGATTTGAGTCTTTATCATCTTGTGTCAAAACCTTGTCATAACTATCAATCTTCAATCAATCATCAAAATAGCTAAGTGTTTTGAACTCATGTCCGCTATCTTTTGGGAGTCTACCCATACATCCAAGGCACAATCTCCTTCATTTACATCTAATCTAAGCTTCAATCAATCAAACCTTGACAAGGTTGCATCATTTGATCTTCTTAAATCAGATCTTTCTTCAGTTGTCTTCATCATATTCTTTTGTTTCACCCAAGGTTAATGGTGGAAACCAAAGCATCCTCTCATAAGAAATTTGGGGAAATATCTCATACTTTACCCTTGACTCATATCCAAAGTCCAACTCTTGAGAAACTCTACAATTTTGGTCTTTACGAAGACGACGGTGTTGGCAATCTTCGATTAAAAACTGGTTACATTCCTCCTTCATCAACTCACGGAGGTAATCAACAAACTCCTCCTCAATCTAATCCAGGAAGTCTTAAAACTCCTACCATGTCTCAAGTAGGGACAAACTTTGGCTCTCAAAGAGATCAATCTCAACATGGTGTAGATCAAGAACCCACACTTGAAGAAATTTCTCAATATCAAAATGATGATAACTTCAAAAGAATGATGAAGCATTTCTTGAAAGAGGATAGAGAAGCATACTTTTTACAATTAGCTCATCAAGGAGCTAAACTTCCTCCCAACTTTAATGTTGAAGATATCATTACGCATGAGGAAGAAACTCCACTCACAGCTATGATGAAATAGATGCATGCCATGCAAGTCAAACTTAATAACCTTGAGAAAGAAAAGGAACCCAAGGAGTTCTCCATGGAGTCCCTATGTACTTTTCCATTTGAAAAAGACTTGTACATGCTACCATTCCTGAAAAGAGTGGAGATGCCTAAATAGGATAACTATGATCACAAGATCAAGAACATGTGATCATTGATCTTGTGATAACTACATGTCAAGTTCTTGATCTACCTTAGGCTTACAACATTCTTCTAGGTAGACCATGGATACATGAAATGCAAGCTATTCCTTCTACATTTCACCAATGCTTGAAATTTCCTTATGAAGGAGTAGAGGTCACTATTCCAGTAGACATATCGACCACTTGCAATACATTGAAAGAAAGTGCAGATAAACTTGTGCCTAATAACATACAATCTTCCATTGAGCCAACAAAAGAAGCATCCACATCTAAAATGGAAGATCTTTCAAAAGAGGTCAATATCAAAGAAAATGGTATGTGAGAATATACTATAGAGCCAGTCTTATGTTTGACATCTCTCCCTATCTCACCTAAGTCTTATGGACAATCTTTAAAACAATCCAAACTAGACTCTAAAGAACCTCTTGAGGCATATAAAAAGAATTTTGTAGCAAAGCAAGTATCTAAACAAGAGTTTGAAGAGGATGAAGCTGTGCTTGCATGGCTATACAAGGATGAACCTGATTCTCAAGCTGTTCCAACTAGTGGCTCTACAGTATCCAAAATCCCTTCTAAAACATATGGTCCAGGAGATAAATTAATAGCTAAGATGGGATATTCAGGTAAAGGACCTCTAGGAGTCAGAGGAAAAGGTCTTATAACACCTATTTCACATACTGGTAGGGAAAACAAAGATACTGTTGGCTTAGGCTTTAAAAAGAAACCTTTCCACCTCAAAGGTAATTGTTCTTATGTCATAGAGAATATCACACTAGGAGAACCTCTTCTTAAGAAGAAATAAACTGAACCATCAGATAGTGATTCAGACAGCTCAGAACTTATCCCTTAGGAGTGTTTGTCTAAAGAAATCATAGATCTCCTTGAAGTTGAAGATGATCCAATCAAAAGAATCAATGTAGTAGAAACACAAGAACCTACTATAGAGCAAGAGATAGTTGCAACACAAGAACTAGCTAATCTTGAAGACAATCAAATAGACAAAGAGGAAGGTGGTAGTTATTCTAAGACAGATTCTCATGAGTATGAATTCAAATTAGAATCTGAGGGTAACCCTTCTTGGGGTATTCATCCTGACTTTACTCATATTCTTAGATTTCCTCGAGGCATAGATGAATAATCTAATGACTATGAATGGGGAGCCATTCCAGAGGAAGATGAGCTTATCATAGAGAAACATGTTGATGTTATTCACCAATATGCACCTAAACCCAATGTAAGTCTAGGGTGAAATGATGAACTTATCAAGTCTAATCCACCTATGGCTGAATTGGCCTCCCATGATGACATTGAGCCTATTCATGAATTGAATGTCTTAAGTTGTAATATCACCTTTGAACTCAAGCGTCGGGTTAGGACCAATGATGACAGATCTATATCCATAAACACTATCTCCCAATCTTTCCCCACTTTGACTATCTAATATCTAGACCTTATTGATCAAACCTCCACAAATCCAAGCCATGGTATTTATACCTTCCCGAATGACTATGCCCTTGCTTGCTACCTCAATACAATTAAGCCTATGAGTACTTCCATTAGTGAATCGAGCGTTAGCATGATGGAGTCGAACATCAAGTATCTTAGTCAGAAAAATAAGATTAAGAGTAAAAAGAAAAAGAGTTCTAAGGGTGAAAACCACTTTGTGGCAGTCTCAGAACCTACAAAAGTAAAAATTAAAGACATATCCGAAGGTGAAAACCTCTTTGAGGCACCTAAGGATGAGATACTTGATGTCCTTCCGAGTCATTTATAGGATAGATCTCCAATTCTAATTGAGCCCACTCAATCCATCAACTTGGGAACAATAGAAGAACCACCGTTGATCTATGTAGCACAATCTTTATCAGAAGAAGAGAAGCAAAAATTTACAACATTCCTAATAGAAAAGAAGATCAACTTTGCATGGAAATATTTAGATATGCCAGGGTTTGATCCTAATCTTATAATGCATAATTTATCTATAGCTCCAAATGTCAAACCTGTTAAGAAAAAATTGAGAAAGATGCATCCTCATGTTGCACTCTTGGTAAAAGCTGAATTAGAGAAGCTCCTGAAAGCTAGATTCATTTGAGTTATTGATTATGTAGAGTGGATCTCTAATATTGTCCCTATTTCAAAACCAGATAAATCAATCAGAGTGTGCACATACTTTAGAGATGTAAATAGGGCATGCCCTAAGGATGATTTTCCACTACCTAACATTGATATGATAGTGGATATGACTGCGGGCTTTGAAATGTATTCTTTAATGGATGGTTTTTATGGATATAATCAAATAAAAATTGCCCCAGAGGATCAAGAGAAAAATGCTTTCACATGTGCATGGGGTACCTTCTGTTGGAATGTCATGCCATTTGGGCTTAAAAATGTTGGTGCTACATATCAGAGAGCCATGACATCTATTTTTCATGACATGATGCATAGGACTATGGAGGATTATGTTGATGATACTTTAGCAAAATCTATGATTAGAGATGAACATCTAAATGACTTGAGCAAGATACTAGAAAAAATGGAAAAATTTAGTCTCAGACTAAATCCTAAGAAGTGTTCTTTTGGTGTCACTTCTGGCAAACTCTTAGGATACATAGTTTCAAAGAAGGGCATTGAAGTTGATCTAGCTAAAGTGAAGGCTATCATGGAAATGCAACCTCCAAAGAATATTAGTCAAATGAGCACATTGCAAGGAAGAGTTCAATCTATCAGAAGATTTATATCATAGCTAGTAGACATATCACAACCTTTTACAAAAACATTACATAAAGGTGTGACCTTTGCATGGAATGAAAAATGTGAGAACAACTTTAATCATATCAAGAAGTATCTATCAAATCCTCCTATCTTGATGCCTCCCATTCCAGGGAAGCCTTTGATCTTATATGTCTCTGCTACAGATACATCACTGGGGGCATTGCTAGCACAACATGATGAGAACAAAAAGGAAAGAGCTATATACTATATCCATAGAACATTGGTTGCATATGAGAAGAACTATTCAATGATTGAGAAAGCTTGTCTAGCTGTGATCTTTGCATCAAATAAACTGAGACATTACATGTTATCTCATACCACACATTTGGTAGCTAAGATTGATCCACTCAAGTACCTTCTAAGAAAAGTTTCCCTCAAAGGTAGATTAGCTAAATGGGTCATGCTCTTAAGTGAATTTGACATTGAATATGTGGAAAGAAAAGCTATAAAAGGACAAGTTATTGTTGATCAATTAGTAGATGCACCTATGATTGATGATACACCAATGCAAATGGAATTTCCAGTTTCCTCTAGAGAATGGTAGTTATTCTTTGATGGCTCCTATACATAGAATGGATCAGGAGTAGGCATATTGTTCATAACTCAAGGATACTCAATCCTAAAAGCATTTAGATTAAAGTTCCCTTGCACAAACAATATTGTAGAATACGAAGCCCTTTTGAATGGTATGAAAATAGCAATTGAATGGAGAGTGACATAATTACACATTCATGGAGACTCACAACTTGTTATCCATCAAGTCAATGATGTGTACCAAACTAAAGATGAAAAGCTCATTCCTTACAAGAGAATGGTTGATGATCTTAAGAAGTATTTCATATCTATCTCATTTGAGCAAAATTCCTAGAATAGAGAACAAGGCTGCCGATGCAATGGAAATGCTATCTACTCTATTAAAATAGCCTGAACATGAGCTACACTATGAGTTCCTAATGGAAGCACTATCTTATCCTGCATATGATTCCCCTAAAACCCGCATGATCTGCACTATTGTTGGTCATGATTCATCTAGATACAAAAACCTATTTTCCTATCTCCAAGACCAAATCATTCTTGATACCTTCAACCACCATGAAAAGAGATACCTTATCCATAATGCATCCCGATATGTCATCATTGGTCATGATCTGTACAAACGAGGTCTAGATGGTACACTACTTAGATGTTTAGAATGGGAAGAGTCTCAACGTGCATTAGAGGAAGTGTGTGATGTTATTTGTGGGTCACAATAGAATGGTTTAACACTAGCTCAAAAAATTATTAGGCCTGGGTACTATTGGCCTGAAATGGAGAAAGAGTCTATGAAATTTGCTAAGAACTGTCAAAAGTGCCAAGTGCATGGAAACTTAATTCATGCTCCAGGGAGAGATCTAATTCCCTTTACTACACAATGGCCTTTTCACCAATGGGCATTTGATCTTATAGGAGCTATACATCCTCATTCTTCTAATGGACATACCCATATAATCACAGCTACAGATTATTTTACAAAATGGGTAGGAGCAGTCCCTTTGACACAAGCAACTAGAAAGAAAATATCTATGTTCATATTGAACTATATCATATGCAGATATGGGATACCTCATTCCATAATCACAGATAACGGTGGACAATTCAAGAACAAAGATCTAGATGATCTATGTGTTAAATTCAAGATTACACAACATTGGTCATCTATCTACTATCTTCAAGGGAATGGACAAGCAGAGGCTTCTAACAAGAATTTATTGAAAATCTTGCACCGTACAGTTAATAAAATAGGAAGAGACTAGCATCTCATGATCAATCCAGCTCTATGGGCCTACAGAACAAGTATCAGAACGCCCACTGGGGCTACACCTTTCACTTTAGTTTATGGGTCTGAAGCGGTACTGCCTATTGAGGTTGAAATCCCATCACTAAGAATCAGAATGCATGGTCTAGTAACTGATGATGACTATAGAGTGTCTAGGTTGCAAGAACTTGAACTACTAGATGAGCACAGACAAGAAACACATGATCATCTCAGAGTATATCAGAAGAGAATGTCTAGAGGCTACAAAAAGAAAGTCAGACATAGAGAATTTCAGGTTGGTGATCTAGTCTTGAGAGAGAATCCTAAAAATCAATCACATCGAGAATGCAAGGGGAAGTTTGAACCCAACTGGCTGGGTCCCTTTGTTATCATTGTTACTTTTAGCTTTGGTGCCTATCAACTCTCAACGACTGAAGGAGAACAGCTTCGAGAACCAATCAACATTCTCCATCTGAAGAAATTCTATGCCTAAGGCATTCAGTGTATGGTAAAATGTCCTAAAAAAAATTATAAAAATCTAAAAAAGTCCTAAAAAATGAGCATTTTGGTGAAAACCTAGCAATAGGCGCCTTGATGATTCACAAAAAAAAGTAAAAAATATCAAAAGTACAAAAAAAATTGAAAAAATGCAAAATGCAAAAAAATGAGAAAAAGAAAAAGTGCCTTGGTGAAAACCTGGAAACAGGCGCCTTGGTAGCAAAAATAGAATCTCTGCCAAGATGGTGAAAACCTGGTAAATGGGTGCCACTTGTTTCAAAATGCTCCATCTATCAGGACAATCTTGGTCTTTCCTAGCTTTCAGTCTTGCTTTAGTTTATACATATCTCTCGGTTATGTTTTTGCATTCCTATTTTCAATAAGTCAGTTTGTACACCAATCAGCTCAAGCGTCTGTATCCTATCAATGTTCAAACTTGGGGGCAATCAAAGTCATATCCTATGGCCTCCAATATATCTTAGACGTATCATATCCAGTCAGAGTCCTTTGAAGCTTCATTTGAGTCAGTCAGTCAGTCTTGTCTCCAGAAAGGATTTTGCATCTACAACAATGCAATCAACATCAAACACAAACTGAAAACAATCTATGCTTTTTACATGCTTTTATCTCCTTGTATGCTTATTGATTCACATTGAGATTTTTGCATATTGTGTCCCTTCGAGCTCTTCGATGATGTGCTTTACAGGATTTAGAGAGTGATGACTGGGGGCATAATATTTTCTTTATTTTCTTCTTGTATGTGAAAATCTAACAACTTTGGCAATTATGGATTGAAATGGTATTCGACTATAAGAGCCTCTATCTCAAATTGGATGGCCATATGTACCTCGACCATTGATACCCAAAAAATTCAAGGAAGTTTGATCTCACTATTGTCTTTTTGAGTGAATTCTTTCTCCTACTGTGAAACACAATCTTGCCTAAGGATGTGAATGATAAAGGGTCACTACGAGTAATTCACATGGGATTTAGCATGATCTCTTGACTATTTGATGTGTTTGTATCGCAAGGCGTATTCTGGTCATCATGATGTTTATGTTTTGATGCTTATACAAATTGCAATATCAAAATGGACATGATATTCAGGTCATCCTAACATTTATGCCTTGGTGCTTATATCTAATCCAACATTTCGAAAACAAAATCAATATTCATATATCCATGGTTCCCTAATTAGTGGGTGTTGTATTGATTCCTGCACATACAAATTAATATTCATATGTCTATGGTTTCATAACTAGTGGGCATTGTATTGATTTATCCAGTTACCTAAAAATTCAATGATGAGAATGACCGACACATGATCAATGACTAGGTCCTGGGTCTTAGGTTGCATTTCATATTGCATGTTTCTTTGCATTTTGCATGTTTGCATGATCTCACAAATGGCTAAATGAACTTCAATTCTTAAATGGTTCTTCAATTATCTCTTCAAATCTAACAAGAGCTGAAACCTAACTCGAAGGTCTCTTCATAGACTTGCAAGCAGTAATCATCCTGGGTTAAACATCCTTTTGACATAAGACTGAGTACTTGTCTTCATCAATGCCTGCAAAACATATCATGTGTATCATTGCATTTACATATCATAATCATTTGTTGCATTACAATTCATCCATGTGCATAAGCATAACATCCATACATACATATTTCCATAATCAAATACATTTGCATAACATCCATACATATGAAAGAAATCATTACATTTGCATATATCCATACATACATTCTACACTACTCATAGCATAAAGATCACATGATATCATCATAAATCAAAACATGACAAGTACAAATGAAGTCACAACCAAAATATCGATCTCATATATATCAAAAATCTTGAACTAGTCAGGGGCGCACTATTGGCATAGTATACAAAAGAATGAGCTCAGCTGAGCTATCGGAATCATAATAATATATCAGAATCAAAAGATCAAAAATGTCAGAACATATCACACATCGATAAGCTCTCTGCTTGATCCTCTGCACCTGGTGGAGGTGGAGGTGGTGCATCCAGTACTGCCTCTTCTCTAGGTGCTCTAGCTCCCTCTGATGCCATCATGTACTGTAAGTAGGAGGGAAATCTCTATGTAGCAAGAACAACCATATAATATGTGGACACATAGTAAGCTGTTCGTGAGGTTTGATGAATCACCTCTGCCTACAATCTCTGTACCTCCGCATGCAGCTCAGTCCACTGTCTATCTACCTCTATGTATCGCTCCTCCCATTGAGCACTATGCACCTTCAGGTCCCTGACCTATGCACTAAGCTATCTGATAGTGTCTTGTGGAGTAGGAGGAGCAGTAGGATCAACATCTGGCATCTTAGTATCTTGGGGAGCCTGCTCAGTAGTATCTTCCCTCTACGTCTTACAGTGTCTAACCTCAGCACCTAAATCAAAACTAGTATCCCCCTCTATGAAGTCCACATGACTACCTACCACTTGCTCAACTACCAATACCTCATCCATTGAACCAACTCCACCTAATGTACCACCCTCTCCCCTAGTCTGTCTTTGAGAACTGAAAGATCTACCTGCTGTGGCACTAGTGGGACAAGTGGGCCAAATCTGTCTTGATGGTCTTTGTGGTGTAGCCATCGCTTTGGGTCTCAGAGGTGTGGGGTGAACAAGAGGAGCCTATGTAGGTCTAGGACCCTATCCCATCGGAGAAACATCCATAGCCTCCTCCATGGAGGGTATCAGCTCGATCGGATCATAAAATCTATGAATAGGATGGTCAACAAGCCATGAAATGAATCCATCAATAACACTAGCATCTAGTACATCTGGTCTGTACTCTCAGTCCTAGCCGACAATAGCACTGTACTACTAAGAACACAAAGCATAAGAAAGCCTCTGTGTCAATCCCAGTCCAATCTCATGCCCTATCTGTGCATATGTAGCATAATCCTTTGGGGCATCCTAAATACATCCATACTACCGCCAGACCCTGGTAATAAGAAATCTCTCTATAGTGGAGGATGACCTCCCAATCTGTACACAAATCTGGAAAAAGAAACTAAACTGCTCTCGAGCAATAGGCCAAGGCTCAATGGATACATATGGTCTCTAGTGCACAAATGTCATATCATTGAGGCATCGCCTCTAGTACTTAGTGTGGCCCATCTATCCCTGAATGACATATCTAGCATAAGTATAGATGACAGGCTCTTGAGGCTACCTCAGTGAAGTACAAATAGGTCTCAACATTGGGATGTGTTCCCAAGCCCATATCTATAAAACTAGGGCTCTTGCAGCAAAAGATTTGCTCTCCTGATACACTACCTTGTGCATCTCAGAGAACATGTGTGCTAATAGACACTGACCCCAAGCCAACTTAGAGGGAGTGGCCATCAAACATGCTACCATAGGGGCCCAACCCATCAAAAGACCATTCTGCTTATGGTCAGACATGATAATCCCACCAATCATCTTGGTGATGATGCACTCCAGCCAGTGTGTCTGTCCATATCTCTGCACTAGGGTCTCCCAAGAGATGGAGGTTGTCATCTGCATATCATCTCCGAAGAGATGTATGAAAGCTAATACACCTGAGTTCCCCAAACTCACATACTCTAGTCGCTAGCCTACATGAAACGGAATGCACAGTATATGGTACACATCCTCAGGAGTAACAGTGATCTCCCTAGTCGACAAGTGGAAGGTCTATGTCTCCAAGTGGAACCTCTCAATCAGCACAGTCAAAAGTCTATGATTTACCCTAATCTCGAGTAAATGTATCAAGTGGTCAAATCCATAAGAAGTAAGGTGGACCCTCATAGGGTCTGGCAATGACACACATAATCTCTACGTAGCAGGATGCAAGATCCGCACATGTACATCTAGGTATATGACCTACACAACACATAAATAGGGAATCCTATCAGTAATTGGGTCACAAAATAGGTTACAAGGGCAGAAATGGGGCAGTTCATTATTTTACAAGGTAGGTTAACAGGTCAGAAATCAAGCTAAGAGATCAGAAAAATAAAAAAATTGACCTAACACTGAGTTTTAAGCTCACTGTTTTCCATACGACATTTCAGACTGGCATGAAAAGTTGTATGAGTTTCTACATCATACCAAACGACAAAGCATAGTTACATGACAATGCATCCCTCATCATACGAGTTATGAGGGACCCAATGAACTATCGTACAACTCATGGGTCCCTCTGATACGAGTCATGGGGGCTTATGAGATGACAATCTACCTACAGTTGAAAAGTTGTATGAGTCCCACTGGGGAGTCGTACAAGTTTTCGTGCATGCAAAATTCAAAAATGGAAAAATGTACAAAAAATCCTACAAATGCTATAAAACATGGAAAAATTGACATTTTAGCAAAGCACAGAGGTCCACCTACCGGATGTCCATATTGCCGCGGTCTCTGGTGTCTTCGGTTGTGCTCAAATCAGTGCGAACTCACAGGTACCTTTGGTTCTGCCACTTTATCTGCCATTTTTGCTCAAAGGGCTCCACAAGTTTCTAAAGTCAAAAAGGTTGAAATGAATTGAAAATGACCCTTCTGGCGTTTATATAACTTTTGACCTAATTTTTAAAAGCGCTCTGTTTTTCACAAAAATTGCACCCCTAGCTAATTTTGACATTCTGAATCCAATTTTGGGATCAAAATTAAAATATGAGATCATTTACTATGTCAAAATTGTGATTTATTATTTTTGGACCTAGGACGGTTTACTACTTGCATAATCAACCTTCAATCATCACAAAAATCCAAAATTCAACTTAACTAATTATCTTACATAAACTATCAAAATTTCAATTTGGTCAGCCATGGTCAACTCATGGTCAAACCTAGTCAAAATTGGTCTTTTGGACCTCCAAACAATGCAGAATGCATTCTCGAACGTGTTTAACCACTTCTCAAATCAATTAACATGCTTCTAAACTATCAACATTGACTTTTCTTGTCAGATTTCAATTTTAATCCCAAAGGGGGCATGGTATTGCACATCATTCAAAGTTTGTAAATCTAAAGCTAAAATCATATCTTTCCTCAGTAATCAAGACAACAACCACGTCTAGTTGCTGATTCATCAAAAAGACCTCATCGATCGGGGTAAATCAATCATCACTCAAGGCATATTAGATTCATCGAGATCCATATTAATCTGGTATTCTCCTAATCTTGTAAATTGTATTAGTTTTTGCAACTATCGGTTCATTAGTGTTATTTCCTTGGTTCTTCGAAAACTGAAGGGTTCAGATGTGATACCAATGTGATTCTTATTGACAATCGGGTCTAGAATCAGTCACTCACTTCTTTGCAATCATAAGGTTCAGAATCAGGTGTTTTGACACTTTTTCGCAATCATTGGTTCATTTGCTATTATAGTTAACATTATCTTTGGTCATTCAAGACCTATTATCTTCATATCAATTTCAATCAGCTTCTGTCTCATATCATAGTTTCTGCTTCATATCAATATCAATTTCAAACATCAGTTTCAATATCATACACAGACTGTCTTTGAACCACTGCACTTCCCACAACAATTCAAAGAGGGGAAAAATGTAATACCCCAAAAATGGGCTATAAGTTCATTAACCTCCTATATCGACACATTGAACAAAATCGACATCGAAGTCCTAACCCAAGGCACATCTGAACATCATCGAATCCTAATTGATTATCCTAAATTCTGCATCGGAGAATATTCCTAGTAATATTCCTATTTATCCTAATTATCTTTAATTTAATGATTATTTGGCAATAAATCCTATTTATCCTAAAGTTTGATTAATTGAATATTCAAATATTTAATTAATTAGATTTAATACTGCCACTTAATTATTTAATTGAATTTAATTATATTTATTCCTAATTATTATTATTTAATTTGACAATAAATCAAAATTCCTATCATTAATTGATTAAATTCTTATTTAATTAATTAAAGCAAGTTGTCATATTTAATGATATTATTTTGGAATAAAAGTTTGATTTAATAATTGATTAACCAAGAAATCAATTGTTTTATTTTTAAAATCAGTTAAGTTGGAAATAAATCACTTTATTTATTTATTTAATTCATAATTATTATGCACATTCAAAAAATAGTTAAACTTGAAATTAGAAAATCAATTCAAGTTGTTTTAAAAATAAACTCAACTCTGATTTGAGTTAAAAAGTTGTTTTTGCATGATTTTGTAAATTAATTATCTCTTATTCATTGATAACTCAAAAATCAACTTGAGTTTATCTGAGTGATTTATGACTTTTTCCATGCATCCCCAAAGCCCTGGATTTCTATAAAATCAAGGCTCAACTCTTCAATCTCATATCTCATAATTTTGCAAATTTATGCTGGCGAATTGGTATCTGAAGAATTGGAGCTTCTTTGCGAATCAATAACTTTGTGAGATCATTCATATTTTAGCATATCATTTTTAGATTAATTGTATTGCATATTAGTTTTTCATATAGATTAGATTTCATATCAGATTTCTCATATTATTGCATAGAAAAACCAAAAAAAAAAGATTAATTACATTCATCTCATATCTAGATTTTGCATTCAAATCCTTGATTTAGGTGTCGTCAAGGTCACTGATCTCGGTCCAATCTGAGAATACATACTCACATCTATTGGAAGGCAGTAAATCACCTGGTTAGATTAGTTTTCATTTACTTGCATGATTTTGATTTTAAGCTAACCTCTAATGTTTTACTGAAGTGTTGTGTCTACAGACTGGTACAAAATTCACACACACAATCTGTTGGATGAACTGTCACTGTAACACTACTTGTTTGATCAGTTCCTTTGATGCATTGATGCTTTGACCTCTTGCAAAGATCTAATACATCTTATAGACTCTTTGCACACTTATTCTCTACTTATCACTACTCTATATCAACTTCCATGTTAATTACAATGGGCGCATCTCATATTTATATGCACATACAAAACAAATAACTAGGTCGGCCCTTTAACCGATTACATACAACTCTTCCAATTGAATTGGCTCAAGTGTGTTTACAAAAAAACATATTTACATGTTAGAAACCTAATTACAATTGGTGCATAGCCTTTACAACATTAGAATATGACTGCAAATAAAAATGCTAACAATCGACTGCTTACTCTGTTCTTCTCTGGCACACACTGGCTGTGTAAATTCAACTATCTGTAACTTTGGCATACTTGCATATCTGATCACACGCTCATAGAATAAGCATGAATATAATCTAACCCATTTATCTTCTAGGGTGCACACCATAACTTAGTTGTACGCACATGCGTTGATGCTCTGAGCTTCAAGTACTCTGTACACTGTCCAGTCTTCAACACTTAACTGATTTTTGATCTTCTCATCAAGTGCGTTGACTCCAAACTACTATATGAATTTTTTGCCATAATGACAACACTATACTAAGTCATATACACTAGTCTAGCCAACTTGCCAACACTTCTAACAAGGATCATTAAACTCTAGTGTAGTTTTAGTGGGTGCTAATTGCCACCGGGGTTTTAACCTATTTGGGTTTCCCTATAACCAATCTTTTTTTGTTGTGTTAAGTGTTATCTTGTTGTGTATGTGCTTAATGTTATTCTGTACTTAATTGGATAAAGAATTGTATCTAGTAGATAACTGATTCACCCCCCCTCTCAGTTATCTCCTTGGGACTATTCCTAGCATAATCATCATTGACTTGGTTGATTACTATATGTGAATCTCCATAGATGTGCAAATAAAAAAAATTTCACTCTATATCATGTTTGAATCCATTAACCAACGCTTCATATTCTGTAATTATTTTGGTATAAGGAAAGATAATCTTAAAATACTTTGGTATCTTATATCCTTTAGGTGTAATGAATAGGAACCCAACTCTTGACCCTTATTGTGTGAAAGATCCTTCAAAGTACATCTTCCATGAGTGTTCAATGAGATGCATGATTACTTCATCATGAAACACAATGTGTAGTGGTTTATCATCTATTAGGGGTGCATTGGCAAGCTAATATGCTATCACTTGTCATTTTAATTATTTCCTATCGATGTATTCAATATCAAACTCTCTCAATATTAGGACCCACTTTGCTAATCTTCCTATCAATGTTTCTTTATTCAAAAAATACTTGAGTGGATCTATTTTGCAATTAACTTCACCTTGTATGATAATATATAGTGTTTGTGCTTTTGGGATGAAAACACTAGTGCCAGACATGATTTCTCAATCATTGAGTAATTTAACTGATATGAGACTAGTGTTCTGCTGATGTAGTAAATTTATCTTTCTTTATTAGTGTCATTTTCTTGTACTAGGAATACTCCTAGGGATGTGTCAGTTGTTGATATGTATACCAAGAGTGATTTTCCTTGAATCGAAGCCATTAGAATTAGAAGATTTTCTAAATATCTCTTAATTTGAGTAAATTTCTTCTCACATTACTTGTCCCATGTAAATTTAACTCCTTTATGCATCATCTTGGTGAACGGTTGAGATTTTTCCACTAATTGGGATATGAATCTCCTGATAGATTGTAGCTTTCCTTGAAGTGTACTTATTTGACTAATATTCCTTGAGGGTTGCATATGACACTATAAAGCCTAGCAACTTGTTAGATGACACTCCAAATGCACACTTTTTAGGATTTAATCTAAGTTGAAATTGCTCCATTCTGTCAAAGATTTTCCTTAGATCTTCAATGTGTGTTGTTATGATTCTCTACCTTTCTCTAGGGTATTATCACATAGTCTTCCATATTCCTATGCATCATGTCCTAAAATATCATTGTTATTTCTCTTTGATATGTTGCACTTGCATTCTTGATACCAAATGGCATAACTTTCCATACAAAATTATTGTTGGCAAGTGATGTTTGAGAGCACTATAGATCAGTTAAGGGTTCTCATTTATGGAAACACTTATGTTGGAGTGATTGCATGAAGTGAGTATAGGTACTGGAGACATAGTCATGAAAATGACTAAGTACAGAATCAAAGTTACAGTATTCTGCAGTACTATTTTGGTAAGAGAATATGATATGTAATATATTATGGCTTGCCAAGTTATAGTAAGACATTTTGGGATATTTATGACCTTTTGTTAATGTCACATGTGTTTTTGTGTTTATATCAGGAAGATACAATGATATGAAGGTATGCGAAGATAGAAAAACAATGAAATAGGGCATATGAATAGTCATGATGATTTAGGGAAGATTAGATGGAATTGTAACATGCTAAGTTAGATGAAAGTTGTATATTGCTGACAATTTGGTAATCCAAGATCACCAACTCTACGTTTATCATTTATATAAGTAATTTTTATGTTTTGTATTATATTTGTGAGCCAACTAGATAGAAAAATTGATATAAGTATAGAGTGTTTTGTGGAAGTGATTAGTGTGAAACTATGTGATAGAAATGGATACGAATTTGGGATATTAGTAAAGGTAGATAGAAGATGTGAGATCTGAGATTGAAAAATCTATAACTAGAACTATCAAAGCATAGAAGATGCTTTTATTGTTCACTACTTAAATAACACTTTTGTGATAGAGTTTTGATAGTAAGATTTGTAAGTTCACCACACCTTTAACAAGGTTTTTGTATACCCCTAACAGGGTTTTGTATTCCTCTAACAAGGAAGTGTACTATGTAATACTCAGATCCTAATAGGGATTCAATATTTTAGTTCATATTTTTGGGTACCATCCCCACCGGGGTTTTCCCTTGGTCAGGGTTTCCTCAAAAACAAATAATGGTGTTATGATTTATGTGTTATGTGTTTATGTTATTTTCATTTCAGCATTGATATGGTTTATTTGTAATTGGTTGAAGTTTAATTTAAAGTGTTGTAATACTGATTCACCCCCCTCTCAGTATTACTTAATCTTAACAATTGGTATCAGAGCTATTGGCCCTTGAAGAGAAAGCCTAACAACTTAAGGGAGATTAGAATGGATTCAAAAAAATTGCAAGAGAACTTTGAAGGAACACTTGATGAATTGGACAAAGAAAAGGCTGAGAATGGTGAATTGAAATTCAAATTAAGAAGAGTAGAAGGTTTCATCAAGAAACTAAAGGAACAACTTGAAATTTCAAAAATTTAGAGACAAGACCTTATGGATAAGATCAAAGAGGATTCACACAATGACACATCAAATCAAGTAAAGAAGCTAGAGAAAGAGAAAGAGAAAATCAATCTTCTGATGATTAAATAAATTCAACATGAAAAGGATGCAAGATAAAAAATTGAAGAGACACTTAAAGAAGAAAATGTGCAGATAGGACAAGTGAATACTAAACTTGATCACTACAAGGATAAATGTCAGGAATTGGAGAAGTACAATTAGATCATAAAAGGTGAACTCACTCAATCCAAATTACACATTGAGAAGTTACACATGAGCAGTGATAAAATTGATGAACAAAGAGAGACAAAAACCTAAAGGAGACATGAATGGAATTGGATATAATGAAGGTGAATGTTCAAAGAATCATGAAGAGAAGACTGAAGAAAGACCTACCCTTGAAGAACCTACATGATCAGTCACCACAATATCAAAAATCTCCCACTTGGAGACTGATCACGCTCCACACCAGACAATCTCCCACTTGGAGACTGAATCTAGATGATAATGCTATACATGAAACTCCCACTAGATATAAGATTTTGCTATGTATTAACTCCATGATCATCAGTCAAGAAGCCCAATAGAAGCTAAGCAAGAAACTAGCTTCTCCTTGGGGACTGCCTTCAAGGACATGTCTATAGGATTGTCACTTGTGTGAATCTTCTCAAGCTGTAATTGGCCATCCTCCAAAATAGACCTTATAAAATGGTACCTAAGTTGTATGTTCTTTGTCTTTGGATGAAAAGAAGAATTATTTTCCAGATGAATGGCACTTTGCATATCACTATACAATGGGTGATCTTCCTGCTTCAGACCCAATTCCTCCAAAAAACATTGTAACCAAATCATCTCCTTGCTAGCTTCCATAGCAGCTACATACTCAGCTTCAGTGGTTGAAAGTGTAGTAACCTTCTACAATCCAGAAATCCAAATGACTGCAGTACCCCCTATAGTGAAAACATACCCTGTAGAACTCCTCCTTGTATCAATATCTCCTACCAGATCAGAGTCAAAAAATCCACTCAGAGCAGAACTAGATCCTATGAAACATAATGCCTTTGTAGTAGTACCTCTCAAATATTGAAGTATCCATTTGACAACATTCCAATGTTCCATACCCAGATTTCTCATATACCTACTATCAACTCCCACTGCATGAGAAATATCTAGCCATGTGCATACCATTATATACATCAAATTGCCAAAATTTGATGAATAGAGGATGTTAGATATTTTATCTACCTCTTCCTGTGCCTTTGGGCACATTTCCTTAGTCAATTTGAAATGACTAGCCAAAGGTGTACTGACTGCTTTTGCATCCTACATATTAAATATTTTCAACACCTTGTTTATATTCTCACTTTGGGACAAATTCAAGGTTCTATTTTTCCTATCCCGTGTAATCCTCATACCAAGGATTTTCTTACCAGCACCCAAATCCTTCATAGAAAATGACCTTGCTAATTTATGTTTAAGTTCATTTATTTGTTGCATATTAGACCCAGCAACAAGCATGTCATCAACATAGAGTAATAGGATAATATAACTCCCATTATCCAATCTCTGAAAATATACACAGTGATCAGAATGACATCTATGGTAACCTTGTTCAGCCATCAAACTATCAAATTTTAAATACCATTGTCAGGGTGCCTACTTTAGGCCATACAGACTCTTCCTTAACCTGCACACCAAATTCTCCTTACCCTTGACCTCATATCCCTCTAGTTGTTGCATGTAAATTTCCTCCTCCAAATCTCCATGGGGAAAGGCTATTTTGACATCTAGTTGTTCAAGATGCAAGTCATCTACAACCACAAGACTTAGTACAGTTCTAATTGAAGTCATTTTTACAACAAGGGAGAATATTTCATCAAAATATATACCCTTTTTCTATGCAAAACCTTTTACCACAAGTCTAGCCTTATACCTTTTCTTTCCTCCATCTTCCTCCTTCAACCTATAAACCCATTTGTTAGGCAAGGATCTTTTTCCTTTAGGTAAAGGGACTAAGTCCCAAGTCTTATTTTTCAACAAGGATTCCATCTCCTCTTTCATGCCCATCTTCCACTATTGTTTGGCATCCACTTGCATTTCTTCTTCATATTCTTCGGGTTCACCAGAATCAGTCAATAAAATAGAATACAAAGAAGGAGAAAACCTTTCATGAGGTCTACTTGACCTTGTAGAATGTCTAACACTTATAGGAGTTTATGGGATAACCTATTATTGTTGAGAATTAGGTACTAGTGGCATTTGATTTTTAGGAATCTCATCCAACACCACATATTCTTGTTTGACCCATTCATGCTTATTTTCATGCAACTATTCTTTATACATGACCTTCTCATTGAATAAAACATCTCTACTTCTAATTATTTTATGATTTTCAAAATCCCATAACTCATAACCATAGTCATCTACTCCATATCCAATGATGGTACATTTTAGAGATTTAGCATCAAGCTTGGTTCTATTTTCTTTATCAACATGGACAAAGGCTTCAAAACCAAAGGTTTTTAGAAATGAATAATTTACCTTTTTACCAGTCCATGCTTCCTTTGGAATAAAACCATCCAAAGGGGCTGAAGATCCTCTATTTATCAAATAGATAGTAGTGTTTATAGTATCTACCCATAAATAAAGGGGAAGTCTAGCATGCAATCTCATGCTCCTTGTATGTTCCATGATTGTCCTATTCATTCTTTCTGAAACACCATTTTCTTATGGGGTTCCTAGAACTATCTTCTGCCTTCGAATTCCATTGATAGAATAGTAATCTTCAAAGGTTGTGCTGCAATAATCACCTCCATTATCAAATCTGAGACACTTCAACTTCTTTCCTGTCTCATTCTCAACCAAAGGTTTCCATTTTTTAAATGTTTCAAAAACATCAGATTTTTGTTTCAGGAAATATACCCATGTTTTCCTGGTTGAATCATCTATAAAAATAACATAATAATGAGAGCCACCAAGAGATGATACCTAAGTCAGTGCCCATACATTTGAATGCACTAGCTCTAACTTCTCACTCTTATTTTCTTTCCCAACTCTCAGAAATCTGACTCTTTTCTGTTTACCATAAACACAATTTTCACAGAACTCTAAATTAATATTTTTTAGTCTTAGCAACTGATTTTTAGAGTGAATGATTTTCATCCCTTTCTCACTCATGTTCCCAAGCCTATGGTGCCACATTTTTTAATATGTTCTTACAACATCTATAGTATCTTTCCCTACATTAACATTATTAGTACCAGCTAAGGTAGAATAAGTGTTACCAGTACATAGATATAATGTTCCTACCTTCGCACCTTTCGCTACTTCTAATGAACCTTTCGTGACCTTCTAGACATTGTCTGTAAACATGAATCTATAGCCTTCACTACCCAGTTGTCCCGCATAAATTAAATTTCTTCTTAAATTAGGAATATGCCTTACCTCCTACAACATCCAATCATTTATGTTTAGCAACTTGATCTTTAAATTTCCCTTTCCGACAATAGGATAGTGCTCATCATCACCCAGATATACCTATCCAAAATCACCTTGAATATAATCTTGAAAATATTTTCTATGGGGTGTAGCATGGAATGAAGCCCCAAAATCTATTACCCAGGAATCATTAACATTATCCAAACATAAGATTAAAGAATCTTTTAAAGTATTACTTGCAACATTAGCTTCCTTACTGTCATCTTCATTTGCATCTCCTTGTTTATTTTTTGAAGACCAACAATCTTTCTTCAGGTGACCAGGCTTTCCACAGCACCAACAATCTTTCTTTCCTTTAGATTGAGAATGACTTTTCTTTGACCTCCCTCATGACTTATCATGCGAAGGTCCTTTTCCTCTTTGCCTTTCTCTTCCTCTGTTCTCCACATTTAGAGTAGAACCTCATGGGGTTGAAGATTCACCTATGCTTTTCCATTGCATTTCCTTGCTTAGGATAACACCAACAACTTTATCAAATTTCAAAATATTTGAACTAGAGATAGATTTACTTACAACCATAACCAAGCTTTCCATCTTTTTGGTAAAGAACATAAAATTAAGAGAGCCCTAACCTCTTCATCAAATGAAATATTTACCGATGAAATTTGGATGGTAACTGTATTAAACTCATTTAAATTATTCTCTATAGATCCTCCCTCACCCATTTTCATATTAAATAAACACTTCATAAGTAATTGCTTATTCGAAGCTTAGGGTTTCTCATATAACTTAGCCAATGTCTGCATCAGATCTACAGTTGTTTTTGCCTTTGATATGTTGAATGTTACAGATGGTGCAAGGCACAAACAAATAGATCCCAGTGCCTTTCTATCCAAAATATCTCAATCTTCATTTGATTGTGTGGCTGGTTTCTTTGTCTTTCCTTCTAATGGCTGCCATAGATCTTTTTGATACAGATAATCCTCCCTCTGCATTTTCCATAACTGAAGATTTTGGCCCTTGAATTTATCAACCTTGAATTTGGAATCCTCCATTGCTCCCACTCAAATCTGAAAGTCCTGCCAATCTAAAACACAAAACCTTGCTTTGATACCTATTGTTAGGGATTGACATATCCAGAATAATATAAGATAAATAGTTATATGTAGAAACAAAAGAAGAAAACAATTTGAACATAGATAACACACGGATTTAACATGGCTCACCCAAACCTTGGGCTACATCCACCTACATAGTCATCCAACCTTTCTTATTATCCAACAAAATAGTACACCAAGATTACAATGCATTATGTATCTCAACCAATTATAATATGCATTTTAGGGAAAGCTCTAAAATTGGCCATTTTAGGGTTTTACAATGTTGGTCATGTTTTTCCCGAAAAAACACAAAAAAATTTCAACACCCACTACATGATCAGTTGCCACAATATCAACAATCTCCCACTTGGAGATTGATCAGGCTCCACACCAAACACTCATCTCCTAATAGGGCTAGATCTCCTAACAAGGATTCAATATTTTAGTGCATAGTTGTGGGTACCATCCCCACTGGGGTATTCCCTTGGCCAGGGTTTCCTCGAAAACAAATAATGGTGTTATGAGTTATGTGTTTATGCTCTTTTCATTTCAGAATTGATATGGTTTATTTGCAATTGGTTGGAGTTTAATTTAAAGTGTTGTAATACTGATTCACCCCCTTCTCAGTATTACTTAATTCTAACAATTAGTATCAGAGCTATTGGCCCATGGAGAGAAAGCATAACAACTTAAGGGAGATTAGAATGGATTCAAAAAGTTTGCAAGAGAACTTTGAAGTAGCACTTGATGACTTGTACAAAGAAAAGGCTGAGAATGGCGAATTGAAATTCAAATTAAGAAAAGTAGAAGGTTTCATCAAGAAACTAAAGGAACAACGTGAAATTTCAAAAAGTTAGAGACAAGACCTTATGGATAAGATCAAAGAGGATTTAGACAATGACACATCAGACCAAGTAAAGAAGATGGAGCAAGAAAAAGAGAAAATCAATCTTTTGATGATTAAAGAAATTCAACATGAAAAGGATGCAAGATACAAAGTTTAAAAGACACTAAAAGAAGAAAATGTGCATATAGGACAAATGAAGACTGAACTTGATCACTACAAGGATAAATGTCATGAATTGGAGAAGTACAATTAGATCATAAAAGTTGAACTCACTCAATCCAAATTAAACATTGAGAAGTGATAAAATTGATGAGCAAAGAGAGAGACAGAAAGCTAAAGGAGACATGAATGGAATTGGATACAATAAAGGTGAATGCTCAAAGACTCATGAAGAATTTCATGAAGCAAATACTAAAGAAAGACCTACTCTTGAAGAGCCTAAAGATCAGATTAAACCTTTTAGAGGTAGATGCTTTGGATGCAACAAAGTTGGACACATGAAGAGAGATTTCAAAGGTAAAGGCCCTTTCAAACCCTTTACTCATTATTGTCACAAATGTTATGCATATGGACATATGAAAGAAGAATTTAGAAAACCTCATCAATCAAGGTATAAACAAGATTACATCAGAGAAGATTCAGTAGCCAAGATCACACGCTACAAATGCAATAACCATGGGCATACTACAAGGTATCGTAAGCTGTGGGTTAATCAAATAGCAGAAGACCACCTACAAGTTTCAAATGAAACAACTTAGGAATCATGAGAATCATTGGCTAGGAAGGGTAATTATTCCACTTGGAAGTCCTAGAAAAATTGAAGTTCCTCCAATTGTAACATGGATGCTAAAGTAGCCATTGCATCAACAACTTTATTTTTTGACCTTGGTATTTGCTCAAAAGTGATGTGCACAAAGTATTTCTTTAGGTCATAAACTATCCTATTGTAAGGCATCAATTTGTCATCTTTTTTCTGGTAATCATCATTGACTTGGTTGATTACTATCTATGAAGCTCCATAGATGTGAAAATAAAAAAATGTCCACTCTAAATCAAGTTTCAATCCGTTAACCAAGGCTTTATATTCTGCAATATTTTTGGTATAAGGAAAGATCATCTTAAAATCCTTTGGTATCTTATATCCTTTAGGTGTAATGAATAGGAACCCAACTCTTGACCCTTATTGTGTGAAAGAGCCTTCAAAGTACATCTTCCATGAGTGTTCATTGAGATGCATGATTGCTTCGTCAGGAAACTCAATGTGTAGTGGTTTATTATCTGTCAGGGGTGAATTGGCAAGTTGATCTGCTATCGCTTGTCCTTTTATTTCTTTCCTATCGATGTATTCAATATCAAAATCTCTCAATATCAGGACCCACTTTGATAATCTTCCTATTGATGTTTCTTTATTAAAAAAATACTTGAGTGGATTTATTTTTCAATTAACTTCACCTTGTGTGATAATATATAGTGATTGAGCTTTTGGGATGAAAATACTACTGCTCCACCCTACCAAGAATAGTTGATAACACACCATTTCATTTTCTAATTGCATTACTTAATAGCTAGGATGCCAATCATGAGTATCGAGTATCCATATTTCCAATGCTATCTCTGGTTTTCATCAAACAGGCTTCAGAGTTGACACCAAGTTTTGGATCATCCTGGATCCCAACATCAACTTTTTCTATTGCTAGGTCTTGTTTATCCTTAGGGATAGAGGACCTGCTAATTATGTTCAATTTAGAGTTGGTCCTAACCATTTTTGTCTTGCTCTCTCTACCCACCATAGCCTTAGAAACTTATAAATTAGGGGTTGCAAGATCTATTTTTTTCCTTCCAAACTTTTTTTTTTATTACCTCTGATTTGAATTCATTTTCAAAGTGTGATCAAGCCTTGCATTGAATGTAGAATCATCTATCTTCCTCAATCTTGATCTCTTGGTGTCATTTAACCCCATTGTCCATAATCATAATTGATGATGGAATAGAGATAATCAAAATGATCTAGAAACAAAAAAATGTAGCCAAATCTTTGTCAAAATAGGTAGTGTCTAGTACCATGAAGGTACCCATTGTCCTTCCAATTATTTCAATGCATTTCTCAGTCTAGTATTCTAATAGAAGGTTGTTAAGGCAAATTCACAGTGGGTAGTCATAGGGGTAATAATTCGTTGGGTCAAAATTATGCTTCTAGGGCATCATATAGGAGGGGGTGACCATCCATATACCAAATGTCTTCTTTAACAACCCTTTGTTTAATTTATTCATTAGAAAAATAATGGTAAAGAATTGTTTATTCATGAATCTAATGATGAATTATATTTTCCAGTTCTCAATTATCTTTCTTTTGATAGATTTCCTACTTGGTCGGCTACCCACAAATCTGCAGATGAATGTAATTTTTTCTATTATGTAAACATCCTTGATAATCTCATTGGATACCTCAATGATAATTTCTTCACTCTTCCCTAGCCTAGATGCCTGATTTTTTATCTCCTTCCGCTCATGATCAAGAGTTTGCTCCTGATGCGGCAATGAAGGGATCTCTGATAGGTCATCCACCCCATTTTCATGTGATCTATAGTCCCACCAAACTTTGTATTGTTGCTTTGCATTCTATGATATCGCACCAATTTTGTGATTACCATTATTTAAATTGGCCCTTTCTTGATCTAACCGCTACCTAGTAAAAGAAAGATTTTTCACTAGTCATCTCCTTCCATCCTTCTTAGTTTTATCATCACTTGCTATGTGGATAGGGAGCCCTAGTGATTCTTCTCCTCCCAACTCTTCTCCATGGCTTATATTCTTTAATTCCTAGTCGTTAGAGCGATTGTGGCCTTGTGCAAGATTTGGCTTCATTGGTAATGTTTTATTTCCACCATCCACATCAGAAAGGGTGTCAGTGGTGTGAACACCTATTTTTGCACAATCTCCATACCCTTGTGTCACCCTTCTATGATCAGATTTGCAATGCTTTTCTCCCCTGCACTCCATACATAATTGATGAAGGGTGCTCCCCTTAATACCACAAACACGTAATAGAAAATAGAGACACAATAGCAATTTGCCAGAAAAAAAAATGGGCTTCTTATTATCACTACAAGTGTAGAATTAAAAATTTCAAAATTATAATATGAAAATCCACATGGGCATTTTCCTTACAATATTCTATAAGATAGAACCTCAAATAACTACCCAGAACTTCCCTAGAAAACACTACACGCCTTCCTTATATAGGCAATTTTTCACCGCCCGAGAAGGCTCTATAATTCTATCCATTAAAGCCATCCACCCTTAGAATTTTTTTTAATAAATTTTTTACAATAGGGTCAACTCAAAATAATTACAAATTATATTTTTAGGTAGCCCAGTTTCTAGAGGCCATAACTTTTTAACCATAGCTTTGTTTGGCTATTGTAACTACTTTTCAGCATGGCAGTTCCTGCTCTAAAACATCTAACTCACGCAAGCTCCCGTCAACTGGGGTTCGACCTCATTTTGGAGCCTCTAAGGCCTTCAAAATTGAGCTCAAAGGTTTCTTCCCAAAAACCTCAAGAAATTCACCAATACAAATGATATGGCAATGAAACTCAACTGGTAGACTGATATGACTAAGATGAACCTCCACCTGTGAATTCATAACATTCTAAGCTCATATGACCAACTTACTAAAAATAGTAAGTTTCCATAAATAGTAACTTTTCACTAAAAACAACACTTATTGAAAAGAAATCAGAACTATTTTTGGGTGATGCAAGATTTTCCTTACACCCAGGATGCTCCTACATTAGACACCCAAGGTGATTTGAGAAGTGACCCTGTCATGTTTCAGGTGTGCAAAGGAAAACCAATACTGTTAACCTCTTCCCTTGTTAGCCATGATGAATCTTCTATAGGTCATCCTTTCCATTTGACCATATATTCTTCATATGTCATGTTCATCATGTTTCTGCAAACAAGACTATCTAGTATATCCTCAATCTCCTTAGTAGTTGAAGTAGTTGCTGGAATAATCCACTATGCTTCTATGATCCCATCTTCAATACCCCCTTCATGATATTTGGTCAGATCTAAAATGTTTAATACTGGTGAAATATTCATCTTAGTAGGCAACTCTACTCCATACACATTTCCTAAATCATGCTTCATCAGTATCTTACATGGCCCAAACTTCTTTATTTTCAACTTGTTATATGTACCTACTAGAAATCACTCCTTCCACAAATAAACCATGAATTCATCCCCAACCTTAAATTCCATATGCCTCCTTTTCTCATCCACCTTAGCCTTATACTGCATATTCATCTTGGTAATGTTCTCCCTCACCTCCTCATGGATATTCTTCAAATGTTATGTAAAATCCTCAATGTCAACACTACTTATTTTTCCTTTGTATATCTTCCTCAACTCAAAAGCATTTCTGGGACTACTTCCATATACAATTTAGAATGGTGATTTACCAGTGCTCCTTTTGAAAAAATTATTGTATGCAAATTTTTCCTATGGTAAAATCAAATACCATCTCGTTGGCTTATCTCCAACCAAACATCTCAATAAATTCCCCAAACTCCTTTTCCCCATCTCTGTCTATCCATCAGTCTGTGGATGATGTGATGAGCTGAACTTAAAATATTTCTTTAACTTCTTTCACAATGTGCGAGAGAAATATCAAACAAACTTAGTGTCTCAATATGAAACTATGCTCTTTTGTAGACCATGTAGTCTCACCACTTCTTTGAAAAATAATTCTGCCACATGAACAACATCATCTCTCTTCTTGCAGGGAATTAAATGTTCCATATTTGAAAACCTGTCAACCACCACAAAAATTGAATCATGTCCCTATTGAGTTCTTGGTAAACCAAAAAGAAAGTCCATACTAATATCCTATCATGGCTTCTCTGGTACAGGTAATGGATGATACAACCCTATATTCTGCTATACTCCTTTTTCCATTTGACATACTCTACAAATTTGTACAAAATTCTTGATATCTTGCTACAATTGTGGCCAGTAATAATTCTCACTAACCAAAGCAAGGGTCTTATCTTGACCAAAATTTCCAACCAATTCTCCACTATGCTTATCCTTGATGAGATTCTCTCCCATATAACTTCATGGAATTCACAACTGACTCACTTTGAATAGCATACCATCCTGGATGATGAAATCCAACCACCTTGTTCTGTCTATAGTCTAGAGTAATAGGTTCTATACAATCTTTCCAAGCTTCACCAAAATTAGGATGCTCTGGATACAAACTCTTGAGTTCCTTAAATCCAACCACCTCAATCTGTATCCCTGTCAGCAAAAGTTGCCTTCTAGTAAGAGCATATGTAACATTGTTATACTTCCCGCTCCTGTGTTTCAAAACAAATGTGTAACTCTCCAAAAACTCAACCCATTTCAAATTCCTCTAGTTCAACTTTCCATGACTATTCAAATATTGTAAATCTTGATGATCAGTATACAAAAAAAACTCCTTAGGAAGAAGATAGTGTATCCACTTTTTCAATGCCTAGACTATAGCATAAAAATTTTATTTATAAACAGAATATTTCCTCATGGCATCATTTAAATTCTCACTTAAATAAATAACAGGTTTATCTTCTTGGCCTAAAAAAACTCCTATTGCAATACCACTAGCATCACAGACTACTTGAAACACCTTATTAAAATATAGAAGTTCTAAAACAGGTTGTTCTATAACTTTTTGTTTCAACAGTTTAAAACTCTTATCTTCCCCTTGTTGGATATTTCTAATGCGTGGGGTGGTGATTGATACATTTTATATGTTTAATCACTACGTTACTGAATGGGCACTCATACTATTGTCATTTGTGGTTTGTCACTGATGTCAACATATGCTTCTGTGAAGAGTACAGGCTAATTATGACAGTGTACGGACGTTATACGGATGTTTCAGAATGGGCAACAACATATGAGATTACATAAACATGTTGTGATATTATATCCAAGATCACATCATGTAATGTTGCATATTGGATGAGTTACAAATGCTTTGATGAAGACTGATTACTGGACAGTGACAGTGGAAGCTGACAGAGTTAGTCTCTGTGTTTTTGGTATATCTTACATAAGATATGGATTAGGTGTATGTGAGCTTAAGAGATGAAAGACTAGGTACTGAAGGATGTTTATTGGTTAGCACAAGGTATGGAATGCTAGATGATGTCAGCTATAGCATGTGATCTGGAGAAGAATTATTTGGGAGCTGACTTCAGAGGTGTAGTGAGCATTTTTTTTGGCGAATGTAAATTAAGTATATCGGTCCTTAATTGTTGTAATGATATCATTGTATACTTGTTTTAGGTATTGTGTGTATCTTAGCAAGAGTTTATATAAATGTTTATTTAATTAGGAAAGCCTAATTGGCTGACATATTTATGTAGAATGTAATAGGGTATATATGTAATATCTTTTCTTTGGAAACGATATGGTGAGAATATATGTGATGTAAAGAAGATTGTGAAAGTTGTGAGCTTATGTCTGTTGGATGTATAGAAGAGGGTTACTGGTGAACTTCATTAGAACTGATCAAGAAAAGATAGTTTTTGTTGGACAATTGAAAATATTGTGTATTTCTTCATATACACTTGTTGTGAACAGTGAGTTCTGAAGGTGGATTTAACCTTCTTTGGGCAGTGAGCTTGGGTAGTCAACCCCCTTTCTTTTCTTGAATCCTAATAAGGTATGTCCTCTAACAAGGACTATGTATTGTAATGTTTCAATAAGCTCCTAATAGGGTTAAATATTCTAAAAAGGATACTATACTCCCAGTACATTATTTGTGGGTGCTAATTCCCATCGGGTTTTTTACCTTTAACAGGGTATCCCCGAGACCAAATTATTGTGTTATTGTGTTGGAATTCACTGTGTTCATTGGATCTAATATTGCTTCTATTCAAAGTTTAAATTTTAATATTCTATCATACAACTAATTCACCCCCCCAGTTGTATTGTGGGCTATTACTCCTAACAATTGGTATCAGAGCTACTGGACCTTAGAGAGAAAGCTTAACAACTTGAGGTGATCTTGGTGATGGTGTTCTATGTTAGGATTGAGTAATAATGAGAGGGGGGATGAATCAGTATTACAAAACTTTTCTTTCAACTTTAAACAATTATAAATAATCCAAAGTAATGCGCAAATGAAAAGAACATATAAGCATAACACATTACTCATGACACCATGATTTGTTCTCGAGGAAACCTTGATTAAAGGGAAAACCCCGGTGGGGATGGCACCCACAAATATGCACTAAAGTATAATGTCCCTATTAAGAGATGTAACCCTATTAGGAGCTAATTGTTACATAGTATATTTCCTTGCTAGAGGATTACAAAAACCCTGTTAGGGGCATACAAAACACTTGATTTAAGGTGGTGAGCACACTGCTCTTACAATCAATACTATCTCAAAAATAGTTCACAAAAAGGGAACAATACAAGCACTTATCTTGCTCAGATAGTTCCAGTTATAGCTCTACCTTCTACTGATCTTGCATCTGACTTCTGCTATCTCTTTTGCAAACTTCTCATCATCATCATCCTTCTTTCACAAGAGTAGTCTGTACTTATACAAAATTAGCCTTTTAGTCAGCTCCACAAAAGTCATACTTAGTATAGCAAAAACTTGTGTAAATAAAATATATGGAATCGGTGCTCTTATATAACAGAAGATTCAGTACTATACTTTATTCATATGACTTCACACGTTATCATATCCATCATGCTTTCCTTAATCATCGCAACTGTTCATATACCCTGATATATTGTTTTACTATCTTTGCATACCTTCCGAACACTATATCTCATACACCATCTATCCAAAACTTATATGATCTTAACTAAAGCATTTACATATACAAAAATACCTCGAGTTAACTTCGCAACCCATAATACCATGTATGTCTCTGTCACTATCCAAAACTGTGGAACTGTACCCTATTTTCTTGATTCTAGACTTAGTCATTTTCATGACTGTGAATCCAGTGGAAATCTCCACAATATGCGATCATACTTATCATAAGTGTTGCCATAATTGACAACTCTTAGAGGATTTCTAGTACTCCAAATCATCACTTGTCAACAATCTCTCCCTTTGGCATTGATGGAAACACTTAGAAAAATGACTAAGTGTCACAGAGCACTTCTCTTCTTTACCTTCTCTTTTTCTTCCTCTCCCTTTGACATCAATGGAAAAGGTTGATCTCAAAATTTCAAAACTGAAGCACAGGTGGTCTAGTGCTTGCTTACCAAATTTAAGACATCTTGGAAGGATGTTTCCAAGGTCTTAATCTCCTCAACCCATGAACTTATCAGTAAGTCACTGACATGGATTAATCCATTTAGTGCATATGATGTTGTCTCTGCTGCCTTAAGCTATGTGAGAGTAGATACTGCCATAAAGCTTTTGACCTTTATCATCTTAGAGAGATGAGTCTCCAAATTTGAGAGCTTGGGAATTAGTAGGTTTCTTAATGACCCAAACTGGTCTGTAGCTCTCCCTTTCTCTATTTCTAGTACAATTATTTTCTCCAATAACCTTGTCATTTCCTTGTCTATTTCTCCTATAGTTTGTGAAGATGATTCACAACTATCCATTATACTATCAAGACTTGCCCTATCTTTGGCTATGGTCTCCTCAATACTCTTCAAGTGCCTGCAGGGATTTATGTAGTAGCTATATAGTTTCTTGCCTTGTGCTACACAACTCTTGGCTTTAAGAGTGGTAGCCTTTAGAATGTCTAAGTCCCATGAGATGGACTTGTGAACTTCGCTCAACTTCTTCTCCAAGAAGTTCCTTTCAACCTTCTCCTCTACTATTTTTAGCAATGATTGAAAGTGAATATCAAAGCTATCCAATACTATAATGAGATTTTCAGTTTCATCCTTGTCTTTTAGGATAATAGGTGAGGGTAGTAGCTTGTTCACTGTTTCTACAACCCTGCTCATTATTTTAGCTCTTTTGTCTCCTTTTTGAACTGATCTCTCCTTAGCTTTAGCAAATGCCATGAATGAGAGTCTCATTAGTTCATCTTTGTCCATGTTGTCCACATCAGAACTTACAAGTTTTCCCACACTTCCCAACAATAGGGATGACTCCAATCTGACTTCAGCAACCTCCTCTGTTTTAATTTGTTTTTCTTTCTTTAATTCTTTCTCCTGCACTCTTTCTTCTCATTGCTCTTCTGATTTCCTTTCTTCTATCTGTTCATGAATTTAAACCTCCATTTCATTATCCATAAATGGATCATTTATATCCTACAAAGTGTCAAGTCTAACATGAACACCAGTGAAAAACAAATCTGGTTTTAAGTTAGCTTGAGCATTTTCATCAATTTTCTGTGAGCTCTCTCCCAATCCCAAAGATATAGGTTTGGCAATCTTAGGAGATCACAATGATGGGATAGCACCACTTGGTTCTAGGTGCAACTGCCTCAAAAAAGACACAATCTATTTCAACCATGAAACGTATGGTATCTTCATACTTCTCTACTAACTCTTCTAGTATCCTGTACCTTTCTTTCATCTGTCTTTGTATATTTTTGTCATGGAAAAAAATTCACCATCTACCTAGTCCTTTTTTTGCCTTCTATAGCTTTTTGATATTTGAATTCCAGTAGGTACATCACTTTTCCATGCTCTGGGATGCATGCCAGGAAAGTCATGAACAACATGAATATACATGTGAACTAGTAGTGATCCAAATCTGAATGCTTTGGTTCTATCTTTCTTGATAATCTTGATGTTATCCAAAAACTGTTGTGCCAATATTTCACAGAGATTATATTGTTTGTTTTCCTTGATCATTCTATAAGCCATCATGATAACTCCAGCAGAAATAGAGTTTGACCTGCTATTGTGAAACACCTTGTATCCTAGCAACATTTCCACTAATCTAACATCTTGTAAGTATATATCATTTACTGTCATTTCCCTCTCATCCCATTTAGAATGAGTTAGGGTTTCCACCTGTTTCTTTAGTTTTTTCTCTACCATGGGTAGGGCTCCTTCATAGTCAAGACCTGTGATCTCATGAATCATCTATGCACAATTTTTTGTAGGTTGATCACATATCCATAAAAATTGATCATGAATTCTACTGAGAATGATTTTAAACCATTCGACCTTTGAGAATTCAGCTAGATAGGTTA
The DNA here is from genome assembly GCA_027943335.1 of Chamaecyparis obtusa. Lineage (NCBI taxonomy): Eukaryota > Viridiplantae > Streptophyta > Pinopsida > Cupressales > Cupressaceae > Chamaecyparis > Chamaecyparis obtusa. The sequence continues at coordinate 47,755 of BSBK01000119.1, read as the reverse complement.
GCTTAAGGATTGATTTATCCTTTAGATGTGAGAATTCTTCTACAAAGGATCTGTCAGCTTCTATCATTTTGTCCAACTCACTATAGATGTTAACATCCCCAATAGTCTCATACTTGCAGTGAATATATGCCCTAATATCTTCTACATGCAATACACCTATGAGGGTTTGAGAAAATGCCCCTTCTGGATCATCCTCACAGGACTTGTATGGATGCCACTTGAAATTATACCTAGGTCTGTCTACAACATCATATATTACTGGTGCATCCATGAATACTATGAAATATTAGGTCTAAACACCTTAATACTTGAATCTGATGTCTGGTTTTATGCAAATGCAGAAATCACTTAGCTCAATTGCTACTTTTCTCCCACACTTCTTCTTCTCCTAGTCACTGATCAAAAAATGGTGTATAAATGAGATTTCTCAAGTCTTTTATCCTTCACAAGTTGAGAGTGTGCATAAACACAGGTAGCTCAACTTTGCATGTCATCTGATCAGTGCAAAACTCATGAACATAGAAGATGGATCTTCAAGTGTTGTGATCACAACCATAGATTTGAAAACGTCTATCTATATCATACTCAAGCTTGCATGAGCTTACTCTGCTTATACAGGGGCTAGATAAATTTTGTTATTTATATCCACTACTCCCCATGAGGCCATGAGGCCTTTAGGCTGATGCCTCAAAAAATTCATCATGCAAAGATACAACATCACAAGCTATCTCTCCCTAAACCACAACCTTATTTATAACTTTTACTTGCCATATCTTTTCATTCTTTTCATTCTTGTTTTTACTTATGTAATCATTTAGGCTTTTACCATTGTCACTAATATTCTTCCTTATGACTATAGGTGGTGGTGTTTCTAGTTCATTGAATCTTCTTGGTCCTCTACTATTTTTACCTCCATTGTATCTGCAAAACTTTGCAATGTGACATGGATTATTGTATTTGTAATAGATGGGTGGTCCTCTTTTGTCTTGATTGGTCTACAGCTTACAGTACCTTACTATGTGTCCAAATTTGTTGCACTTCTGACATATAATTTTGGCTGCAATTTCTTCTCTGATATAATCTTTCTTATACCTAGATTGATCGGGTTTTCTATAGTCTACCTTTTTGTGTCCATACTCATAACAATTAAAATAGTAGCTAGAAAAGGGTTTAGAATTACCATTACTTCTATAGTCTCTTTTCATGTGACCAACTTTGTTGCACCCAAAATATCTACCTCTAAAAGGTATAATTGTTCTCTATAATCTTCATTTGTAGGTCTTTCTTTTGGAATAGATTTTTCTGCATTTTTGGCTTCATTTGGTTCTTCTTGGGTTCTTGAACTTCTAGCTTCATTTGGTCCACTTGTGTTACCTTTAGATCTCAGTTCATTGTTCTTGTCATTTCTTATGTGTAACTCCTTAATAAGTAGTCTGGCTTGAGTGAGTTCACCTTTGATGATCTAATTGTAGTTATCCAATTCTTGATATTTATCTTTGTAATACTCAAGTTCAGTCTTCATATTATCTATTTGAAGGTTGGCTTGTTTTAGTGATTCTTCAACTTTATTTCTTTCATCTTTCTCATTATAAATCTCCTTGATAATCAAGAGATTGATTTGTTCTTTTTCTTTCTCTAGCATCTTTACTTTGTTTGATGTGTCATTGTCAAAACTTTCTTTGATTTTCTCCATAACGTCTTGTCTCTAATCTTTTACAGTCACAAGTTGTTCTTTGAGTTTTCTCATGAAACCTTCTGCTCTACTTAATTTGAATTTTAGTTCACCATTTTCAGCTTTCATCTTATCCAGATCTTCAAGTGTGGTTTCAAAGTTTACTTGAAAATCTTCTAAATCCATTCCGATCTCCCTTAAGTTGTTAAGCTTTCTCTCAAAGGGCTAATTGTTCTGATACCAATTGTTAAGATTAAGTAATACTGAGAGTGGGGGTGAATCAGTATTACAAAACTTTTCTTTCAACTTTAAACAATTATAAATAATCCAAAGTAATGCACAAATGAAAAGAACATATAAGCATAACACATTACTCATGACACCATGATTTGTTCTCGAGGAAACCCTGATTAAAGGGAAAACCCCGGTGGGGATGGCACCCACAAATATGCACTAAAGTATAATGTCTCTATTAAGAGATCTAGCCCTATTAGGAGCTAATTGTTACATAGTACATTTCCTTGCTAGAGGATTACAAAAACCCTATTAGGGGCATACAAAACACTCGATTAAAGGTGGTGAGCACACTGCTCTTACAATCAATACTGTCTCAGAAATAGTTCACAAAAAGGGAACAATACAAGAACTTATCTTTCTTAGATAGTTCCAATTATAGCTCTTCCTTCTACTGATCTCACATCTAACTTCTACTATCTCTTTTGAAAACTTCTCATCATCATCATCCTTCTTTCACAAGAGTAGTCTGTACTTATACAAAATTAGCCTTCCAATCGGCTCCACAGAAGTCATACTTAGTATAGAAAAGACTTGTGTAAATAAAATATATGGAGTCAGTGCTCTTATATAACAGAAGAGTCAGCACTATACTTTATTCATATGACTTCACACGTTATCATATCCATCATGCTTTCCTTAATCATCACAACTATTCATATACCCTGATATACTATTTTACTGTCTTCGCATACCTTCCAAACACTATATCTCATACACCATCTATCCAAAACTTATGTGATCTTAACTAAAGCATTTACATATACCAAAATACCTCTAGTTAACTTTGAAAGCCATAATACCATGTATGTCTCTATTTCTATCCAAAATTGTGGCACTTTACCCTATTTTCCTGATTCTGGACTTAGTCATTTTCATGATTGTGAATCTAGTGGCAATCTCCACAATATGTGATCATACTTATCATAAGTGTTTCCATAAATGAAAACCCTTAGAGGATTTCTAGTACTCCAAATCATCACTTGCCAACATTCTATAGGAAGGATGGTCCAAAATTTGATCCTGAAAACTTTGACAGTTGGAAGAACAAGATGCAAACTCATTTGCTATGTTTGGGCATTGACTAGTGGTTGATCACAAAGAATAAGGTGACTATAAATATTGAGAATGAATTTCCATCAACTACTAATGATGAGAAGAAGGTATTCTCTCATGAAATGGTTACAAGAGAAGCATTGATCAGCGCACTCTCTAAAGGAGAATTTACTGAAGTCAAAGACTTGGATTCAGCACACTAGATTTGGCAAAGATTAGAAGCACTATATGAAGGAGACAAGTATACCAAGAAAATGAAGTTACAAAATTGGAAAAAAAAGATGGAGAAGCTACAAATGAATGATGATGAAAGCATTAGGGCTTATGTTCAAAAGGTTACAGAAGTTTTGGTTGGAACCATAAACTATGGAGGTACTTATGATGAAGAAGAAGTTGTTACGAAGATCCTTAGATTATTGACTCCTGCTTACAAGTTTAAGGATCTATCTATTCAAGATACTATACCTTTGACTCTAAAGTTTAGTAGAGAGATGTTGATTGCAAAGCTAATTGCTTTTGAAGTTGCATAAATGCGAGACTCCGTACCTAAAGTTGAATATGCATTTAAGGCATTTGCACACAAGAAGACAATGTCTGCACTTCTAAGCACTAGTAGTGATAGCCTGAAATATGAGCTTGGAGAATATGTTGAGGAATGGGAACAGATAATGGCTAAAGATAGAAAGAAAGATGGATGAACTTGTTGCACTGATCGCTAGAAGAGAAAAGAGAGGTAAGGGTAGATTTGAAGGCAAATTACCTTTGAAATGTTTTTCATGCAATAAGGTTGGTCATTTTGCATCTAGATGTCCTACAAGAGTTCCTAAGTACAAACCTAAGTTTTTCAAGTCTAAGAAGGATAAGGAATTTTATTATGCTAGTGAAGGTATTTATGATGATAATGATTTAGATTATGAAGAGATTGGATTTTTTGCTATTAGAGATGAACCGATACATGAGGAAAAGGCTTTAGTATCACATGTTGATAATAAAACTGAATGGATTATAGACAATGGTTGTTCACCTCATACGACTGTAGACAAAAATAAGTTTGTTAAATTAGTGAAGTATGATGGTGGTGTTGTAAGGTTTGGAGATAATCTTCCTAAACCTATCATAGGAGTAGGATCTATTACTCTGGATGGAAAGACTAACACTGATAATGTACTACGTGTTGATGGGCTTAAGCATAACTTGTTGAGTATAGGACAGTTGATGGGCAAAGATTTTTAATTACAATTCAGTAATGGTAAATGTTTTATCAAAAGTAAGGAAGGAAAGCTGATTGCAATTGGTACTAAATCTAGAGATATTGTATTTGAATTATATATATCTGGAGCCTCTTTTTTTTGCGAAGGTAGATGACAATTGGTTATGGCACATAAGATTTTGTCATGTTAATTTTGATAACATTATGAAGGAAAGTTTGACTAATGCAGTAAGAGATCTACCAAAGATTGTGAAACCATCTAACACTGTATGCCGAGAATGTGTTATGGAAAAATAGACTAGAAGTTATAAAAGAAAAGCATATACATAAAAGGGAAAGTTGGATCTGGTACATACAGATCTATGTGGACCTACAAGGACAAAAGAATAATATGGTGAAAGGTACTTTATACTTTTTGTTGATGACTTTTCTAGAATGATGTGGGTTACTTATTTTAAAGAGAAATTAGAGGCAATTGATATATTTAAGATATTCAGAGAAAAAGTAGAAAATGAATCCAGTTTAAAGATAAAATGTTTAAAGTTAGATAGAGGTGGAGAGTTTACTTCAAACCTATTCAATTCATACTATGAAGAGCATGGAATACAAAGACAAACATCTACTCCTAGGACTCCACAATAGAATGAGATAGCAGAGTGAAGAAATAGGACTATACTTGATGTTGCTAGGATGATGTTTCTTGAAGGAAATGTATCTCATATGCATTGGAGAGAGGTTGTTGGGACAACGGTGTACACATTGAACATAATTCAAATCAAAGAAGGTACAAGTAAGAATCCTTATGAATTTTGGTTTAATCATACTCCTATTGTAAAATATTTTAGAATATTTGGTAGTAAGTGCTATATCAAGAGAGATGATGAGATAGGGAAGTTTGATGCTAGAAGTGATGAAGGAATTTTCCTCTATTATTATACTAAGAGAAAAGCTTAAAAATGCTTTAATCGGAGATTGAGGAAGATGGTTGAAAGTCACAATGTAAAGATAGATGAAAGGTTTCAGATACAAGAGAGAGTATATGACTATAATCAGAATACATAGATCAAAGAGGTTGCTGCTGTAGAAGAACTTGTTGAGGTTGAATGTGAAAATGAGACTTGTGATGATGAGGCTTCTGAGATTCCCAAATCTCCGAGGTATGTAAATAATAATCATCGTGAAAAATCAAATTATTCATAATACTAATCAAGGAGTAATGACTAGATCAAAGGCTAGAGAAGAAATTTGTTTGATTTCACAAGTTGAACCAAAGACTACAAATGAAGCTTGTAGAGATGAATCCTGGATAAATGCTACGAAGGAAGAATTAGATCAGATAAAGAAGAACAACACTTAGGAATAGGTTCCTAGACCTAAGAATAAAAATTTAATAGGAACTAAATGGGTTTTCAAAAACAAAATGAATGAATAAGGGGTTGTTGTAAGAAATAAGGCAAGATTGCTATGTAAATATTGCCATATTTTTGTTCATTCTTAGATTGAAGACCTAATTACTAGATGATGCTATAGTAACCTAGTTTGTGTTATTAGGTGATCTTCTTTAAGTTTGTGTTCATTTCATTGCAAAGTACATGAAAATAAAAGGAAATGAACTGCATCTAAAGCTACACATGCATGTATGTATACTGTAAAAAAGGGAAAGAACTGAAGGGAGAAACATCTATCTGAGCTCACATAGGTTGTGAGCATAGCCATTACCAGAACTAAATGAATGAGTATACATATACATAAAGGAAAACTATTAAATACTGGGGTACCAGACATTGTCTGGTATTGGTGTCCAGATCCGGTCATGTCCAATGAGCTCCTAAGATCTAGAACCTACAAGAAGAAATGAGGGGAGATGGGTTAGATCCAATGGATCTATGCAATGGCTAGTATCACAATATCTACATAATGCATATGTACACTCATCCATGCACCTCTGACAAATTTTGTGCTTAGGGAATGTGCATAAGGCTCCAAGGAACAAAAGGAGGCACCATGTTTTCACCGATGTGTTTGTTTCATGTGCAGATACAGGGGAGCTGATCCAACAATAAGTTCAATGAATGACCTAGGCCCTTGATGCAGATCATGATAGGGAAAAATCAAGGTTTCCTATCAAGTGATCACATCAAGGGCCAAGAGCACACATCATATGAAGGAGGGACACCCAGATGATGCAGCATCAATGAAGAAGAAAAGAAAGCACAATTGGCAGATTGGTTATAAAGCATTGTATTAAAAGTGCCTTAAATCTTGTAATCAATCTAGGCCCATAGCAGTACAAATGGTGGACATAGAATTTTCCAACAATATCAAGTACATCTCATTAAGCACAACAAATCACTATCAAATGGAGAAGTGAGAGGGGACACAAATCTGCATATTGTTGGCATGATCATTAGAATCTATACCATGAATCAGATAGTGAGGGGGCTAAAATTAGAAAATTAGATAGTATGGCATATCATCATATGAAATAAAAAATGGATAGTGCATGGGCCTCAAAGAATGGAGCAATGGGACAGTTATGATAGGTCAAGATGGTGTCATTTTACAAGACACCCTGGTACATTGTGTAAGCCAAGAAACTCACAGAGCATGATGTCAGGTTTTAAATAATAGCAAGGGTAATGAATAACAATCAAACCCAAAGAAATGACCCAAAACTTCATGCCCAGTACCCTGTGGTAGTAGTTAGTAAGCATGGTATCAATTAAACAATGAAACAGTACAATTAGGATACAGTGCTTGCAGGAATCAATAAAAGGAGATAGAAGTAAACATCCATTGACGCCATTGTTCACAGACCCAAACTTTTACAAGAAGCCAAGCATTAAGTAGAGTATAATATAATAGTAAGAAAAGAGTTGATATTGGAAAACAACATGTCATGCATGGAGACCGAGATCAAGAAAAACAAACATGCAGTCCTTGGTTGTCAAGCATCAACAATGCTTTGCTTGCCTGAGGATCCTCTAAAAGGTCAAGCAATAGGACTCAATGGCATACAATGATAGGCCCAATAGAATATAGGTTATGTAGAGTAGAGCATGATAATAACAACAACATATATAAGTCATGGTGCCTGATGATAGCAAATCCAAAATACAATAAGCATTCATAGCCTACACAGTCATTAAGTACGAGCTTTACTTCCATGAGTGTAATACCATGGATGTCAAGTTTCAAGACCATGAACATTTCAAACATGTAATAGCAAGAGAATTCCTCTAGATCTCAAATTCCAAGCAAGATGAAATATTAAACTCATATGTAAATAACATGCCAAAGCAAGGAGCGCATATAGGTTCAGGTTTTCAAACACATAATGAGTAGTCAACATTGGCGCCAAGCAAACATGAGAGTTTCAAATTGTCAGTATGGGCCAGCGAGTACATAAGGATCCACGGTGCCAAGAACTTAACTCATCGGCTATCTATAGACAAAGGACATAAATGGTAATAAACATGGGATGAGTCTCATTTCACGGTCCTTCATCATAGGTCACCCAAGCATGAAAGGTATGCACATTAGCACCAATGTATAGCAGTTCACAACTACAAACAAGCATGTGCCATAAACCCACATTTAAATGGATGCCAACATGATGATGCCATAGTTTTTTCAAGAAATCAAATGTGATAACAGTGCCATAAAACAACAGTATATGATGCCCTAGTTCTTGCAAAACCATCACAGTGTACACATACCGTGAATGCCATATTCATGATTTTGAATATGCACTCATGGGGAGGCAATACCATCATTATATGGTGCCCTCAGGGGTGTTAGAGGATCAATAGGAAATGATGATTGAAAGAGCCAAACATACAATAAGAAACCAATGAATCAAAATGCTAGACAATGCCCTAGCTTGATCATAGGCTTCATAATATTTTGAAGACGTGCTCAAATCATAACATGCATCAACAAATACATCATGCCATGTCCTAGCTCGTGAGCCTTAATGACTAAACAGAGGCATGAGAGTTCACGGTCTATCTAGGAAATCAAGAAGATATAACAATAAACACACCAGCAAATTCAAACCAATGATGGAAACAGTGATTGCAATCCAATCAGTAGTGTGTGCCTCTGATGGTGAAAGAATTGTCATGAAGCTGACTTAGGGCACAACATCAATTCAAATAGAAATCCAGAGAACCAAAGGTGCAATTCCATTGATTTCATGCCCTAACTCAAGCAAAAGGAGTAAAAAAAATTGCAAATCTCCACAGTGAATGCACACTTTGTATGCCATATTCACAAGGACTAATATGCACTCACAAAATGCAAAAGCAATACATAATCAAACACAGTTGATGCATGACAGTATCCTCAAAAGGCTTGGGCACATTTTGTAGAACATAAGGAACCAAATAGCTTAAAGATCGAATTAGAGGAAACTTACCTCGATAACATGATGTTGAATGTTGTTGTTTCCAAAACCAGGGTTCGGTTGATTGACAGTGGAGATAGAAACTTCCAAAAATGCTAGGAGTCATGCAGTTTGCCGACCAATGGATTCTCCCCATCTTTGATGAGGGTTTTAGGATGACATCTTTTGCTAAGGTTATGGCATATGTGTAAAGATGGGAGTGGTTTTCAAAACATTAGTAAAGATTTTGACAAGTCACTAGGTCATGGTACATGATGCTAGAATACATGCTATATGTTGGTGGTTTTTGTTGTAAATGTGAACACTTTGGATATTCTCCCCTGGGTTGAGAATAATTTTTTTAGTTTACATCTTAGACCATGCTTTGTTATTTAGGCACAAGTGGATGCTTGTTTAATTGTAATTATTTTAAAAAACATGTTTCCCCATTGTGTGGGTTGAGACCTTTTTAAAAATATTTTTAGGGTCCATTTTTGTGTCATAGTGGGATAGGTTTTTAATGTTAAGTCATGGCTCATTCCTTTTTGTAAGATATTGACAAGTGGTGTTTTTATAAACCATTGTCAGAATATCATTTATAAGCATGACTTAGTGGATAGAGCGGTCTCTATTTGACTATCTATTTTTAGGTCCCACTTTCCTCACCCCCTAGGAATCTGAGAATCTAGCATTCGAATTATGATGTAGCCTCATGGGTCCATTATTGATCTTTTTCTATTCTTAGGAGGTAGTGGAGTTTGAATGCAGATTCCTAGGTTTTAGTTATATACCTCTCACTTTTCATGATAGAGGTTAGCTCTTCATTTATTTCTCTCTGATAGGAGTGTTGTAGCTCTAAGAGACACAGTTGTACTTAGTTTCTTTTTAGCAATAAAATTGATCCTTCTTGTTCTCCTATAATTATGGGTTTTCTTTTGAAGTCATATGCAAGATTATTGTGATGTTTCCATATCCTTAATCTGCATGTTGAATCCAAGTTGGTGTTTAAGAAATGATCTTAATTCAATAGTGTGATTTGCGTGCAATCAAGAATATCAGATTCATGAAGTTTTCTTCCTTTTTTGCATTCTAAGTACCTTGTTTCACTAAGAGTTAAGAAAGTGGGATTGAGTTGTGAGTTAAGTTTGTCTTGCTGTTGGAGTAAATTTATTTTTAGTTGTTGATCTTCTTAAGTTTCGGTGGATCACCTTTGTTTTGCTTCAATTGTAGTTGTTTAATTTCATGTACTTTCTCTCCCTTTCCATTCAAAGTTTAGATAAGTTTCAAGTGATGCAAGGGGAAGCCGGCCCTTAATCTGGAGGTCTATTCTTGGATAGGTTACCCATAGCTTGAGAATAGTCCCATGTTTCACAGGATTGCTAAGTTCAACACTTAGCAAATTGGGTGCAATCCTTAGTGACAATAGTTTTTGGCAGGCCTGGTGGGACAAAAGACTCAGTGAGTCAGATTTGTAGAAAGATTTATGCAAGTTATTGTGTGGTATGAGTAGTGATAGTGTTTTGAAATTATACTTGGTGACTCTAATGGTGTTTTATGCAAATCAGTATATAAGCTTATGAGTGGAATCCCAACTAGGTAGAGTAAGAATCCTTTTGTGTATACAGAGCTGCCATCTATAAAAAAGAGGTCTAAAGAAGCCCAACATATTGCATCAAAATCTACAAATCCTGCTCCTAGTTCTACTCCTAGTCCTGCTCACATTCCTGCAACCAATCCCCAAATCCAGCCAGTGCAAGCAACACCAGAAAATCAAGCTCCCCTTAATCCTCTTATGGCTAGACAACTTCCTTTTGTAGCCTTTGATCAAGGCAGCCCCTTGAATTTGTAGCAGCATAATGACATACCTATATCAACCCTTAAAATTTTGCCTACTTTTACAGGAGAGGATCAGACTTCAACTATTGAGCATATAAGAGATGTATCATCTCTTTGTGCCCTTCATAATATAACCTAGGATAATGTAGCTGTGAGGTTGTTGGCAGCTTCCCTCAAAGGAAAAGCATTGCAATGGTTTAGAGGCTTAGCAGTTGGCTCCATAGCTGATTGGGATGGGTTGGGTCAAGCCTTGACCAATCAATTCAAGGATAAATTAGACCATCTCTCATTAGTTGAGCATTTGACTACTATTAAAAGGTCACCCCAAGAATACATGATGGATTTCAATTTCAGATTTCAAAGGACATGGAATAGAATACCAGTAATGGTTAGACCTTCAAGCCAACATGCTTTTCTATACTATCTAAGAGCCCTTAACAGTGATATCTCTATTATGATCCAATCCATGGGAGGGACTAATTTACCAGCAACATATGATCTTGCCATAAGAGCTAAAAATAGCCTAATCCAAGCTAGAAAGATAGCCCCAAGGCCTCCAATGCCTATTTTCCCCGAGCTTCATCCTGTTCCTAAAGCAATTCTAGCCTTGGCATCTATTCCACCTCTCCCATCTCCTCCTCAACAGGTTGCTAGCCTAGTTGTGAATCAATCCCAAGAGCTGAATGAGATCAAAAAGGCCTTGAAAATTATTACTAATGAGCTGGTTAGTCTAAAGAAGCAGCAGTCCCAACCTTACCAGCAACCCTATCAATAGCCTTATTAGTAGCCCTATCAAAATCATTACTAGTAGAACAAGCCCCAATACCAACAAGGCTAGCAAGGTCAAGCAAGAAATTATAATCAAAAGGCCAGCTAGCCTTATAAAACTAACACTCCTAGTGCTTCTAGAGAGTTAGTTCCTGTAGCTCAGAAAAATATAGTGCAAGAATACCAATGGGGCTGCCCATGCAATCAGAAACACATCCAAGGAATGTGTCCCAATGGCTATGCTCAGGCCCTCATGGTGTAGAACAATGTGATGATGCCACAGGAGATGGTTCAAGAGCCAAAAATCCAGCAAGGTCCAGTTGTTACCCCAAACAAGTTGCAGACTCCTAAGGTGGCGCTGGTGAATTTTCAGAAGGAAGATTTTTGTGGGGTGAATTTCTCACCAAATGATAACCCAAACTACATCCCAGTTGCAGCCAACACAAGGTCTAAGAAGAAGGCTTTGGAGGTTGAACAAGTGGCCTCTACCAGTCAGCAGGCTCCTATTGTGAATCCACAACCCAAAGCAGTTCAAGCTCCAGTCCTAAGCTAGTCTAAGGAGGCTAAAGAACCAGTCAAGGTAGCTACACAGTTGGTTTCTACACAAATAGAGGCTACTGCACCAAAGGGGTAGCCTAAAGTGAATTTGGGATCTTTTAATATTGTGGAGAAAATGAAGAAGACCTCTATCAATGTGCATTTAATGGACACATTGGCGATCCTTGGTCAAAAGGAGCTAATACTTAGTGAGTTGGCTAAGATTTCATCGAATCAAGAAAGTGTTTCAGAGCAGCCCAGGGTTCTAGTGGCTAAAACACCTCAAAAGGAGTAGCAAAAGGAGGAGACCAGCTCACAACCCATTGTTTCCCCACAGGTTAAACCTCCTCCTTTCTATGTAACTCTTATTGTTGGAGATTTCTTGGTTCATAATTGTATGATAGATTCAGGAGCTAGTAGCTCTATGATTTCTAAGCAATTAGTAGATCTCCTAGGATTGTCTTATGAGCCAATAGATAGGCCTGTTGTTTAGCTAAATGGGTCATCAGTTAGTACCTTGGGAGTCATAAAGGACCTAAGTCTCACCCTACATGAATGTCCCAATTTCTCCATTCCCCAAGATGTCTATGTCATAGATCTACCTCCTCATTTTTCTATTTGTCTAAGCAGAGAATTCATTCCTAGGTTAGGGGGATATCTCTCAGCTAATTGGTCCCACCTATATTTCAGAACTAGATATGGGACTAGAGTTAGAATCAAGTTTGAAGCTTTTGCAAAAAGCCATGTTGAACCATATACCCCAAGCCCTATAAATGCCAATTTGATGTATCATGAACAAGACCCAAGTAATTCTGAACTTGAAACCACTGTTGGGAAGTTTCCTGATATTGTCCTAGATGAGTGGGCTGAGAGAGATTTGGAGGAGGATGACCCTTTTAGAAACATGGAGTTTTCTGGTATTGGAATGTATATCATTCATGAAGGTGTTGTGATTCTAGATTTGATGAAGAAAGAAGATAAGCATTCTAAAGATCAGAGTGATGAATTGTGGCAGTTGTTCTCTGATGGTGCCAGAAGCAGAGTTGGTTGAGGAGGAGCTATTCTAATTTCTCTAGAGGGGAAAAGGTATTACTTTGCAGTTCATTTTTCCTTTAGTTGTACTAATAATATAGCAGAGTATGAGGCTTTGATTCATGGTTTAGAATGGGCTAGACAAAGAGGAATCAAATGCCTAGAAGTTATAGGTGATAGTGAATTAGTGGTCAATGAAATTTGTGGCACTAATCTCACAAAAAATGATACACTTAAGATGTATAAGCATAGGGTTTTCGATTTAATAGAAGATTTTTGTGCTTTTAATTTGGTTGCTCTTCCAAGATATTAGAACAAATAGGCAGACAAGCTGGCTACCATGGGAGCATAATATGATATTCCAAAAGAGATCAAAAGTCCCAACTCACAGCATGTAAAGGTTCTAGTAAGACCATCCATACTAGACAATCAGGTGAGCTGGCAAGTCTTTGAAAATGATGAACAAATTTTTAACTTTTTGATAGAAGAGGCTAAGTTCTCTAAAGCTAACCAGAACAAACATGCTCACCAGTATAGTGACCAAATGCTACAGTTGAAAAGTAATAAGTTGCCTAAGGGACTAGTCACCCTTGAGTCCATATTTAACTCAGATGATCAGCTCAAAGGAGACAAGGCTAGTATGATAGTCAAAGAAGAGCACTACCAGTCTATGGAGGTCCTCAAGGACAAATTCCTTAAGCTTGGAAAGGTATGCACACAGCCAAAAATGCAGGCCTTTATTTCATTATGTAAAGAATTTGGTGATGTTTTTGCATGGGAATACTATGATCTGAAAGGATTTGATCCTCACTTATCCCAACATACCATTGAGCTAGAACCCCATGCCAAACTAGTGAGACAAAAATAGAGACCTATCAATCCTAAGCTAGAAGTCTTGATGAAAATAGAGTTGAGAAAGATGATTGAGGCCAATATTATATTTCCCATAAAACAAACCTCTTGGGTTTCCAATCTAGTACTAGTTAGGAAGAAGAATGGTGAAATTCGGTTATGTGTGGATTTTAGAGACCTTAACAAAGCCTCACTCAAAGATCATCACCCATTTCCATCCATGGGACAGATTTTATAGTATGTCTCAGGATCTGACAGATTTTCTTTGTTAGATGACTTTTTTGGTTATAACCAGGTCCTGGTTAAAGAAGAAGACCAATATAAAACAACATTCACCACCAAATGGGGCACCATGGCATATAGGAAGATGCCTTTTGGGCTCTCTAACATTGGTGCTACATTTCAGAAAGCCATGGAGATGGAATTTGTTGGTTTAATGAACAAGTTCGTTCTAGTTTATTTGGATGATATAACTATCTTTTCAAAAGACACTAATGATCACCTGGTTCATCTGAGATAGATCTTTGAAAGGTGCAGAGAGTTTGGAGTTTCATTAAATCCTAAGAAGTGCATTTTTGCTGTCCATGAAGGTAGATTACTGGGGCACATTGTTTCTAAACAAGGGACAACCATTGATCCTGAGAGGATAAAGGCCATCATGGCACTACCCCTGCTAGCTCACAAGAAGGGACTGCAGAGTTTCCTTGGAAGGATCAACTTCTTGAGAAGGTTCATTCCAAATGTTGCAGCACTACTTAAGCCTATGACCTAGATGTTGAAGAACTCAACCTTTCATTGGACAAATGAAGGAAAAAGGTGTTTTGAAGAAGTCAAGGAAGCAATTGCATCTGCTCCTACTCTGGTAAACCCTAACTTTTATAAATATTTTATCCTATATGATTTTGGGGACACTGATAGTATCTCTGATATGTTAGTTCAGCAGAATGCTGAGAAGCAAGAACAACTAGTAGCTTTTTACAGTTAGGGTCTAGATGGTTATGAACTTAATTATACTCCTATAGAAAATCATGTCCTAGCAGTTGTGAGGAGTTTGAAAAATTTTAGGCACTTTTTATCCAATAACACAATGCATCTAATGGTTTCCCACCCTTGCATAAAAGATTTCCTGCTAAACAAAGACCTGAGCCATAAGAGGGCTGGTTGGGTCACCAAAGTCATGGGGTATGACATTCAGATTAAAGTGACCAAGCTAATTAGAGGAAAGGGGTTGTGTGAGTAGCTCAATGAAAGAACAGCAGACTCAAACCAACAAAAGGATCAAGTGGTTTTGATGAACCAGAATGCAGAGCAGAGTACAAGCTGGACAACAAAGATGAGACATTATCTCTCAACCGGTTAGTGCCCTCAAGGCCTTGAAAGGAGTAAGAGAAGGTACTTTAGGCTCCAAGCTATTCCATTTATCATTATTGATGATGCTTTGTATAGGAGGGATCATAGTGGTGTCTTGTTGAGATGTGTTGAAACTGGCCAAGTGGATAAAATACTGGAGGAGTTTCATGATGGAAGTTCTGGAGGACACTTTGTAGCCAAAACCACTACTCTAAAAGTGATGAGAGCTAGGTACTATTGGCCTAGCTTATACAAAGATGCATTTGATTGGGTAAGGAAGTGCAAGAATTGTGCTCTGTTTACTGGAAAACAAAAGTTAGCAGCCCTCCCTCTACATCCCATCAAGGTGGAGCAGCCTTTCTCAAAATGGGGATTGGATTTTATTGGACCTATCAACCCCCCATCCAGTGCTAGACACAAATGGATACTTTCTACTACAGACTATTTTACCAAATGGACAGAGGCTGTAGCACTGAAGGAAGCAAATGAGACCTCTGTCCTAAACTTTTACCAAGACATTGTGTCTAGATTTGGTACTCTAGATTCTATCATTTCAAACAATGGTATGGCTTTCCTAGGGACTAGAATTTCAGAATGGGCACTCAAGCACAATATCTTCCTGAGTACCTCTTCTAACAATTACCCTCAAGGTAATGGTCAAGTAGAATCAACAAATAAGAACTTGCTGAGAATCATCAAGAGAACTATAGAAGGAAACCAGAGAGATTGGCATAGCAATTTAAAGTTGGCCCTATGGGTAGATAGAATAATAGCTAAGAGGTCTATAGGTAACTCACCCTATACACTTGTATACAGAAAAGAATCTAGGATTCCTTTGTCTACTGAGTTGCCAACTTTGAGCTTAATCAAGGAAATTGATCTTATGGAGGAAGATGCTATGCAAGTCAAGCTTGCTGAGCTAGTTGAGCTCGAAGAAGCAAGAAAGATAGCACTAGAGAACTTGGAAGCTCATCATTCTCAGATCAAGAAAAGCTTTGATAAGAAAGCCACACCTAGGGTTTTCAAAGAGGGAGACCTTGTCCTCAAGTGGGATGAAGAAAAATACAAATTAGGGAGGCATACTAAATTTGATGCCATATGGAGTGGGCCTTTCATGGTGATTGGATGCAAAGTCCATAATACTTTTCAGCTGGCTAGTATGGATGGAGAGGAGTTGCCCATTCTAGTGAATGGGATTCACCTCAAAGCTTGTTTCTAAGGTTTATTTCTATCCTGTACATTAGTAGATTAGAAGTTTCCAATTTTCTATGTTCCCTAAGTGCCTGGCACAAGTTTGTTCCCAATTTCAGTTGCTTTCAATTTGGTTTTAAGTTTGGTGTTAGTAGTAATAAGCAAGAGAGGTTGTCTCTAGCAGTTAGCAGTTTTGTTAAAGAAGGATTGGTTGTCCAAAAGAACTGGGTTCAATTTGAGGCTTATATGACTCTGTGCCCAATGGATCTCTAAGGCAGATGATCAAGATGCTTAGCAGGCAAGCACTCCAAAGAGGTCGCCAGAATGTTGCCATATTTTTCTTCATTCTTAGATTGAAGACCTAATTACTAGATGATGCTACAATACCCTAGTTTGTGTTATTAGGTGATCTTCTTTAAGTTTGTGTTCATTTCATTGCAAAGTACATGAAAATAAAAGGAAATGAACTGCATCTAAAGCTACAGATGGATGTATCTATACTATACAAAAAGGGAAATAACTGAAGGGAGAAACATCTATCTGAGCTCACACAAGCCGTGAGCATAGCCATTACCAAAATTGAATGAATGAGTATACATATACATAAAGGAAAATTATTAAATACTGGGGTACCAGACATTGTCTGGTATTGGTGTCCAAATCTGGTCATGTCCAGTGAGCTCCTGAGATCCAGAACCTACAAGAAGAAATGAGGGGAGATGGGTTAGATCTAATGGATCTATGCAATGGCTGGTATCACAATATATACATAATGCATATGTACACTCATCCATGCACCTCTGACAAAGGTTGTTCTCAGGGCATGTGCATAAGGCTCCAAGGAACAAAAGGAGGCACCATGTTTTCACTAACGTGTTTGTTTCATGTGCAGATACAGGGGAGCTGATCCAATAATAATTTCAATGAATGACCTGGGCCCTTGATGCAGATCATGATAGGGAAAAATCCAGGTTTCCTTTCAAGTGATCGCATCAAGGGCCAAGAGCACACATCGTATGAAGGAGGGACACCCATATGATGCAGCATCAATGAAGAAAAAAAGAAAGCACAATTGGCAGATTGGTTACAAAGCATTGTATTAAAAGTGCCTTAAATCTTGTAATCAATCCAAGCCCATAGGTGTACAAATGGTGGACATAGCATTTTCCAACAATATCAAGTACATCTCATTAAGCACAACAAATCACTATCCAACAGAGAAGTGAGAGGGGACACAAATCTGCATATTGTTGGCATGAACATCATTAGAATCTGTACCATGAATCAGATAGTGAGGGGGCTACGATTGGAAAATAAGATAGTATGGAATATCATCATATGAAATAACAAATGGATAGTGCATGGGCCTCAAAGAATGGAGCAATGGGATAGTTATGATAGGTCGAGATGGTGTCATTTTACAAGACACCCTGGTATATTGTGTAAGCCAAGAAACTCATAGAGCATGATGTCAGGTTTTAAATAATAGCAAGGGTAATGAATAACAATCAGAGCCAAAGAAATGACCCAAAACTTTGTGCCCAGTACCTTGTGGTAGTAGTCAGTAAGCATGGTATCAATTAAACAATGAAATAGTACAATGACAATACAGTGCTTGCAGGAATCAATAAAAGGAGATAGCAGTAAACATGCATTGACACCATTGTTCATAGACCTGAACTTTTACAAGAAGCCAAGCATTAAGAAGAGTACAATATAACAGTAAGAAAAGAGCTGATACTAGAAAACAACATGTCATGCATGGAGACCAAGATCAAGAAAAACAAACATGCAGTCCTCGATTGTCGAGCATCAACAGTGCTCTGCTTGCCCGAGGATCCTCTAAAAGGTCAAGCAGCAGGACTCAATGACATACAATGATAGGCCCAATAGCATATAGGCTATGCAGAGCAGAGCATGATAATAACAACAACATATATAAGTCATGGTGCCTCATGATAGAAAATCCAAAATACAATAAGAATTAATAGCTTGCATAGTCATTAAGTATGAGCTTTACTTCCATGAGTGTGATACAATGGATGTCAAGTTTCAAGACCATGAACATTTCAAACATGTAATAGCAAGAGAATTCCTCTAGATCTCAAATTCCAAGCAAGATAAAATATTAAACTCATATGTAAATAACATGCCAAAGCAAGGAGCGCATATAGGTTCAGGTTTTCAAACACATAATGAGTAGTCAACATTGGCGCCAAGCAAACATGAGAGTTTCAAATTGTCAGTATGGGCCAGCGAGTACATAAGGATCCACGGTGCCAAGAACTTAACTCATCGGCTATCTATAGACAAAGAAGGGCATAACTGGTAATAAACATGGGACGAGTCTCAGTTCACGGGCCCTCATCATAGGTCACCTGAGCACGAAAGGTATGCACATCGGCACCAATGTATAGCAGTTCACAACTACAAACAAGCATGTGCCATAAACCCACAATTAAATGGATGCTGACATGATGATGCCCTAGTTTTTTCAAGAAATCAAATGTGATAATAGTGCCATAAAACAACAGTATATGATGCTCTGGTTCTTGCAAAACCATCACAGTGTACACATACTGTGAATGCCATATTCATGATTTTGAATATGCACTCATGGGGAGGCAATGCCATCATTATATGGTGCCCTCAGGGGTGTTAGAGGATCAACAGGAAATGATGATTGAAAGAGCCAAACATACAATAAGAAACCAATGAATCAAAATGCTAGACAGTGCCCTAGCTTGATCACGAGCTTTATAATATTTTGAAGACATGCTCAAATCATAACATGCATCAACAAATACATCATGCCATGCCCTAGCTCATGAGCCTTAATGGCTAAATAGAGGCATGAGACTTCATGGTCTATCCAGGCAATCAAGAAGATATAACAATAAACACACCAGCAAATTCAAACCAATGATAGAACCAGTGATTGCAATCCAATCAGTAGTGTGTGCCTCTGATGGTGAAAGAATTGTTGTGAAGTTGAGTTAGGGCATGCCATCAATTCAAATAGAAATGCAAAGAACCCAAGGTATAGTGCCATTGATGTTGTGCCCTAACTCAAGCAAAAGGAGTAAAAACAATTGCAAATCTCCGCAGTGAATGCACACTTTGGATGCCATATTCACAAGGACTAATATGCACTCACAGAATGCAGGATCAATACATAATCAAACATAGTTGATGCACGACAGTACCCTCAAAAGGATTGAGCACATTTTGCAGAACATAAGGAACCAAATAGCTTAAAGATTGAATCAGAGGAAACTTACCTCAATAACATGATGCCGAATGCTATTGTTTCCAAAACCAGGGTTCGGTTGACTGACAGTGGAGATAGAAACTTCAAAAAGTGCCAGGAGTTGAGCAGTCTTCTGACCAATGGAATCTCCCCATCTTCAATGAGGGTTTTAGGATGACATTTTTTGCTAGAGTTACGGCATATGTGTAAAGATGGGAGTGGTTTTCAAAACATTAGTAAAGATTTTGACAAGTCACTAGGTCATGGTACATGATGCTAGAATACATGCTATATGTTGGTGGTTTTTGTTGTAAATGTGAACACTTTGGACATTCTCCCCTTTTTGGGTTGAGAATAATTTTTTTAGTTTACATCTTAGACCATGCTTTGTTATTTAGGTGCAAGTGGATGCTTGTTTAATTGTAATTATTTTTAAAAATGTGTTTCCCCATTGTGTGGGTTGAGACCTTTTTAAAAATATTTTTAGGGTCCATTTTTGTGTCATAGTGGGATAGGTTTTTAATGTTAAGTCATGGCTCATTCCTTTTTGTAAGATATCGACAAGTGGTGTTTTTATAAACCATTATCAGAATATCATTTATAGGCATGACTTAGTGGATAGAGCGGTCTCTGTTTGACTATCTATTTTTAGGTCCCACTTTCCTCACCCCCTAAGAATCCGAGAATCTGGCATTCAAATTATGATGTAGCCTCATGGGTCCATTATTTATCCTTTTCTATTCTTAGGAGGTAGTGGAGTTTGAATGCAGATTCCTAGGTTTTAGTTATATACCTCTCATTTTTCATGATAGAGGTTAGCTCTTCATTTCTTTCTCTCTGATAGGAGTGTTGTAGCTCTAAGAGACACAATTGTACTTAGTTTCTTTTCAGCAATAAAATTGATCCTTCTTGTTCTCCTATAATTTCGGGTTTTCTTTTGAATTCATATGCAAGATTATTGTGATGTTTCCATATCCTTAATCTGCATGTTGAATCCAAGTTGGTGTTCAGGAAATTATCTTAATTCAATAGTGTGATTTGTGTGCAATCAAGAATATCAGATTCTTTAAGTTTTCTTCCTTTTCTGCATTCTAAGTACCTTGTTTCACTAAGAGTTAAGAAAGTCAGATTGAGTTGTGAGTTAAATTTGTCTTGCTGTTGGAGTAAATTTATTTTCAGTTGTGGATCTTCTTAAGTTTCAGTGGATCACCTTTGTTTTTCTTCAGTTGCAGTTGTTTAATTTCATGTAATTTCTCTCCCTTTCCCTTCAAAGTTTAGATAAGTTTCAAGTGATCCAAAGGGAAGCCGGCCCTTAATCCGGAGGTCTATTCTTAGATAGGTTACCCATAACCTGAGAATAGTCCCATGTTTCACAAGATTGCTGGGTTCAACACTTAGCAAATTGGGTGCAGCCCTTAGTGAAAATAGTAAAGGCTATTCACAATAAGAAGGCATAGACTTTGATGAGACATTTTATCCTGTTGCTAGAATAGAAGCTATGAGATTATGTTTGGCTTATGCTACACATAATAAATTGAAGGTATATCATATGGATGTGAAATCTGCATTCCTAAATGGGGATCTTGAAGAAGAAGTGCATATAGAACAACCTGATGGATTTCCTTTATGCAAAGATGGAGACATGGTGTGCAAGTTAAAGAAAGCCCTTTATGGGCTAAAGCAAGCTCCAAGGGCTTGGTATACAAGGTTAGACAAATACCTACTTTGGCTTGGATTTAAAAAAGGTAATGCTGATAGTAATTTGTATTTAAGAACTAATGAAGATGGAGTTTTGATAATAGAAGTCTTTGTTGATGATATTATCTTTGGAGGTAATGATGACCTATGTGAGAAATTTTCTAAAGAAATGGAAAATGAATTTGAGATGTCCATGATTGGCAAAATGAAATTCTTTCTTGGACTGCAAATAAATCAGAGTAGAGATGGAATTTTTATTTCTCGAACTAAATATCTTAAAGAAATGTTGAAAAAGTTTGGAATGGAGGATTGTAAACCAGTTGGTACACCCATGGTAACTAGTAATAAGCTGATAGTTGATGATGAATCAAAGTGTGTTTTTAGACTAAGTACAGATCAATGGTTGGAGGATTACAATATCTGACTCACACTAGACCAGATATTGCTAATGTTGTTGTAATTGTGGCTAGATATCAAGCAAAACCTAAAGAGACACACCTAGTTTTTGTGAAAAGGATATTGAGATATCTGAAAGGAACAATAGGCTATGGCTTATGGTATGATAGAAATGATAGCTTTGAACTTCATGCTTATATTGATGTTGATTGGGCAGGAAACATTGATGACAGAAAGAGTACTAGTGGTGGTGCATTTTTCCTTGGGAAAAAGTTGGTTTCATGGCTAAGTAAGAAGAAAGATTGTATAGCTCAATCTACTACTGAATCAGAATATGTTGCTGCTACTATAAACTACACTCAATTTTTTTGGATGAAGAAAATGCTGAAAGACATTGGAATAACTTTTGATGAGCCTGTGGTTATCTATTGTGATAACACCAGTACAATGAATATGTTAAAGAATCCATTGATGCACTCTAAAACTAAACATATTTCTATCAAGTATCACTTCTTGAGAGACAAGGTGGTAGAGAAAGAAATAAAGTTAGAGTATGTTAGCACAAAGGAACAGATTGCTGACATCTTTACAAAGTCATTTCCAAAAGATACCTTTGAATATCTCAAAGGTATGCTTGGGGTTCAGGCCCCTCCTAGTCAAAATTAAATGATGAAGGGATGCATCAGTCCAAAGGTTTTCAGAGCCTTATCATATTCTAGACTGGATGTAGGGATCTACTCCTCAAGGGAAGTGATCATGGAAGGAAGTTGTTGAAGAATAGTTGATGACTCATGGCACTTTTTGCCATTGTTGTCAAAGGGAGAGTATTGCTATGAGAAAATCCCTACTGTATGGGGAGATTGTATGAAGGAATATTGTGAGAGTACTATTTGGTTGCAGATCTTTGGATTGATATAACTTTGGGATGATTTTCCCATATGTTGACATCAATTCCAAAGGGGGAGATTGTTGGATATTTCTAATGCATGGGGTGGTGATTGATACATTTTATATATTTAATCACTACGTTATTGAATAGGCACTCATACTGTTGTCATTTGTGGTTTGCCACTGATGTCAACATATGCTTATGTGAAGAGTATAGGCTAATTATGACAGTGTACTAACATTGTATGGATGATTCAGAATGGATGAAGATAGATGAGAGTACAATAACATGTGATATTATATCCAAGATTGCATCATGTACTATTTCATATTGGATGAGTTACAAATGTTTTGATGAAGACTGATTACTGGACAGTGACAGTGGAAGCTGACAGAGTAAGTCCCTATGTTTCTGGTATATCTTACAGAAGATATGGATTAGGTTTATGCGAGCTTAAGAGATAAAGGACAAGGTACTAAAGGATGTTTGTTGGTCAGTGCAAGGTACAAAATGCTGGATGATGTCAGCTGTGGCGTGTGATCTGGAGAAGACTTATTTGGGAGCCAACTTTAGAGGTGTAGCAAGAATTTTGTTTGGTGAATGTAAATTAAGGATGTTGGTCCTTAATTGTTATAATAGAATCATTGTATATTTATTTTAGGTACCATGTGTATCTTAGCAAGAGTTTATATAAATTTTTATGTAATTAGGAAAGCCTAATTGGCTGAACTAATCATGTAGAATGTAATAGGGTATATATGTAAGATCTTTTCTTTGGAAAAGATATGGTGAGAATATATGTGATGTAAAGAAGATTGTGAAAGCTGTGAGCTTGTGTCTGCTAGATGTAGAGAAGAGGATTACTGGTGAACTTCATTGGAACTGATCAAGCAAAGATAGTTGTTATCGGACAGTTCAAAAGATTATGTATTTATTCATATACACTTGTTGCAAATAGTGAGTTTTGAAGGTGGATTTAACCTTCTTTGGGTAGTGAGCCCCCTTACTTTTTTTGACTCCTAGTAGGGTTTGTCCTCTAACAAGGACCATGTACTGTAATGTTTCAATAAGCTCCTAACAGGGCTAAATCTTCTAACAAGGATACTATACTCTCAGTACATTATTTGTGGGTGCTAATTCCCATTGGGGTTTTTTATTTTAACAGGATTTCCCCGAGACCAAATTATTATGTTATTGTGTTGTCATTCACTGTGTTCATTGGATCTGATATTTTTTCTATTCAAAGTTTAAAGTTTAATATTCTATCATACAACTGATTCACCCCCCCTCTCAGTTGTATTGTGGAATTTTATTCCTAACACCCCTATAGTCCACTTAAACTCTTTCCTATCCCCTCTCATTGTTTCAGTCAATGGTCTACAAATGCTCCTAAAAATCCTGATAAAGTTTTTGTAAAATCTATCCCTACCATGAAAAGATCTTCCCTTAGTAGCACTTCTTCGAGTAGGCCATTCAAGGATAGGCTTCACTTTCTCTTGATCCATTTTTAGACCTTCTACTGAATCTTCAAATCCTAGATACATTAACTCCTTCACAAAAATGCACTTCTTCAAATTAATCAACAATTTCTCTTCCCTTAACTTCTCAAACACCCTACGACTATGTAGTATATTCTCCTCCAATGTCTTACTAAAGATCAAAATATCATCTAGGTAAACAATGACAAAATTACCCAAAAATTATTTCAAAACCTCATTCATGAGTCCCATGAAAGTGCTCGGTGCATTGGTTAGCCCAAAGGGCATCACTAACCACACATATAGCCCTTCCTTTTTCTTGAAGGAATTCTTCCATTCATCTCCTTCTCTTATCTGAATTTTATGATATCCACTCTTTAGATCTATCTTTGAAAAATATATAGGTCCACTCAAATAGTCCATAATATCATCCATCTGTGGCAATGGAAACATGTACTTGATTGTGATCTTTTTGAAAGCCCTAGAATTTGTACACATCCTCCATTCTCCATTCTTATTTTGTGCTAACACTACTAGTACAACACATGGACTCAGACTCTCTCAAATCAACCCCTTCTACAACAACTCTTGTACTTGTCTGTTCAACTCTTCACTTTCGGCTAGTGTCATTCTGTGTGCTACCTTATTTGGAAAATTGGATCCTAGAATCAAGTCCCTCTGATGACTGATCTTCCTTACATGTGGTAATATATCAGGAACATTATCAGATACAATATCCTAAAACTCATTCAACAAATCTGCAACTTTTGTAGGTACATCTTCTATTTCCACTTTACCATCTTTCAGAATTAAATAAAAATGCATATGCTCATGCCTCATACCCTCTAGAAACTTTCTTCTATCACCAAAACTTATTATTGCATTACTACATACCTTTTCTTCTATTTCCTTCAATGGCTTTAGCTTATGTCGCACTCCATCCTTTGTCAAGGAATAGGTATTCGCATGACCATCATGTATAACACACATGTCAAACTACCATGACCTACCCAAAAACATATAACATGCATCCATGGGTATGATATTGCATAGTACCTCATCATGGTATCCCCCCATATTGAAATTCACTAGGCACTGTTCATTGACCATGACCTTGTGGTCATCCTGCACCCAGGAAATCTGGTATGAATGTGGGTGTTTCTCCCTCTTGAGTTTTAACTTTGTGACCATCTCTTCTGATACCAAATTTTTATTATTTCCACTATCGATAATTACATCACAACACGTATCCTCACACTTGCACCTAGTGCAAAAAAGGCTCCTCCTTTGCTCATGTTCATTTTCACCACTCAATAGGACTCTTCTATTAACTAGGACTTCTCCTCTTTAAACATCTTCATAATGTGATGATTTTGCATCTTCATCCACATGTGCAACTCTAGCCTAGCCTTTAGTTCTCTTATTTGTCCTTCCTAGGTGTTGAGGACATTCATATGCCCTATGACCTTCTTCTCCAGAGTAAAAACATGTTCCATGGAAGCCTCCTCTTCTTGCTCCTTGTCCTCTTCCCCTTCCTCTCTAATCTCTATTATTTTGATCATGGAAATGATTGAAATTATTTCCTCTCTAATTTTTATTTCTATTGGCCTCATCCTTTGTTTTATGATCTTCATTTCAACCTCCATAAGACTGCCCACTAGTTCTTACACCATGAACTCTTCTGCTTTTCCTGATCTCAAACTTCTTGTTCAACTTTTCATCTACTCTTAGGGAAAACTGGTATGCCTCTTCAATACTATTCATTTAGGCCAAATTCAACTCCTCCTGAATACTCACCCTTAACACATTAAGGTAATGGGAAAATTTATCCTTATCAGCTTATACTTGACTTGTTCTGATGAGGACTCAATAGAACTCCTCTGTATATTCCTCAAAAGATCTCTCCACTTGCTTTAACCCATGCATTTTCTTTAGTAGATCAAACTCATAATCATCAGGAATGAATTATCACTTCAATTTATCTACCATTCGATCCCATCTTGTGATTTTCTCCTTTCCTCTCCTATATCACTCCAATTGAATCTCCTGCCACCAGATCTTTGCATGACCCTTCAGTTTGGACTTCACAAACTTGACCCTATCAGGATCCTCAATATCTTCATACTCAAATATTCTTCTAATTCATTGATCCAGTCAATCAACTCCTCTGGGTTAAGGTTTGTTGAAAATGTAGGAACCTCAATCTTAGGTATTTTCCCAATCTTGGAAATAGCCTAAAAAATCCTTTCTTCCTCTTGGTTCAAAATTTCGCCTTCTCCTTCCTGATCAAAATTTCTTTCTTGTTCGACTTCATCCTCACTTTCATCTCTTATTGTAAGATTCATTCCTCTTTGAATCTCTTATTGCAATGCTCCCACTTGTCTCTGCAGGGCTCTAACCTCAGGTGGCACACCTCCTACTCTTCTGCCACATTCCCTTTGTGGAGGCATTTTTGCGCTTATCATTGAAACTCTAAACCACAGTCTTGGTGTAAACTACATCACAGTCGACAATCTGTCTACACACTCAAGAACTCCTTCTCTAATACCACTTGATGAAGGGTTCTCCCTTAATACCATGAACACATAACAAAAAATAGAGTCACAACAACAATTTGCAAGAATAGAAAATGGGCTTCTTATTATCTCCACAAGTGTAGAATTACAAATTTTAGAATTACAACATGCAAATCCACATGGGCATTTTCCTTACAATATTCTGTAAGACATAGCCTCGAATAACTACCCAGAACTGCCCTAGAAAACACTACAAGCCTTCCTTATATAGGCAATTTTCCACTGCTTGAGAAGGTTCTAGAATTTTGGCCATAAGGCCGACCGCCCGTAGAATTATTATTTTTTATTTATTTTTAACATTAGGGTCAGCTCAAAATAATTACAAATTATATTTTTAGGTATCCCAAATTCCAGAGGCCATAACATGTTAACCGTAGCTCCATTAGGCTATTATAACCACGTTTCAAAAATGGCAGCTCTTGATCTACAATACTTGACTCGTGCAAGCTCTACTTAGCTAGGGTTCGACCTTATTATGGAGCCTCTAAGGCCTTCAAAATTGAGCTCAAAGATTTTGTACCAAAAAACCTCAACTTCGCCAATACAGATGATATGGTGATGAAACTCAATTGACAGATTGATATGACTAAGATGAACCTCCACCTGTGAAATCAAAACATTTTGGGCTCGTATGACCAACTTACTAAAATAGTAAGTTTCCATAAATAGTAACTTTGCACTGAAAACAACCCTTATTGAAAAGAAACCAGAAATATTATTGGGTGATGCAAGATTTCCCTTACACCCAAGATACTCCTACATCAATAATAATAGATATCTATTTAATTAATAGAGGACATTTAAATATTTTTTTTATTGCATGCATATATTTTTAGATGTCTACAATACCTAATATTTCTTTACGGTTAAATATCAATAAATGGAGTAACAAATCCAATTTGGTCACATCTATCTCCCAAGAAAACCCTATGCATTAGGTCTTAACCTCATTTTGCTTGACCTTATGTAATGCATATTAAGGATGATAGATGAGTTGCTCCTCTTCATCAACCCTACAAAATGTGTTATTTTATTTTTAGTTCATCTACATAGATCAAGAGAGCCACTTTTTTACTACTCCCCAACAACCTTATCAATATTATGTGTCTTTGCTTTTGTAATACCCATTTTTATGTTTCATGAGGGCCGAATTGTTTATAACTCAATAAACCTCATTTTCATCCCCTATAGACTTTCCCACTTTGAATAATTGATATAGAAATGCATGCAATACTTAGTGACTAAAGTGTCTATATTTATTTGAGAAATAGGTGCTACTAATAATTTAAAGTGTCCTAATGTATAAACTTGGACAAGTAGTTACATGGAAAATATGGAGAGTTAAAGATCACATTTTTTAATATTCTTTTGGAAATAGTGTATCCCTTTGAGAATGTATATTTTACATTGCATATTGCTTTATCTTAGTTTATTATGCACAATGATGTTTTATTTAGATGCACTCTATTGTGAAAAAATATTAAAATGTGTATGCTTCATATGCTTCACCTCTAATTTTAAGTCTAATTTAGTTTTTTCTTGACATGTATTTTTTATTAGATAGGTATGGAAAGGGTCTTAATCCCATTATAAAAGTTAATTACAACAAGCCGTCAAGGCATAATAGAGATGTAGGAAAACTAGAAAGGTAGATGTCTTGATATGTGTTGTTTGGCCCTTTTTAAGGTTATTTACATGTGGAGATTGATAAAATCCATGAATCAATCATCCATCCATCTATTTTGACACATTCATATACACATCCCATCCACCACCCATCTCCACTTCCTAAATATAATCTCTGACTTATTATTTTGTGCTCCAATTTTAAAACTAGCTTAATAATATATTTGAGATAAAACAATTAATTTTGATATTATGTAAATTAGATAGTGGATTAAATTTCTTGAATGAGGTCTAGTTATCATATATCTAAAGACATTCTTTGGCATTTTTACAACACATCATCAATACATGAATTAAAAATTATTATAGTACTATGATTAGCATAAGGAAATCTTGATAATTGCATTGTCATTCAAAAGGATAAAATTTTTCATAATCCATCTTTTCATCATTATGAAGACAAAAAATATGTGGCTCTAATAAGGTGGAAGGAACTAGAAAACTTCAACACTTGCATAACAAGCTCCTAAATATGTCCCTAAACATCACACTATTTCAACTCACTTAACCACTAAACATGAATATATATGCATAAGATAAAATCATGAAAAATATATCATAAATAATTAATTAAGATCACACTAATGATTATGTCTAAGCATCCAAAATGATAAAGACATTTCTCTAAAATCATCTATATGTATCTGTAACATCTCATTCAATTTTATACTAACACATATCAACATATAAATTAACTTATCATGAAAATAAATACTAATTTATTTATCCCTTATCTTATTAATTTATACTTTTACATAAATTATATATAAATAAATTATTAATAATATATAATTAATTTGATTGAAATAAATTTTTAAAAACTAAATTAGCATTTACATTTAGTAAGAAAACAAAAGAATCATATATCTTAAGGTTTATATCAACTTTACAAATTTATAAGATTCTCTTATCAAGAAATTATTTATAATATTTTAAACATTGTTTACTTTTTAAAAGATAGTTTTATATGAATAGTTTAATAAAAATTATTGTATGCATTTTTATTATTTTTCACTTGAAATTTTAAAATACTATTTTGTATAAATTATCATTCTTAAAAGTTGAATAAATTTAAAAATTCCAGATCATATTAATTAGGATGATAAACATTATAGTTGAATATAATGTGGGTTCATATCATAATTTATGAATGGCATTTTATTTATTGCTTGTAAAACATATTAAGTAAGTTTTAGTCTAATGATAAAGTTGGATAGTTCACAAATAATTTATTATAGATAAATCTTATTAAGTACAAAAGTGTAACATTCTTAAAGAGTAGGACTAAAATTGTAACCCAAACTAATTAAATAAAATAATCATCTTTCAAATCTTAAATCTTAACTAAAAGAAATAATAATATTTACACCGCACATCATAACATAATAATAATAAAAATAAAAACTCTTAAAACCTAGCCTTCACTACTATAATTGATATTCATAATCTTTTACAAAGACTATTAAACTTCAATCATTAGTATTATATAACTTTTTAATTAAAAAATATATAACTCTTTAAAAAAGCAAGTGAAATAAAATCATACTTCAGTTAGAAAACCAAAAAACACATACAACCATACTCAACCAATTAATTCCAAGCTCAAAAATCAGCTTTTTTCACTCTGATTATTTACCCATTAAAAAAAAATCGGACCATAAATGATTATTATATAGAAATTTAAATTATGGGCAAATAATTCACTTTAAGGTAGGATGATCTCATGATTAGTAAGCAAACAATAGAAATAGACAAAATTAGTTTAGAAATGAATGAATAAGAATTTGCCCCCCGTGAAGCAAAAGACGTACTAATTCTTGATAGGTATTCTACAATTTTTTATTACTACATTATTTTAGTGAAGCAAATTTTAATTAATTTGTTGCTTTGTCGAAGCTTTTGTCGTATAGATTATAGATGCCTAACGTCAATTTCTATTTCCTCAATTATTTATTGTGGTCATGATTGGAACTTCACACATTGGTTGTTATGCATTAGAATGTTACAACCTTTGAGGACCACATGGCTGTCTTTATTCCTTTTTAATATATTTATTTTATCAATGGGATTGGTGGAAAAGAAAACAAAATTAAAGAAAATCTTGGAGCTTTGGAATATTCCCCTAGCATATGTTGCTCTAATGGGCCTCATTAGCTAGCAATGCTCCTTGCCCACATATTGCAATCATGAAGTCCTATGCAATGATGGATGTTGCCTTCAAATTTCATGTCAAATGAAGTAATACTCCAATATGCTAGACAAATTTGAGTTTAGATTAGGAAATTTTTTTAAAA
Source organism: Chamaecyparis obtusa (assembly GCA_027943335.1). Classification (NCBI taxonomy): domain Eukaryota; kingdom Viridiplantae; phylum Streptophyta; class Pinopsida; order Cupressales; family Cupressaceae; genus Chamaecyparis; species Chamaecyparis obtusa. Next base: position 17,303 of record BSBK01000119.1, on the reverse strand, counting down.
TAAATGTTAAATAAATAAAATTATATTAAATTAGTAAATATTTGTGTAAAGTGAAATCTTTAATGTAAAAATTATCATATTGTTAAATTTAAGTGACAATCTGGAAATCTTGTCAAGGACCCATAAGGAAAAATGACTGACCAGATGAGTAAAGAGCATAATGATTATTCCTTACCTATGCAAAAATTCGGTGACATTGGGTTTTTAACTATAACCCTATCATTTTCATAGCCCACCTTAGGAATGGTATTGGGGTTTCTAAGCATAATATGCCTCAACTTTGGGAATAAAGGAAGAATTGACATCAACATGTGTAAAGTCAAGGGAGCTTTACATGTGTCATCTCACACTCCAATTATGAACTTATATCAAAGCATGGTTGGATAACTATACTCAATCTTGGTTTGTAACTTTTTTAATCTTTCTTTTTTTAAATAGTTTAGGGATTTTATTTAAAGATAATAGTATAAAAGAATAAGTAAAAGTTTTTAAGTATATTATTTTGAGTTAATATTTAATATATTTAGATAGATAGGTAAATTTTCTAGATTAATGTAGAAAAGAATTTGCATATTTTGTTTTATTTTATTTTTATCTATATAATTTTGTGTGGATGATGTAATGGAATAGTGTTAGATTTTAAGTCAATGTCATTTTATTATTTTAGTTAATCTTAAATCGAAAGTTAGATATTAAGTTGGACTTTTAGTGTACAATAGTTAATCTTAAATAAAAAATCATTTATTTTAATATGTTATATTTATCATACTAAATTAGTACGAGTCAAATTCGTATGATTTTAAACTCATCTCCCTATGCCACATTTGTTGTTGGGTTCTCTAAATAGAATTGCATATCTGTGATTGTGTGCTCCAGTTTTAATTATCAAATCTCCTAGACCCAATTATGACAAATATGAAATATAACCATTACACATTAGTGTGTGCCCCAAAGTCTTTAATTACGTATGTAGGGCTTGTAGTTATCATTCTAAATAAATTTAATATGAAAATATCATGATATAATTACATGTTCAAACTAAATAGATTTAATTCTGGGTATGTTAACATCATATATTGTCATATATTATAGTTGAATGACCATTTTTATTTTTTAGTTGATTTTACGCTCCAATCTAATTCAAATAATCCATGTGCACTCAATACTCTTCTCATAACATTAATAGCATGAAAAATTGATAAATAATCTATGAATCCTTTCAATTACTTAGCACTCTCTTACCATGTGTCCAATATTCTTTATATGGGGTTTCCATGACTTGGGTAGTGTGTAGTCTTACAAAGATGATCACATACATGGGTCTTCCAATTGTACTTACATAGAGAACATTCTTCATGTCCTCCAAATCCTTCCAAGATTTAGGGCATTATTATGTGATTATTCCATGTACTCATCTTTATACCAACTAGTAGGGATAAATTCATGAATTTATCATCCTGCATAGTAAACTTGCAAGAAAAACCATTTCAATACATTTTCTATTGTTTGGCCATAATTTCTTGTTTTTCCTATCCCGACATATCCCCCTACCAATAATGCATCTAATATCTCGTAAGCATTTCATATCAAACTTACTAGAAAAAGGAGTTTTAAGTTCCCATATATCATTGCTTTATTTTCTTTAATGGTAAAATACCATCAGCATAGAAAATAATAATTAGAATATAATCATCCATGTGTACATAGAATGCATAATCATCAATATCACTTCTTCTAATAACTAATTATATGGCATGCATGTTAAATTTTAATTTCATGTATATGTGGACTACCTTAAAAACCATAAAAAATATTCATCTTACAAACTAGTTTTCCTTTTATATTTCACCTTGTATCCCTTGGGTTTACCATGAATATTTCCTCCTCTAATTCTGCATACAATATGTTTATCTTAACATATATTCGCTCAATTACAAATTCAAGTGCTCTAGCAATAGATAGCAACTTTCTAATAGAAGTCAATTTAAGATCAAAGGAAAATATTTCACTAAAGTATATTCCCTTATTTTAGGAATAACCATTTTATGCTAATTTCACCTTGTACTACTAAAGTTATCCATCCACTTTGAAATTATTCTTTAACACGTACTTGCACCCAATGCATTTTCTACCCTTAGGTAGATCAACCGCATTCCTAGTCTTATATTTATTCATTGACACTTTCTCCTAATCCATGGATCTCATGCAATGATTTTTCTTTCTATGTGATAGCCTTTTCTTTAGAATTTGGTTCATTATTAGTGCAAGTAAGAGAAAATACACAACACGGATCCAACATACTATATATATCAAGTGATCTCTACTATCTTGTAGATCTTCTCATATCTATTGTCAAGTCATAACTTTTGCTACTAGATGTGATTACCTCTTCTTATACAAAACTATCATGTTCACCACGCCATTCATTTGCACATGCATCATGTTTCTCTATGTTTTATTTCAAAATACACCTTCTCCCTTGCATTCTCTTTTCGTTGTTCTTTCAAGTAGGAAAATATCTAAATTCCCCAAGCTCATAATACATTGAGTAGAGAATATTTAACTTTTTTTAAGGCTTGTATCATGAGACATTCTCACTAGAAAAATGATAAAAATACTACTTTTAGCCTTAAAATCCAAGTTAGGATGTCTTTGCTTTGGAACCTAAATAAATGCCACATTAAAAAAACACCAAAAAATGTGTCACCACCAATTTCCTACTAGTTGACATTTCATATAGTGTCTTATTTTATAGCATAGAAATTCAAGACATATTTTTCAAGTAACATGCAACGCTAATTGTATCATCAACCCAATAATCTTGTCCTAGAATAGCTCTATTGAACATACTTTTGGCTTGGTCAAGGAAATATTATTTAATGTTTTAATTGCTCCATGCTACTATATTATGCATGGACTATTCCTTTGCTTCACAATTGCAACATGTTCATAGAATATTTTAAATCAAGTAGAAAATAGTTCACCTCCATTGTCTATTAAAATAATACTTATTTTCTAATTAATATGATTCTTGATAAGATTATTGAACTTCTTAAACTTGAGAAACACCTTACACTTCTTTATAAAATAAAATAAAATCCAAGTACATACATAGAATAATCCTTAATGAATGAAAAATAACATATTAAGATACCAATATATGGGATATCCATAGTCCATTGAAACATAACATTTTGTACTTCACTTCCAAAATCTCCTCTAATTTAGTGCTTCCCCTAGGGATAACTCTTGAAATTAGAGATGACGAATTTGAGTAGTCCAAAATGCTCACAACCACACACAAGATAAGATAAGAATTGATCACTACCACATTTATAGAGACTCATAAATCAAGAATAAAAGAGGAATCACATCCACTATTCAAAGCATACACCTACCAAATGCCTTATGAAAATATCACACTAAGTAATATTTTTTAGTCCGAGAACACCCAACACCATCAAGAAAGAACTTGAAACCTTATACAATGTAAAAGGTAAATATACCTTTTAAATAGAGAAAATTAAAAGAAACTACATGTAAAGTAAGAGATCACAAGTTGTATTAGATGTTCAATTCAAGATTCAAAATAGAACAAGGGTTGAATATGTAAAATCATGTCCACATCATATTCGTGTCTTTTATACACATGCCTAAGAGAATATCAATATTTAATCATATAATGCATGCATTAATCACAACAATACATGGGCCACACAACATCTACAAATACGCACACCCTAGCAACATGCATTAACCATACTAGTTGCTAGTAAATACAAAAATAAATTCAACATTGCCAATATCATATACACAAGTGGAATCATAATATCACCCATTGTAGCATAGTCATGTTTGTCAAACCAATCCTAGGAAATCTTATCAAGGACCCATTAGGAAAAATGCATGACCATGTGTAAAGAGCATAATGATTATTCTTTTACCTATGCAAAAAATAGGCAACATTATTTTTTTACTATAACCTATCATTTTCATAGCCCACCTTAGGAATGGTATTGGGGTTTCTAAGTATAATATGCCTCAACATTGGGAATAAAGGTAGAATTGACATCAACATGTATAAAGTCAAGGTATCTTTACATATGTCATCTCACAATCCAATGATGAACTTATATCAAAGCATGGTTGGATTCTATACTCAATTAGAGTTTGTAACTTTTTAAATCTTAATTTTTATTTTTAAAAAAATGTAGTTTACCAATTTTATTTAAAGATGATAGCATACAAGAATAAGTCAAAGTTTTTAAATATATTATTTTGAATTAATATTTAATTTATTTAGATAGATCGATAAATTTACTAGATTAACATAGAAAAGAATTTGAATATTTTCTTTTATTTTCTTTCTATTTATATAATTTTGTATGGATGATGTAATGGAATAGTGTTAGAGTTTAAGTCAAGGCTATCTTAGTTAATCTTATATCAAAAGTTAGATTTTAAGTTGCCTTTTAGTACAATAGATAATCTTAAATTAAAAACTTTTCTTTTTAATATGTTATATTTATCATACCCAATTAATATTGGTCTATTTCTTATGATTTTAAACTCATCTTGTTATGTTTTTTTTTTAGTTGAGATCACTAAATAGAATTGCATATGTGTGATTGAGTGCTCTAGTTTTAGTTATTAAATCTCCTTGTCCCAGTTATGACAAATATGAAATATAACCATTGCTTATTAGTGTGTGCCCCATAAATTTTTATTGCATATGTAGGGCTTGTAGTTTAAGTTATTATTATACATAAACTTAATATGAAAATATCATGATCAAACTATACATTCAAACAGAATAGATTCAATTCTAGGCATGTTAACATCATATATGGTCATGTATTATAGTTGAATGATCAATTTTATTTTGTAGTTGATTTTAATCTCCAATTCAATTCAAAAAATATATTATCATAAAATTAATAGCATGACAAATTAATCAATAATCTATGAATCCTTTGAATTAGTTAGCACTCTCTTACATATGTCTAGTATTATTTATACGTGTTTCCATGACTTGGGTAGTGTGTAGTCTTGCAAAGATGATCACATACATGGGTCTTCCAATTGTACTTACATAGAGAACATTATTCATACCTTTCAAATCCTTCCTTGAGGTTTAGGAGATTATTTTGTGATTACTCCATACTCATCATTATACCAACTAGTAGGGATAAATTCCTCAATTTATCATCCTACATACTAAACCTTTAAGAAAAACCATTCCTATACATTTTCTATGGAGTGGCTGTGAAATTTCTTGTTTTTCTTATCACTACATATGCCCCTACCAATCATGCATCTAATATCTCATAAGTATTTCATATCAAACTTACTATAAAAGAATTTTTAAGTTCCCACATCAATGCTTTGTTTTCTTTAATGGTAAAATATCATCAACATATAAAATAATAATTAGAATATAACCATCCATGTGTATATAGAATGCATAATCATCAATATCAATTCTTCCAATACCCAATTCTATGGTATATATGTGGACAACCTTAAAACCATAAAAAATTCATCTTATGATCTTCCTTTATATTTCACCTTGTATCCGTTGGGTTTATGATGAATATTTCCTCCTCTAATTCTACATGTACAATATTTTTATCTTATCATATATTTGCTCAATTCCAAAGTCAAGTGATCTAGCAATAGACAACAACTTCCTAATAGAAATCAACTTAACATCAAATGAAAATATTTTACTAAAGTATATTCCCTTATTTTAAGAATAACAATCTGCCAATTTCACCTTGTACTACTAAAGTTATCCATCCACTTTGAAATTATTCTTTAACACCTACTTGCAACCAATGGGTTTTCTACCCTTAGGTAGATCAACCACATTCCTAGTCTTATATTTCTTCATTGACACTATCTCCTAATCCATGGATCTCTTGCAATGACTTTTCTTTCTGTGTGAGAGCCTTTTCCTTAGAATTTGGTTCATTATAAGTGCAAGTAAGAGAAAATGCACAAAAAGGATCCAATAGACTATATATATCAAGGGATCTCTATTATCTTGTAGATCTTCTCATATCTACCATCAAAGAGCTTCCTATCACATATATATCATGTACTTCTTCATAGCTTTTACTACTAGATGTGATTACCTCTTCTTATAAAAAACTATCATGTCCACCACATCAAATTCATTTGAATATGCATCATGTTTCTATATTTTTTATTTCAAAATGCACCTTCTGCCTTGCATTCTCCTTTTGTTTTTCTTTAAATTAGGAAAAACTCTAAATTCCCTAAGCTAAGAATACATTGAGTAGATAATATTCAACCTTTTTTATTTTAAGCCTTATATCATGAGACATTCTCACCACAAATGATAAAAACTACTACTTTAGCTTTAAAATCCAAGTTAGGATGTCTCTCCTTTGGAATATGTCTAAATAAATTCCACATAAAGAAAACACCGAAAGATGTGTCACCACTAGTTTCCTACTAGTTGACATTTCATATGGTGTATTATTTTATAGCATAGAAATACAAGACATGTTTTTTAAGTAACATGCAATGCTACTTGTATCATCAACCCAAAAACCTTATCCTAGAATATTTCCATTGAACATACTTTTGGCAAGTGGTCAAGGAAAGATTATTCAATGTTTTTGTTTCTCCATGCTACTATATTATGCATGGGATATGATTCCTTTGCTTCACAACTCCAACATGTTAATTCTAATATTTCAAATTAAGTAGAAAACAATTCACCTCCATTGTCTATTAAAAGAATATTTATTTTCCAATTAATATAACTCTTAATAAGATTCTTTAACTTCTTAAACTTGAGAAACACCTTACACTTCTTTATAAACAAATATATCCAAGTACATGCATAGAATAATCTTTAATGAATGAAAAATAGTATATTAAGACTTTAACAATATATGGGACATCTATAGTTTATGAAATGAAACATTTTGTGCTTCCCTTCGAAAATATCCTCTAATCTAGTGCTTCCCTAGGGTTAACTCTCTAAATTGGGAGATGACGAATTTGAGTAGTCCAAAATTCTCTAAACCACACATACGATAAGATAAGAATTGATCACTACAACATTTATAGAGACTCATAAATAAAGCATAAAAGAGGAATTTCATCCACTATTCAAAGCATACACCTACCAAGCACCTTATGAAAATATCATACTAGAAGTAAATTTTTTGAGAACACCCAACACTATCAAGAAAGAACTTGAAACCTTATACAACGTAAAATATAATACATTTTAAATCAATAAAAACAAAAGAAACCACATGTAAACTAAGAGATCACAAGTCACATTAGATGTTCAATCCAAGCTACAAAATAGAATGAGGGCTGAGTGTGTAATATCATGTCCAAATCATATTTGTGTATTTTAAACACATGCCTAAGATAATACCAAAATTTAATCATACCATGTGCGTATGTTAATCACAATAATACATGGGCCAAAAAACATATAAAAATGAGGAAACAATAGCAACACCTATGCATGCATCCACCAAATGCATCAAACATATTAGTTGCTAAGTAAATATAAAAATAAGTTTAATATTTCCAATATCATATACACAAGTGGAATCATAATATCACCCATTTTAGCATAGTCATGTTAGTCAAACCCATCTCATGAAATATTCTAAGTGTAAGATATAAAAATATATATTTTTGGAAATATTGTAATAATATAATAATAACTAAAAAATGTGAATGTGAAAAGTGCGAAAGCAGTATTCAGCGAAAATAGGTTTAGGGTTGCTGTCCTTTACAAATCATAAGAAGAATAGCATCAACGATGTGAATGCTAAGGATGGTTTCACAGGTGGGAAGCTAGGGAACAAGGATGGCAAAATGACGGCCATGGATACCACCGACACGGGCTATTCTGGCTATTGTTTTAACTACTTGCTATATGGCCATAGGGCTATCAACTGTAGGAGGATGGATATGCATCCTTCCAGACCCACCTATGACCATCTTAAACCCTTCATCAAAGCCTAGAAGGAAAAGAGTATTATAGAGGGTAAGATCCATAAAGATTTATCTAAGAAGTAGACCGAAGGAGATACAAGCAATGTAGTAAAATCGAATGCAATGGTATCAGTCCAAAATAAGATGGTGATCCCTAGGATTTTCAGTGTTGAATCCTTGGATCACCAAATTGCCTTCTTATCAAGAATGAAATATGCTGCAATGAAATCAAGCAATCCCGGAGATGCAGAGGCCCTAAATTCCAAGAAATATCCTGCTATAAAACCCTATGAGCCCCATTTTGCATTGGGGGGAGGGGGACTTAAAGTACCACAGGAAACTCCAGGGATTTCTCGGACTAAGGATTTAGACTAGCAAGTGGTCAGAACAAAAAGGAAGGTCAATAATCGCCCTTTGAAACATTGCATTAAAAGTTTAATTTTGAAGAATTCTTTTAATCCCTTGAATTCAGAGTATCTACGCTCTGGAATCCATTCAAATAAACAAAACATGGTTTTGGGAATAAAGGGTGAAAATAGGAATCAGTCACATATTGACAGTGCACAAACACTGTCAAATGTGAATTGCATTCCTCCTTTATTTGGAAAAACCCCAGGGTTACATATCAAAGATTCTGGAGCACTGAACCAGAATGCTCTTCTTAATTCTAAAGAGCATCAACAAAATAAGAGGGATACAAACTCTGAACATCTGAACATCATAGACCCTAAAGCACCAAAGAAATACTCACCCCCCCACCGAAGATCGGAAGGTAAGTATGCACCAGCGCATACAGTGGAAGGTAATCAAATCAGTTTTGTTAAAACCTCTTTTTCAAGTCATTCTAACTTGGTTTATACTCCTCCACATAGAAGAAACAACAAAGTCAATTGTGATCTTTCAAATATTAAGTCTAACATGATAAATTTAGATAATAAAGGTATACTTCAAAATCAGAAGTATTATGAACGGACTGGTATTATCTATCGATGGAAAGGGATAGGAGCTACCACTCTTGACATTGCAGATTACTTGTCAGCAAGTCTACCTAGAGAGGTAAGTATATCCTTACTCAGAGATAACTTTCTTTTTATAGATTGCAAAAGTAAGCATCTCAAAGAAAATCTTATGAAAAAGAATAATTTTATTTTTAGAAATGAGTCCTTTGTTTTATTTGATTGGATGCCATTATTCAACCCAATCAAGCTAGGTAATTTTAAAATAGATAAAACAATTGTCATCAACAATTTACCACTGGAATTATCTAGTGAAGAAGTAATCGATCTAATAGGAAATAAAATAGGTAGATTCATAAGAATGATGAAATCTAAATATAACCATTCAGATAGAATCATTGTTGTAAACATGGACTTTCATCATAAAACTATTCCCCCCATTCAGCTTGGTTTTAACTCTAATACAGTGATAGTTAACCCTATCATTCTGGAAGACTTTGTAGAATCTTATTACAAAAATAACATTAGTAATCCAGATGATACCAAGGAACCTGAGAAAACAACAAACCTCTTAAATAAAAGCATGGATGTGGACATTAAATTTTATACAGATAAAGGAGGATTCACCATTCTAAAGAAAGGGATAATACTGCAAACATTCTACCCCCCTCACAAAATATCATATCCCCGTGCAAGCTTACTCAGAATATGAAGTCAATTAGCAACCCTGCCCCAATTTTTGTAATCCCTTCAAGTTCAAATAAGGAGAGAGTCCCCCTCCATAATAAGACAGTAGTAAACAACAACTAAAAATCCTTGTTAATAGATCAATTAGAAGATGTCTTAGTCTCTGAAAAGAAGGAATTTCAATCAGAAACTATAGGAGGGCAACACTCCCTTGGGCTTGAAGAGTAGCTAGATCTTAAGGGCTATCCAGCAAAGGACTCTATATGTACCAATGATAATTCTCTGACCGACCTGAACACTTTTCCTATAGATGCATCATCACAAGATAATCCTTCTGAAAATGAGAAATGCAATAGAGAAATTAAAATCATTACGGATTATATAAGAGAGGCAATAACAGATGAACTTATGGAACTCTTTATAAATGAAATCTGTGATGAAGAAGAGTTCAGGTATCAAAAGGATGTCTTAATAAGGAAGATTATGGAACTTAGAAATTCTGAGGAGGAAAAAGAAGATCCAAGGGAGATCCATCAAGAAAATGAGGAACCAAAAATTACAATTCCTTTAGAGCTTGAAACTCTAAAAAAAGCTTTATCAGATAACTTGGAGAATATGATAGAATCATAAGGTCAAGAGACCATAGATGCTAAAGATGCCCTCATGGATCTAGATAGAGGGAACAAAGAAGAAGATCAAATAGATAACCTAGAGTTTTCTCCATATCTCATTGACAATGCAGAAAACAAAATAGAGAACATTGATGGTTTTTTTGGCATTACAAATGAATATAGAAAACTTGGAATAGCCATCAATAAGGAAGGTTTATCCTCCCCTAATATCAACAAGATCAAGAATAAAATAGGAAGGAAATCTCTTATTGAGCTTAGAAACATAGCAGGCAGCACGGAAAAGCAAATGAAGATCTCTGATATTTTGTACATTGGGAAGGGGAAGTGCCTTCCCAAGGAGAAATGAAAGTGACATCCTGGAATGTTAGGGGCTTAAATGCCCCTAACAAACAAAGACTCATAAAAAGATATCTAAAAAATTTTGATTCAGAAATCATAATATTACAAGAAACCAAACTAAATGCTGATGAAAGCATGAAATTTAATAACAAAATCGGTATATGGAAATTAGAATTTGTACCAGTAGCAAGTGCATCTGGAGGGCTAGCTACCTTGTGGGAACCCTGAAAAGTCTCATTACTAGTCCTATCTAGTAATAGTAACTAGATGGCCCTGAGGATTTGCAGCCTCAAATTAAACCTAAAATTTAATTTGATTAACATTTATGGACCTACCCAAAACGTAGACAAGAGAAGGGTTTGGTGGGAAGTCCAATCCATATTGCATACAAACATAGGAGAAACACACATTTTAGGAGGAGATTTTAATGCTATCTTGAACGCCAAAGATAAATTTGGAGGATCACAGTACATTTCACAATCTCAGAGAGATTTCAACCAATGGGTCACGGATAATAATTTAATCAATATCGAGACTATCAACGGATCATTCACATGGAACAATAGAAGATCGGGCTTTAGCCATATTGCAAAAAAACTAGACAAATTTATGATTAGCGGAGAAGTGGAAGATTTTAATCAACTATTAACCGCAGAGATTCTCCCAAAACCTGGCTCGGATCACTTCCCAATTAGATTAACAATCACAGAAAGTTGCAAACCCAACAGAAATCCATTCAAGTTTGAATTTATGTGGTTCCAAGGTCAGGACCTCATCAGTCTTCTAGAAAAATGGTGGAACCAAATGATAGTTGAGGGATCTAAGATGTATAGCTTAGTGACCAAACTCAAAGTTATTAAAAATAAAGTCTTGAAGTGGAATAAAAACAAATTCAACAACATTTTCGAAGAAAAAATTAAGACTGAATTAGAATTAGAGGACCTTAATAACTTAGTTATAGCCCAACGTATGAACGAAGCTAGCTATATTAAAGAAAAAGAGCTATTATCTAAATATAATGCAATTTTACTTAAAGAAGAAATATATTGGAAACAAAAATCCAGGGAAACTTGGCTTAAAGAAGGAGATAGTAACACTAAATTCTTCCACAAATCAACCAACCTAAAAAGGAATATTAATAGGATTTCCAAGATCAAAGATGAGAGAGGGAATCTCTTAGAAGATCCTAAAGACATTGCATAACGGATCACAAAATTTTACAATTCTCTTTTAAACAATACAGAAGCAGTTAACCTTCAAGCCCAAGATGAAATGCTTAAGGCCATACCTAAGCTAATAACAGATGAGGATAACATGATGATTAATAGAAAACTCACCTTGGAAGAAGTCAAGATTGTTGTATTCCAAATGCAGCCAGGCAAAGCCCTAGGCCCAGATGGTTTTCAGGCAGGTTTCTTTCAAAAATGCTGGCACTTTATGGGAAGTGACATCTGGCAAGCTGTGGAAGCAACCATAAATTTTGGGTCTATTCTTTCAGAAATTAACAATACCTTCTTTGCTCTTATTCTAAAGAAAAATGACTGTATTGACCGAGGGGACTTTCATCTGATGTCGCTTTGCAACACTATTTATAAAATATTATCAAAATGTTTGGCTAATAGACTAAAAACTCTTCTCCCTATTATAATCTTAGAAGAACAGATGAGCTTTGTAGCTAATCGGTCGATTCTAGATGGCATTGTCATCACCAAAGAACTTGTCCACACTGCACAAGTAACCAAGGAACTAAGTATGTTTATCAAAATTGATATTCAAAAGGCGTACGATAAGGTGGATTGGAGATTCCTATGTAAATGCTTGGAAGCTTTCAGATTTTCCAAACAATGGATCAACCTTATTTTCAAATGTATTTCTACCCCTAAGATCTCCATTCTTGTTAATGGTACTCTAGAGGGCTTTTTTGGTATCTCTCGAGGCATCAGACAAGGTGACCCATTGTCACCCTTCCTCTATGTTATCATGGTGGAAGCCTTGGGGAGAGCTATAGCAAAGAAATAGTTAGAAGGCAAGATTATTGGTTTAAAAGCTGCTGAAAATGTCCCATACATAACCCACCAGCAATTCGTAGATGACACTATTCTCCCTGGATCGGCCACTTGTCAAGAGGCTAGGGCCTTCAGAGATGTCCTTAATTTATATATGAAGGCATCTAGCCAACAAGTCAAGCCTACTAAATAGGAAATCTTCTTTATTAATACTTCACTTTCTTAGGAAAAGAAAATATGTAATATGCTTGGTTATAAACCGGGCAACTTTCCATGTAAATATCCAGGAATAGACCTAGATAAGGGTCAACAGTCATCCAAACTTTGGCAACAAGTAATAGCTAAGGTTCAAGACAGAAAAATTTCCTAGAAAGGTAAGTGGCTTACCAAACCAGGTAGAACCACAATGATTAAGTCAGTCTTGACAGCCATCCCAACATATCATATGTCTATTCTTCCACTCCCAATTAATATCAAGCATAACTTAGATAAAATGTTGAGAGATTTTTACTGGCAAGGTTCATCAGAGGAAAATAAATTAGCCCTAATCAAATGGGACAACTTATGTAAACCACTTTCTATGGGCAGTTTGGGAATCAAGAACCTTATGTGGCAAAATCGGGCCCTAGGGGCAAAGCTCGTGTGGAGACTTTTTAAGGAACCAAATACTAAGTGGGCATCAATTTTATTACACAAATATATCCCAGAGGTAGATCCCATTAATATCTTTAGAGTTCAAACACACGTTAAAGGATCTCGCATCTGGAATTTAATTAAAGATTCGATAGGTATCATCAACAAATTCCTCTCTTGGGATGTGGGTCTTGGGGATCAAGCTTTGTTTTGGGACAACTCCTAGGCAGGCTTCCCCACTTTAAATAAGATGGGTTTCTCACCTAAATTCATTAAAGAATGTAAAATTAACATCGGTATACATTTAAAGGATTATATTGGATTGGGTGAGGATTTTGATTCAAATCTAGCCTCTTTTGGATCTCCTTTAGACCAAGAAAGACATAAATTAATTAGCATTTTTAAGGATAGAGACATCACTATCAAAAATAGATTAGACACCCTCTTATGGTTAGGCTCCAATAATGGGGAATACTCAGTGAAAGATGGTTATAAAACTATTATCCAAGAGAGTAACCTAGATAATTTAGACATTCCCCTTAATCTGTGCTGGAACAAAGCTTACCTACCTAAGGCTGGTATGTTCCTTTAGGCTGCTTTGCAGGATAGGATCTTAACTTCAATAGATTTTGTAAGCTAGGTTTTGAGGGGCCATCTAGGTGTCCCTTATGTGAGAACCAGGTAGAAGATGTTAATCATCTTCTTTTGAACTGTACCTTTACCCAGAAATATTGGTATTGGTTACAACAGTCCCTCGACTGGAAATCTGCTCTTCCTTCAGACCTACTGGGCCTCCTTAAAGCATGGCTAGCTCTCTATAAGGACAATCTCTATAAAGACATCTGGATGATATCTCCCTCTATCTTAGTTTGGGAAGTGTGGAAGGAACGCAATAGATAGATTTTTACAAACCAAAAATTAGATTGGAGAAACGTCATAAATAAAATTGAAGCCTCAATAATTGAAACCATCAATAGCAATCTTCGTGATAAAACATGCTATGAAGACTCCTTTAGATCCTAGGACAACAAAATCAGACTGAAATAGCCCTCACTAAATATTCCAATGTTATATGGCCGAGGAGGCATCAAATCGCTAACAGACAAATCCAATTGCATTTGGACCCCTCCCAATGACGGATGGGTCAAGTTAAATTTTGATGGGGCTTCCAGAGGTAACCCCAGGGTTGCAGGCATTGGTGGATTGGAAGGGAGAAATAATTACTAAATATGCATGCCCCATTAAACCCACCACAAACAACATGGCAGAGTGCTTAGCTGCTCTGGAAGGTCTAAAAATATATAAGAAAATCAATATATCAAAACTAGTTATCGAAGGTGATTCTCAAATAATCACTAACGCCATCAGAACCAAAAAGACTCCCAATTGGTCAATTAATTCTAAAATTGAGGAAATTAATATTATCCTAGAGTCCATCCCTGAGTTTATTGTTAAACATACATATCGGGAGGGCAATGCAGAAGCAGACTCTCTAGCTAACCTAGGTGCCAACGGAGTCTTTATCATGGATTAAATTTAGCTTATCCTCTCCCTTTTAGGGGTCCCTATTTTAAAATTTTCCTCATTACCTTATATGTCTCTTTTTGTGATTTTTACCTCCACTTTTTAGAGGTGAACCTGCCTCTCCCCCTATGACATCCATCAATTATTCGGATGATGGCTTGGTTGCTAAGTTGGCAGTTCTTGTCATCATTACTTAGTATGTTGGGACAATTTTTCATGTGAATCCGGCCTTTCCTCTTTTTGCTACCCCTCTTTGTGCTCTGTTTCATCATGTGACTCATTCTATATTCTAGATCTTTCTAGTTATTTCGAGAATAAGTGAGATGTTTCCCCTATCCTTTTTTCTTCTACAGTGCTTCTTTTAGTATCCCTATCTCTCTCATGTGCCACCTCGATTCTTGACTCTGTGTTATTTGTTTAATCTCTCGATCCTTTGAGATATATCAATTTGTCACTCGGTTTCACCTCTGATCTTCCCTGGTCTAATCATGGAAATGAAGCTCACCACCTTCAACTCTGGTGGATTCAGAGCCATGGCCTTTAGAGGTTTGGTCACCCCGGAAAGATGGAATCAGATCTTACTTCCTCTACAAAATTCTACTAGGAGGGCTCTGGAAAAAGCTTTGGGAGAATAGGTGTTTGACAATGAAAACACTTTTAGGACTAATGGGAATGTCATCGGTCTATTCATAGCTATCTCCTATCTGGCTGGTAGAGAGAAAGATGAAATCATACAGGTCTCGAAGCTGATCTTCAACAAGTACTTCCTTGTTGGACTGGACAAAATGGTATACTCTATTGATAACCTTCCTACTACTCCCTTCCTGGAAGCTATAATGAGATTAGACATATTAGAGTTAGTTCTGATCCCACCAAAACATAGAACTCCATTGATAACCTTCAAAGATGAAGTAGCATTTGACACACACTGGCCAAGCATGTCTAGAAATTTAGAATTCCTATATAAGGAGGTCCTTCAAACTAAGCAAGAATCAGTGGAATTCCTAGACTACTAGAGGGCTGAAGGCTTTGAGATTCCTACTTTCTTGAATGAATTTGACTTATCAAAGCTACATATCATTGCTCCTACAGTTAAGATATGTACCCATCACTCAAGGTCTTTGGACAAAGAAGAAGAAGGTATTGTGGTCATGAGACAAGAAAACCATGCCTAGCTTTGCACTGTGGTGGAAAGGAAGTATAGTAGTATATAGGCTTTATGTTAATTGAGGCTTTATTGTAAGTATATGTAGTACTTTGTACACATGTTACACTTCCAGTTGGTATATAGAATATAGCAACTGTATATGCATAATATGAATTTAGGTAGATATGCAATATACAGGTTTGTATGCAAACATGATGGTTCTGATATGACTATTGTACAATTATGTACAGCACCAGGGGGTGGTTTTGTTTACCCCCAATTTTTCGGGACAATTATGTACATCACCTTCTATTATATATAATATTTCTCTTAAAATGTCTAGCAAGTTTATCTGCAGTGTGGGTATTAAGGGACCAATTAGGATCGTGCTTATCATAGATTTGGTCTGAAAAATGAATATCATAGAGAGTAAGTTCAAAGCATATGCAAATACTTTTTAGATTATCAGTTCAGACCTCAGTCCTATTGAAATCCTTCATTACTAGGAACCTTTGGCTCTCACCAGGCTATGTCTATTATGCCCTTTGTCTATCCATGAATGGCTAGATAATATTGTTCAGAGTAATATGAATAGATGGATAAATTTATAAGTTAATTCTTAATTTAAGGGAGACCAGCATAGAACAAAACCTTTTTCATTGGGTTGAGTGGTTATTTGACTAACAGATTCTTTCACATATAGATTCAGCTCCTATATTGCTATCCATCTGTACCCAAGAGCTGTGGCCTCATGTATTGGGCAACATACTGAAAGCTCTAAGTGAGTCTTGGGACGCCAATGTCATCACAATATCCAAATCTTTAAATCTACATACTCTGATATTGGACAAGTAATAAACAAAGCTTACAATAGGAGCTTAGAGGTACTTTGTATCTAGCTTCAAATTAATATGGTAGTAACCCATCAACATGCCAAGCTATTTGAGGATTATCAGCTCCTATTCACTTCAGGCTTTCCTGACCTTACAAGACTAATAATTTAGGCAATGGGATGGGGCCTATACTCTTGGTACTCTTAACCTATGAAAGGCTGTGTTTACATTCAGACTATTATTAAGGATATTCAGCAGTTAGTAGAATTTGGAGGATGTTTGGACAGTATCACATGCTTAATAATGTATTTAAGGAGTTAACTCCTAGATTTGGAGATACTCTTAACTAATATCGTGATAGATACATATGTCATAGATATATGAATACATATGTAAATTCACCTTTACAGGTATATTTTACACATAGATTTAGACATACATGCAAATAGCTTTGATATTTTTTGATTTTCAATATAGAGAGTTCAGATCTAACTTTCACTTTAAACAGGCATACCCATTTCTGATAAATGAATATACATATGCTAATATAA